>PDNB01000055.1:0-153181 GCA_002573585.1 Helicocarpus griseus UAMH5409 | reverse complement strand
AAAAAAAAAAAAAAAAAAAAAAAAAAAAAAAAAAAGGCATGCCTTCTAACAAATATCACACATAAGCCCCCCTAATTTACATGCACAGCGAGGACCCCTACATGCCCTCCAGCTTCGCAACGCAGCTGTCCAAATCGTACCCGACCATCGAATACTTGCCGGTCGAGGGGGGTCCGTCGCCGCTTACGCTCGACAATCTTGATCAACTGAATAGTCTGGGCGGGACGGATATCTTTCTCACGACGAGAGATGGGATCAAGGCGCTGCCCGAGTGGTTTCAGGGAACGAGGCCGAATGCGGAGGGGAAGACGGAGGGTGCTGTCACTTCTATCATTGTTGTGAGGGATCATGGGGATGGGAAGACGGTGGATGCGTTTTATTTTTATTATTTCACGTATGCACCCCTTTTTCTTTTGAATCCCCGTTTCCTAGTTGATAACCCATGTACTGACGATTATATCAGGTATAACCAAGGAAACACGGTCATCGGAATCCAATTCGGTAACCACGTTGGGGACTGGTAAGGCACTAATAATCCTGGATATATTCTGCTTGTTTTTAATATATACTCTTCCAGGGAGCACAACATGATCCGCTTCGAAAACGAACAACCCCAAGCCATCTGGTACAGCCAGCACTCCAGCGGCCAGGCATTCTCCTACGAAGCAACGGAGAAGGAAGGCCTGCGCCCCATCGGTTACTGCGCAAATGGATCCCATGCCGTCTACGCGACTCCGGGGTAAGCACATGTACCTTTCCTTTTTTTTTTTTCTTTTTTCTGGTCGGTCAGACCAAACCACACACATCTAACTTTTTTCCGTATCACAGCACCCACGACCACACAATCCCCGGCTTCAATCTCCCCGGCGGCCTGCTGGAAGACGAAACCGACAAGGGCCTGCTCTGGGACCCGCTGCTAAGCACGTACTCGTACAGCTATGACAACCAGACGGAGAAGTTCACGCCCTATGACCCGGCAAACGCGCCTGTCAATTATCTGTATTTTGATGGGCAGTGGGGGGACCAGCAGCTGCCTGATGGGGCGGAGGGGCAGGTTAATCTGTTTGGACAGCGCAAGTATACTTCTGGACCTAATGGGCCGAAGTTTAAGAAGTTGGATAGGGAGAAGGTTTGCTCGACGGATTTTTGTTGGATTAGGGACAGGTTATCGGTTAGGGGTGAGGAGGGGGAGGAGCAGGAGCAGGAGCAGGAGCAGGAGCAGGTTTAAGGGGGGTCTTTTGAAGGGGGACCTTGGTTATATAACGCGCATATACGTGCATATATAATTTGAATAGTGGGCGGTTTGATGGGGATAGAGTTTGTTTCTTTGCTGGTTATGCCTTGTTATGTTTTGGCTGGTCAGGTCTTTGATGATATCCCATTTTGAACCTGGATCTCGGAGGACGGGGAGGGGGATCTATGTTGATGTTAATATATCTTTCGGGTATATAGTTTAGGATATAACGCTGGTATATATGACTGATAATGAGATATCACGCTGAGTGCAGGAGCGATGCAAGGAGTTTTTTGTATAGTTGTGCCAGCACTGGCCACTTCAGTCACCTCCAAGCCATACATGGCATTATTATGATGGATACAGCATAGGAAGAACAAGCTTGTGCTTGGCATTGGGAACAGAACCAGGTCCATCATGGTAACCTAATCTTTATTTCCACCTGTTCCCGCGTTTAGCTGGCGAATTGGTTTTTTTCCTCTGCTACTACACTGTCACAAGCCCAAGCCTTGTTAAGTCGTCATTGCAGCCTTGCGCATGCTGATCTACTCATAGGTTAATCATCCTGAGTATTCCAGAAGCGTGTAAAATGATGCAAACATTATCATTTATGATGACCGTCTTTAGCCATTAATGAAGGTGTTGTCTCAGACAACTTCATCTGCGGGGTTGACTTTTTGCAGTACTTGTCTAGTACAGAGCAGTAAAGTATATCAACTGTACTTGGACAAATTATATCCTTCTGGTTGGGATGTATCAAATATTCGTGTCGGTGGTTAGGCGCTTCTGTGCATAAAGGGAAGCTTATTCCACTTGGACTGTCTGCTCGGATGAATTCGATGTTATAGAGCTGTATTGCTTGAGCTTGCCGTGATGGCCATATTTTAAGACTGTCGTATTCCATCTTCCACTTGTTCTGGGTTCATCAGGTTGTCGTGATGTCTGCGGATCTAGATATCTTCGGCGCAAGGGAACATCATTGTCCCGAACAAGGCCAATGTTTCAAAACCAAATCTGGAACACGGTACCCCCCATACCGTACCGTACCGTACCGGAAGCCAAACAATGGCGCCAGGGCAAGGTTTCTGCGTTTGTTTTGTTACAGATATTTGACAGCAAATAATGCCACTGCAAGATTGAGTCTCAGACCCTCTCCCATTGTCTGTGAATTGCCTGTTAGAGCTGCTTATTCGCTGCAGACAACCCAAGGCCTAAGGGAACTCTGTCTGGTTTCGCGGCAATATGTGGTGGAAGCTGGGAATAGGACTGTGTCATTGGTTTGCCGTGGTGGGTGAAAGAAATTTTAAGAAGTTCGTCGAGGGACCGACACTAGTATCTCAGTAAGCCTGTGTAAGGCCAATACTAGCAAGAGGTCTGTCTGGTCTGGGTCCGATGGAGGATTTCTGCAGGGAGAAAAGGGGCTGGAGATCGCACAGCCATGGCCCATGTATGTGTGTTTCTCGAGGCGCGAAACGTGATGGGCTGGCTCAATGCTCCTGTGATCTCACAGATGATAGCGGAGGAGCGAACATTTATCGCGAACAGAGCCAGTCCAACCCAGGGCACCCAGACCACTGAACGACCTCAGGTTGTAAATATGCGTAGGAATATATCGCGTGTTTGATATATCGGCGATTGTTAGATTTGAAAAATACCAGGTACCTGAGCTAAGGAAGAACTCGAAACACAAGACCGTACAGGCCATACGTGTTTCAAGATGGTATGGTATGATGTATGTATGTATCGCAAGAGACCGCGGAGATAAACGAGCACGTGTGGCGTGGCGCTGCAGGGTTGGTAACTTGGTACGGCGGGCGTATGTAAGATACAGCGTAAGCCCATTTCGAGGGTTACCAACTTTACCCCTGAGTTGGCGTCCACCGCCCAGCCAAAAGCAGCCCACTAAGGGCCAGCTTCAGCCTTCTGGAAGGACTCCGCAGAGGAAAAGGGGAGAACATGAATACCTTCAAAGGAGGAAATAAACACAACACAAGAAACTGTAGAGAAGAGAGTGATTCGACAGGCAATTCATTCTTATTCAATAATGAGTGGAAATATCAAAATAGCAATGATGAAGATATTTGTAGATAAAGCAATACCAATACCACTCCGTACGCAAAGTGAAAATAAAGATCGAAAATAGCCTAACGCGGTAATTTTGCAACGGGGATCTTAGCCTCCTCCGTCTTCCTCAACCTCATCTGTTCTCTCTTCTCCCTTCTCTCTGCCTAACCTCCACCTCATCTCTTTTTCCTCTCTCTCCCTCTCTCTCACTATCTTTTCTCTATTCCTGTCTGTCGACAATTTCTCTTTTTTTCCTCTCCATCTGTCGGGTCCAGCACCCCTGAGAGAGTTGGTTTCGTTGGTTGCTCTGCAGTTCCTTGTGTCTCGTTGGTGTTGGTGTCATCCATCCATCCATCCCCCTTTGCTGTGGCTTAAGGGGCAAAAAAGAAGCAAGTCCAAGCCATCTCCCGCTTCCGTATAACTGTACAACAACAAATACAATCCAACTTGAACACTCCAACACCCAACCCGATTCTCTCTCTCTCTGTCCTCTCATTCCTTAACCCTTTTCGCTTCGAATCCCTCGTTTCTATCCCTTGGCTCCACTGTCTGTCTGTCTGTCTGTCCGTCCGTCCGTCTGCCAACCAATCGGCTTCCGACTTTCCAAAGACAGGAGCTCTTTTCCCCCCCAAGGCTGGTCTATTTTTGACAATATCGCTTGCTGGGCTTGTGCATGTCGTCGCCTTCACTCCCTCTATCACTCTACATCCCCACCTCGTTCTAGCCATCCCGTTGGCTATCCGCTTGCTCGTTTGATCCCCGACGTTTTCTCCTGTGTCGCTGAGTCGACCGTTTCTGTCCGTCACGCCATCGCAAGACCTCAAATCGCATTCTGATACTCCTACGCATCGTATCGCATTCTATAACTTGTCGCTTGCTTAACGTTACTCCGTATCGTATTCGATATCGTCTCTCGGTTCCCATACGGTTTTGGAGCTATCCCGACGTCGATTACACTTTCCGCGATACTAAGGTTTAACTGTTGGTAGCTATCTATAATAGAGGTAATATCGAAACTATAAAGGCAGCTACAGATTACTACGCACCTTCGCCTTTCAGTAACTACTTAAAACTGTTGGTGAGTTAAGATTCCCATCAATGCAGTGTACATAAGTCAAACTGGTTGGGGTTTGGAGACGTCTTTGTCGCCTGCGTCGCATGTTTCATCAGGGGGTCCAACCAACTATAACCATAATCCTCCTTACATGATAGTTGACTCTGACAACTTAAGTTGTCTTTGTCCTCCTTGGGATTAATTGTATTTGCCCTGAAATTCTATATTTGGCAGCAAACTAACACCCCGTGTTCACTAGGTACTATTTACATTGGCACGGCCTCAGCAAAACCAACATGTCCAGTCCCGCGCCTTCCCCCGGACGCAGTCCGCCCCCTGATGCCCTTCCAACTGTTGCAGAGAACGGTAACGCCGGCGCAAATGCCAACCCTCAAGGCGCTAAGCGAACATCTCTCGGGTTCCTCCGTCGTTCAAAATCCACCGAACCTCTAAGCGGCGATCGTAAATCCTCTGGCGGAGGGAAAATGAGCAAGAAGACGCAGAAGGAACTAGCCAAAGCAGAGGAGTTGCGCCGGCAACGCGAAGCTGCTGCCGTTCCAAAACACGCCCCTCGTCTTCCGGACCTTCCTCCTCCTCCTCAACTCAACACTTTTGGCGGCGAAAACGCTCGGCAAGACACGATGTCAGGCCGCGTCGGTAGTTACGTTGATCCAAACATGCCAGGCTCAGCTGGAGCAAGGAGCAGCGAGTATGTTGACCCATACGCGCGAACAGAAAGCATGACGCATCGTGGGCGCTACAGCTACGCGAGCAGCGCTGTCAGTACCATCAACAGCCCACGGAGGGTGAGAAGACGCAAGGATCCAACCCCTTACAAGTAAGTTCCCCTTGCGCCCCTAGACCAGGGAAATTCAATGAGCTAAACTATCCGCAATTAGCATTCTTGTTATTGGTGCACGTAACTCGGGAAAGACATCCTTCCTCAACTTTCTGCGTACATCTCTTCAGCTTCCTCCAAAGAAACGACCCACGCGATCTCCCGAAGAAATCGAGCAGCCTCCCCAAGTTTCATCAGCCAATAGCAATTTCACCTCTCACTACTTGGAGACTGAAATCGATGGGGAGCGTGTTGGCCTTACGCTATGGGATTCGCAAGGCTTGGAATCAAATGTTGTTGACTTGCAGCTACGTGGGATTACGAGCTTTTTAGAGAGTAAATTCGAAGATACCTTCAACGAAGAGATGAAAGTAGTTCGCGCACCTGGCGTGCGTGACACCCACATCCATTGCGCATTTCTGATTCTGGATCCCTCCCGACTGGATGCCAATATCACTGCTGCTCAAAAGGCTGCAAATAATCCAGACAAATCGTCAAATGTCCGCGTCATCGGTGGCTTGGATGAGGACCTGGATATCCAAGTTATCCGTACTATGCAAGGCATGACCACTGTTGTTCCAGTCATCAGCAAGGCCGATTCCATCACCACTGGTCACATGGCTGTCCTGAAAAAGACTGTTTGCGAAAGCCTGAAGAAGGCCGGCCTTGATCCTTTAGAGGTGCTGACACTTGAGGATCAGGACGATACTTCTTCGTCTAGTAGTTTCGACAAGTTTGATGAGCAGGAAGAAGATGAACTAAACGAAAAAGAAGCAGCTGAAGCGGGAGCTGAGGCTCAAGATGAGCCTGCAGCTGAAAAAGATGACTCTACAGATAACCCTGAAGATGCATCCGGTCGACGCACCCCCGATTCTGAGACGGTTCCTTCTTCTGCCGCTGGCCCTCTATCGCCATCGTCTCGTCGCAGCGACGCCGTGAAAAGAAAGTCCTCCCCGTCCATCTCAAGCATTAGCGCAAGCATCAACGCGAGTCCCGAGTATCCGTTCCTTCCTCTATCGATCATCTCGCCTGATCCA
Organism: Helicocarpus griseus UAMH5409; assembly: GCA_002573585.1. Classification (NCBI taxonomy): domain Eukaryota; kingdom Fungi; phylum Ascomycota; class Eurotiomycetes; order Onygenales; family Ajellomycetaceae; genus Helicocarpus; species Helicocarpus griseus. The sequence goes on along the minus strand of PDNB01000055.1, from coordinate 146,954 downwards.
CATTCCTTGGAGGACGAAACTGGACCTATTGGCCGCAAGTTCCCCTGGGGATTTGCTGATCCATACAATCCGGAACATTGTGATTTTGTCAAGTTGAAGGACACCGTCTTTGGCGAATGGAGGAGTGAACTCCGCGAGGCCAGTCGAGAGGTTTGGTATGAGAGATGGAGAACCAGCCGCCTCAACAATAACGGTAATGGACCAGGCAGAGCTACCATTAAAAATGGAACCCGCGGGAGCTCCTCAAGGAGTGGACGTGCAACACGATAAATCAGCGACGTATGAGGCTGACCCTGTAAATTCTTTCCCCACAGGTCTCGACAAGTTCTCTACCATTGCCGCATTATCGCGCAGTCTACCGCGAAAAAGCTAGCGTCGACTTGCAACATCTTAACGACAGATGTGGAGAGCATTTTGTTACTTGTGTGGAAGGTATCGTCTTTTACTCGTTTTGTGTATGGCGATTAGTGTTTTGCTATTCTCTCTTCCATTCTGCTCTGTTTCGCAAATAAGTATATCCCCTGACTGTTTCTCCTCTTCGTTTCGTCTCTTGTCTTATTTCCTCTCATATTTTCTCCTTCAGGCGGCTCTTTTTTTCTCTCTTCTTCGACTCTGACTGTATGTTTTTACATGATTCCCTTCAATAATTTCCTTTCTTAGTGCGTTCGGGTGGCATGAATACTCTTTCTCGGATTTCTGCTGTTGTCGTGGAACGCCAAAGCAATAATCTCGACCCTAAACTCTTGCGCAGAAGCAGAAATGAATGGGCGAGCAATTCCTCCGCGCTAGAAAGCAAAAGTCGCGTAAGAGGGCCCATGACCATCCTTTACCTGACTGATCCAGTTATTGTACTTGATTCCCATCAAACAACCAACTTAGCTTACCCCTTCTTGTCTTCTATGTTTCCCGTCTTTTTTTGAAAGTACTTATACTTCTTTATTGAAGCCAATATTCCCCCCACCCTGCCCTTTCTCGAGTGTCATTGCCATTGCTCATTGTCATTGAACAAAACAAATGCCAGCGTTGACTTCGTTGTTGCCAGAGATTTTTTTTCTTCGTCTAGCTATTCAAAAAATAACTCTTATTCCCCCCCTTTGACCTGTCTCTTCTGTTTGTCTGTGACTTTTGACGTTCTCTTGGTCTCTTTTCTTTTATATTACTTAAAACACACAACGTTTCTCTGTCGCCAACTCCTCTGATGCCTCCGCTGCGTACGATACAAGGGCGAAGAGGGGAAGGGGTGGGAGTGCGAGAGAATTATACATACATATGGAAACATTATGTAACATACGCTTTTTTTGAGTTGAATCATACATAGCCTTTTTCTTATCTCCTCAAAGTCTTTTTCTGTTTTTGATGGCTTTCAGGCCATGTTTTTTGAGTTTGAGTTATTCATATTTGTTGATTTCAACGGTAGTTAATGCGGTTTTATGATTTAGCACAGTGAGTTGTTAGACAACCTTGCTGATTCCCGGGGTTTAATTTTGCTGTTGTTTTCTGCTCTTGTCAGTCTTATTTAATTCTTCTCTCTATTGACGTGTCATCATCTCCATCATCCGTCCCCAATCCACCGTCCATCCCCGTCGTCCGTCATCGACCTTAATCTGCAGAATCCCCGTACATCTCACTCAACCAGCAGCCACACATCTATCCAGCTAGCTCATAAACAACGAAAAATTTTCCCGCAGCTCCTAATTATACGGCACGCATTTTTCCAGCTAATCATATAAATGAAACGAGAACAGGATTTTTCGTCAGATTAGCCGTTCAAATTGGCCCCATACGATTGGTGGGGGGGGATTTCATTTTCATCTGAATGCAGAATAAAATGGAAAGCAAAAGGGTTCGCAGGCACTGGGACTCACGAATGGATGACATCTGCATCCTTCCCGTTCACATTCGTCTACTCCTTTCTCGATGTTGCATCGGCCGGAGCACCGTACAGGTGGCTGTGGTTGGTGGGAGGTTTAGCTTTGGACATTCTTTAGTATAGTTCATTCTTCCTATGTGCTCCAAGTTGATATGCTTGTGATGTAATGTGCAAGAAAGTGGAACGGGGGCAGCCCTGCGGCAGGCAGAGCTGGGATTAGGGAGAGGGAAATGATGCTGGATAGATGAGGAAGATTAAAACATACATCTGGTGGAGGAAGCTGCAAGACGTCCCGCGCGGTGTTGGGCGTCGTTGGTTGGGTTGGACTGGGGACCCGTGAGTATGTATGTACATGCACGTATTCGCAGCGCAGTGGATGGCTGAGACGTCTATGCTATTGCTAAAACTCGTCTCATCCGTTCATGCTCTTTCTTCATCCCTCGTTTTTCCAATGTTGGGAATTAGTAGAGGGAAAAGGATAGTTGTATCCGATACGCCACGGTTCAGTAATCTTCTGATAGAGGGCCACGGCCAAATGATGAAATGAGGTGCAGAGAAAGTAAAGAAGAAAACGAGTCAATCTTTCGGAAATTTGAATAATATCCCGCGCGATATGAATACCGTCCCTTGCGAGCCGACAAAAGCTTTATCCATGTATGACGGCTTTTTCTGTCCTTTATTAAGGTATATCCCCTGTCGTAGCATCATACATCGACACAAAGAGATCCAGCAAATCCCTGCGTAAGGGAATGAGCTTGCGCTCCTCTTCGCGGTGTCAAGTGGAGTTGTCAAGGTAGTGCACTCTCAGCAGTCTAGGTAGATAGACTGTAATAGCATGCAACGTTATTTACACCGGAGGTTGGAGGGCCAGAAGAATAGAAAAGCAAAGCCGGGAAAGATGGTAAGTAGAAGGTCATCGAGACCTAGCGAGAAAGGAAGAATCATGTTAAAACAATGAAATTATCGCAGCGTCTTCTTGGTTGCGACTATGCGCGACTGCTAGGGACTCGGGGGAAACGGACATTGAAGAATCTCCCAAACGTCTAAGATGGTCATTCTCCAAAGTCCTGCCTAGCAGGATTGATCTTTGATCTTTTGGCGCAGTGGTTGCATTTCGCAGATTACTTCCTTTTTCTGCTTCTCTTGCAGCCACGCAATCAATTTGAAATTTGCTACCGTCATGAAGCAAACATGGCCAAGCGGAGCTCAAGATACGAAGCCCCAAATCTCCGAGTCAGATGTGCTCGCGTAACTTTCTTTTTGATTTCACCCCTTGCATCTCGTTATGCCCGTGGGGTAGAATAACCTTTGAGTTTCCTTGTTGAATGAGATTGGATTTCAGGCTATGCAGGATGTCAGTTGGATTTCAAAGAGCCGGGGTATAAACTTGGGTGCAGAACTGGCCCTATTTGGCCATTCAAAAACTCTTGATATTAATTGGGTCCCTAAAATCTCATGACTCGCTTTCGAGTCCCAAATTCTTCAACATTAACGCCGCAAAAAGCAAGATTACTGTAGGACGTCGTAAAAGTGAACGCCAACCCTCCAAACAACGGCAAAAAAAAAAAACCCCTGCATGAAAACAAACAGCATTATTGCATTGCATGGCACTGAACCAAGAGCGAGCAACTCCGTAGCAGAATAAAAAGAAAGAAAGCCATAAAAAGAAAAGCAATTCCTTTGCCCCGAAACACGAAACACACAAAAAATAACATACATACCAACATCCATTTTAGTCAACCAACCCGCCCACCCAGCCCGCCCCTCAAGACTGCCACACATCCCTAACCTGCCCCTCGCCGAACTGCAATGGCAAGCCCAGACACCACGCCCGTGGGAACTCCATCCCCCACCTTCTCATCAGCTCCCTCAGCTCCTCCTCCCTCCCCGGCACCACATTAACAAAGATCCGATCCCCATGGCAGGGCGGCTCCGAATGCACTGCTCCTTCCTCATCCCCAACGCGGAAGAACGTACACTCACCGGGGCCCGCCTGCACAAAGCCCGCATCACGAAACTCCTCAGCTAACCGTTGACGGACGGTATCCGCGGCCGTCGCGCACCCGACACAGCGTACCTGCGGGCATACGTGGCCCTTGTTCTCGTCGCGGACAGACTGTTTTATACCGTTGTGGACGGCGCGGGTGCGGGCTGGGGATGTTAGGAAGAGCGTGCCGGGACCTAAAAGAGCGGTGGCTAGTTTCCACTTGGTTTCGCCGGCTTGGGAGAGGTCGGGGCGGCCTTTATTACTACTACTCCCATATAGCGGGGTTGGGCGGTCTTTGCTGTAGAAGAGGTCATCGGTGTGCCATCGCGGTATATCGAATTCGTCGGTGCCCTTGGTGGCTTTGATTGTGAGCCAGTAGTGGGAAAGGTTGTTCTTGAGGAGGAAGTCGTGGACGAAGTTGAGGAATGGGGTGAGGTAGGGGAGGAGGGAACCGGCTATTGTTTGCTCGGCCCAGGTGTGGAATGAGGCGGGGAGGGTCTGGTTTGGCAAGGTAAGAAGGGGACCGCAGTAGGTCCAGGTTGAGGAGAGTTTGAGACGGATTGGGCCTGTGGGTGAGCTTTGGGATGGCGTCGTGTATGGTATCACCTTGAAGGCCGGGAGTGATTCGACGTCCATGGCTTTCTTTGTTAGCGCGTGAAGCTGTAGTTAAATACAGAGGTACGGTTTCCCTCTTAGGTGAGTAGGTAAGTATAATAGTAAGTTTGATATGAGACGGTCAGATTGCTCGTTGACAAGGCCCGCGGACGACTCAATTGTGAGGATTGTCGTTGCGGAGAATGATGGTGGAGTGACCACAGCATTGACCACCACCGAGGAGCAAGGATGCTATTCAAGGATCAGCCCGGCTTAAGAGCGAAGATCGTATCCGTAGGCTACATTTCACGGATTGTCGAATGCGAAAGTCAAGCAGGAGCTAAGAGCAAAGAACCCGTAAGGCTTTTGGAATTCTCCGCCGATTGTTTCGATGCGTTGACTGAAAAGACTCCGTGTGGATCTAGACCGCTACATAAACGGCCGACCAAGCCGAGCACCTCAAGCCCTAAGCGCTAGCCAATGTTTTTAAAGAAAAGCGAGGCTGATGGGCAGTTGAGAGTCGTCACTTCGATAGTACGATTGATGTCTTTGAAATTGAGCCGAAAGAGAGTTCCTGGCTCCGGAAGGGGTCCGGATAAGATAAGCTTAACCTTAAAATGAGCCGGGCGGGAGGCCCAGAGAAATTCCAAAAGGTTGACACGGTCTGTACCAAACAGTGCTCGAGACTTGTGGTAAGTAGAGACATGTTTAGTTATACGTATGCTATTGCAGTATAGAGCAGTCCGACTGATTCCCATTAAAGCATTGTAAGTAGAACAGTTTTAATAAATGGCAGAAATAATATGAAATTCAAAAAAACTAAGCAGTCGAATCCCAAAAAATATCCTCCCGTCAATATCCAAAATCATCATATAAACAAAAATGCCAAATAGTAGATGGTAAAAATTCAGAATATCAAGAAAAAAATATCCTTCAAACCCGAAAATCCACAAAACATAAGACGAGCATCGTAAAAGCAACATAATTTCAAACATCCCTCATAACCATAATCATAAAATACTCATAACCATCGTCAGTATACCTTACCTTATCGTTCTACACATTCCCATTAGCAATATGAACCGTAGGGCTCCTTGCCAACCCAATACAAAACTCCGCCCAGTCTTTCTGAACTCCACTCATGACCTTCTCCTCAATGGCCTTTTCGACGGATTGCCCATAACGCTTCTTGTATTCCGACTTGACACGCTCCAAATGGAGGGGCTCCCAGTGCATGCGGACCAGCCGCGAAATCAACAGTTCTGCCCGCTCCCGGGCTGTACCTTCGGTAATGGCTTGGCGGAGAAGAAGAGCGTCGCGCATGGGCCGGTTTAGTGCACCGTTAAGAACGTGTAACAATGTTTCGCCCTGAGAAAAAGTTATTGTTGAATGTCTCTTCAACAAAAGAAAGGAGAGAAAAAAAGTCCACGTGTGAGACTTACTACTAAATTTTGTGATTTAGTGATCAACTCTCTAGCAAAGTTCTTGCGGTAAGTAGCTTCGTAGAGACGCAAAACTTCACGGAGATGGCTATCCCCCCTGACAATGATAATCTTTATCATCGCGGTTTCTCCTCCCTCCTTTGCGATCAAGGCACGGTGAAGGTCGTTCATGTCATTGCGGATAAGAACACTGTCGGATGGTGCGTTATTGGACTGTCGTCTGCCTTCGAGTGCTAGCAGGATAGCAGTGCGAAACTTGTCAGCCCTGAGTTCGGCTTTCATGCACCTCTCAAGATCGTCCCCGTATCGCTTATCGCGAAAACACTTCTTGATCTCGCGAATCTCAGCATTCGTCCGCCCAACTAGCGACTCGAGAAGCAGCTCTCGACGCAGTGAGTTCGTCTGGTAATAGAAGTTGGCCCAGTGCGCCTCGGACTCCCACCTCCCCAGCGCTGTTGCATAACAAACTTTACCAAAGTTCCCTGGAACCTGCATTTTGATGTGCTTGGCAATATTAACTCCTTTTCCGGCAAGTTTAGCGTGATTTTTATATTCAGCGCGCAGCGCTAGCAGGTCTTCCGAAGAAAGATAAGGGAGGATATCTAGCAATGGCTTGGGGTCAACATTGCTGTGTATCAGAGCAGCCTTTAGTTCTTTCGCGTCAGGTTTTGGATCGTAAAAGGATACTTTCTTTTTAACTGTTGGCGCAATTATCATTACACCCGCATCGATACTTGACTCTTTGCCCTTTGCCTTGTTGCTGTCTGGCTTCTTAGATTTGTCCTTCTTAGATTTAGGAGCTGAGATTGTAAGGCCATCCAACGGTTCTAGATCTGAAAGGCCCTCATCCATGTGGGAAGGTAACGATGTTGGCCATGGCATGGGTGAGATGGTTTGATATGTTCCCTTGTAAGGCTCAAGGAGCGGGCTTGCTGGAGGAGGTCCAGAATCCGGGAAGCCACCGGGGACGTTCATATGACCATTCGAAGTAGACACCGACAAGCTGTGAGGACGTCCGGTTGAATTTTTCGGCTTTATTTCGACATATTGAACATCGCCAGTCTGGGAATATGGTTTGACGAATTGGTTTGCGGAACTCTGCGTGTATGGTTTGGACGAGGATTTCGAGATGTATTTGATATTGGCGTCTGGTTGCGCATATTGGAATGGGGGTGGCTGGGCATAATATTGCTGAGTAGTTGGAGGTCCACCTGTCGAGTAAGCACGTTGATGTCCCGGAGTTACCGATGGGGCAGTTGTGGGTAGTGGAACCGCCGCGCTTGATGGTGGTGGCATTGACACTGAAGGATATTGATGATAGTTATATCCGTCCTGTGACACTGGGGTATATTGATTTGGGGGATTTGGAGCCTGTGGTGGTGGAGTCGGATCGGGCATGGGATAATTCGTCGCGGGAATTGGCATGGAAGGCGGAGCAGAGGTGACGGGACTTTTGAAATCGGGTGGCGGAACAAAACCAGGACGTTCGCATTCTGGAACTTCCGCCCAGTCAATCGGGTATTGACTTGGGTTACTCCCATATTGGTTTGATTTGGGCTCAATCGGCTTGTCCTGGTGAAGTTTGGGAGGTTGTGCGTAGCGGTAAGCCCCAGGTTGCGCATAGCTAGGATGCTTTTCGGAGTCACGGTCGTGCCGGGAGTGATAATCGCGAGACTCCTCGCCGCGTAATTTGTCTAGTGGGCGAGTATATTTCGATGAAGCAGTTGTCGACTCTGAGTCGTAGTACTTTTTAGAGGGTCTATTGTCGTTTCTTTCGCGCAGACGTTCATAACTAGGAATCCTTGGTACACTTGGCGCATGAGGCATCTCTCCGTAGGCCAATGCATCGTCCTCTGAATCGGTAAGCGAGTCTGAATATTGCTCGTATTTTGGTACAGGTTTCGAGCTGGGAATCCTGCTGGAATATCGCCGGTCGTCATCGTCAGAATTGTATCTATATCTCTCAGGCTTAGGAGGCCTGGCTGCACTTTTGCGATGTTGCGGGACATCTTCGTCTGATATGTAAGAGCCAGGCGGCTTTTTTGGCTCCTCAGAACGTCGATTGTCCTCAGAGCGACGATAGGCCTCAGAGCGACGGTATTTATCGTCCCCGGAATAATGGTCATAGTAGTACTTTTTGCTCCCGCGCGAACTAGCATAAGCGGCCTCCTCAGCAGAGTCCGAATCATAGTAGTATTTCTTTGATGATCTCCTATGTTTTTCTCTCAGAGGAGATGGTTCGCGAGGGTCGCGCGAACGAGAGCGCTCCCGAATGCGCCCACTGGGGGACTTAGATCGGGTGCGCGATCTGGAGTCATGAACGCGTAGAGTAGACATCGCCGCAAGCAGCAGTGCAGTAGTACGGCGTAGAGAAGATAGTAGCTTCTGGGCACGGACGTGAGACACAGGGGAGCTTGATATATGTGAACGCAGCGACAATAACTCCACGCAGCAGCAATAACGAGTGTATCGCACAATAACAACAAGTAGAATCAGGCAGAAGAAACGAGCGAAGATGAAGATGCGACGAAGGCCGCGGCGCAATCCTTCGGCGGCTGCAGTCAGGGCTATTTCCCAATCGGGCAATGCGCTGCCCCTCGTATTTGAGCCGCGTCGATGACTCAGCAGGTCATTAGCCCGATTGGGCGTAGTCTAGCCGGAACAGGCCTAGCGCATGTTTACTGCTCCATAAATAGACTAGCGCGGCAGGGCTGACTGGCACGTCTCCACTCAAAATGTCACGTGATATGGGAATAGTCATGTGACCCTGTTTATTTAAGCTTCGTTGTGATTGGACAGAATCACTTCCATGGAAAAACCGTTCTTCCACCTTGGCGCTACGGTTCCGGGTAAATAACAGTTAAACTATGGTTATTATTATTGAATTAAAGAACTGTAACTCGACCGTATATCTGCTGAAGAAGTGCTTATTAACGCGATACCTCATATAAAAAACGTCATTTCATTGAAAAATTGTTTTCTTTGTTATCTGTTCTTGTAAAACGCAACGTCTAAGCCATTTCAGATACCGCCAGCACCACCAGGGACCTGACACCTCAACCCGCAACCTCCAGCAGAAGAAAACCTCCTTGGAACCCGTACGCGTAATCCAGGTCGGTATTGAGAATGGCAATAGTGTCAGCGCAGGCAGCATGATGGACCTCTACGGTAATCCCAATAGACCATTGGGACGGTAACTGTTAGCCCGAACTTCTCAAGGGTATGGACAAGCCAGATGATCTTCAGGTCGTTTCCAGGTTGCCTCCCATGGTTCTCTTCCCGCATGAAATTGTAGATTTCCACCAGCGCATAAAAATTTGGCGTAGAATGGTGGTTTTATACGTTTGACAGGGAACTTTATGTGACTGGGTTAGGGGTTAGGTTAGGGGGTTAGGATATATTTAGTCGAGTGACGTCAAAGCGTACAAGGATGCGTCGAGGTAGAATAGCGGTAAAACTCGAGGTGTACCTCTCAGTCACAGGAAATGTCCAATTCATGATGGCTCCCAAAAAGCATCCAAAAAAGCATTGCTAGAGAACTGCTGATAAGTATAACTGAACCGATTGGCTCCAAATCCCCGTAGATGTGTCTCTGTTCATAATGGCACGTTGGAAAGTTCAATAGCGACGTACGTAACAAGGTTGGATATAAAAGCTCCCAGAGAACTTTCGTCTGCCTTGCAAATGGTCGCCGAGGCTGCGCATTTCAAAAGTCATCACGCCTCAGTCGGGTCCGAGTTGGCTCCCAATTTGTACTCTTCTTCATCAACAGCCAACGGCTTAAACACTCATCTGATATCGAAGCGGTGAGTGTGGGAGGGAGGCTCGATATGAAAGCATCCCAGCGCTCTCATAACTTGAAACTTGGATGTACAAAGGAGAACACCTGGCGACAAGATCTACCACTTGTTAGTAACGCCCGCCGGTAAAAGAGATCCAACCCTACCAGAAAAAGGAGCAATGTGCTGAGGCCCTTCCTCTCGCAAGCTGAACGGTTTTAATGACCCGGAAGAGCTACAGAATACTTGAAGAGGTCAGTGTGAGTCTCAGATGCCTTTACGCGTTAACTTACCAGGTTGCTGTTTGCATTAGGGTATGAAGCCTCTCCAAGGGACGCTTCTGATGGGGAAACTGTGTAGTAGTAGAGCCCCACGGCAACGTGTAGTATTTGGCCTGTACCCTGGACGCGCACATCATCAGCCCGCGTTATGCTTCACAAACCTCTCAAAAGTGTTACTCCCAGTCAGAGACCGAATTCTCTGTTCAGATTTTTCCCCGGGAAATATCCCAAAGATTATGTTGATATGGTAGTCGTTCAGCATAGCGGTGGTTAGGTGCATAAAAAGGGCCCCAATAGAGACGAATTGGGATAACGGAAGGGAGAACAGCTTGGCAAGAGTTCTGACAATTGTCAGTAATGTCGGCACATAGGGGAGGGTGGCGCCTACTGATGAACACGTCAAAAATAGACGGAAATTTGATCCTCTAGCAGTATCTGGACGTAGAGAGGCGGAAATTGGAAAAGTCACAAGAGGGACTGATGCAAAAGGAGCGTACAGAAACTCTTGCTCGACGGGTATCTCCCCAGTGGTCGGGCCCGAAAGTTTTGCGGGTTTCCGATCATCCCTGGAGCACAACCCGAGCCTGTTGAAAACACTTTTACAGTTGGTGCAACATGAACCGCGAACGGAGGAATCCAACACCAAAATGGATTTTGAGAAAAAGCCCAGATCTCTTGAGCTTGTTCCCGGTAAATGACAAAGAATATTTCGAGTGGTTTTGTCATGCGGGAAGCTTATATGGAGTGAAAATTCGTCGCCTCCTAATGTCGTCGGTCGAAAATGGAAGGCTAGGCAGGGGAGTGCAGGAACTGGAGGCCCTGCGGAAGCCAAAGGCACAAAGCCCATGAACCCAACTGGCAGGAAAACAGCCTGCGCCCTCGCGGGGATGTGGATCGCCTGCACAGGGATTGGGGCAACCGGAGCAGCCGGAGCGGTCCTGGGCCATCACGGCCTTAAGGCTTGCAGGCAGCGCAAACCCAGGGGGGAGGAAAGGGGGCATTCGACGGAGGAAATGGAACCACCCCGACTACCATTGCGGGTATGTCTGCGGCCACGTCCACCTCCACCACTGCTGGAACCGATTTGAGAAGTCATATTGAAGGGGAACTGTACAGATAGTCAGCAGCCTGCGCAAGACAAAGGTAGAGGCAGCCTACAAGGGGGATTGTGGGTTGTTAGGCAATAAAATATCTTAGGCGTTCGCACAATGAAGGAAGAAAAGGACAGGCTTGTGGTATGAAGAGAAAGAGGTTCTGCGAGGGGAACATGGCTCTATTTACCACTGTTTCGACTTTCCGAAGATCCAAGCATGCATCATTATAAACAGATGATGATGTTCTCATCCTCCTCCAATGTCCTTCTTGCCACCATCGCGGGCAAGAACGGGAAATCTCACTTTGAAAGGTATATATAAGGGCCAAAATTCATATCTAGAGTAGTCGTGTAGAGATAGTCCGGCGTGAAGTCTTCGTATATATAGACGGACATAAAGAAAGTGGGATGGTTTATATAGGTGCCGATGAGCCTGATGCCCAGGCAAACTTGAGGATTCCGTGTCTGGGTTTCTGTATCAACGTCATGTGCAGCGATCCTCCTGCTCTCTTCAACTGTGAACATGACAATGCAGCAACAGTGTCCGGGAAATTGGTGCCATGCGGGCCGAAGGTTATGGCAAAGATGTTGCTGCGTTTGGCACGTTCAGCAACACTAAAGGCAGCAAGCAGGATTAGCAGACGCCCTTGAGACTCTAATATATGTTCTGACAGAGCCCGAAGCCGTTTATCAACAACAGAAAGGGCGGCGGTAGCTTTACCAGAATAAAATGACTCAACGAGCTAGCCGCCCATGCACTGGTATCTCCAATTCACCGCGCGGTGGCCTGGGTTCGCAGTATGGATATACTTTCGCCAATTTGTAACCAAACAACTTCTCGATGGTACTCATCAGAGCCAAGATTTGCTAAAGCGTCAGTGGCGGAGAGTGATATTCATATCATATATATAGTTCGTGGATAATATAGTAATCGAATTCGATGACCAGTAGAAAAGAAATGAAATGGAACCAGCCCACCCAGCACACAGCCGGTGTGCGCTGGGTACGGATTCTAGGAGCTTTGGATTTGGGAAGCGGGAAAGAGTATATATGTCATTACTTTTGATAGACCAGAAGTTAGCACTAAATTGGTGACTTTGCGGTGTGTGAATGATGAGGGTAAATTTGGTTTTGGGAAATGAAGATATGCAGGAAGGCTTCTTCAAAGCACCTGGCAAAAGAACTGTTCAATTCCCGTCTGCGCATGAGGAAGCTTGCATGTAAGTTGGTATCCTGTTTGCAACATGTGTCAGTCTGTTTGTCAAGGAAGTTGAGACAAGCCGGGGGTACGCATGCAAGATAAGAAGTGGCTTAGACGGCCAAATATGCACGAAAGAATGGTGAAAGGTCCACAGTGAATGCTGCCTGCCGTGAGCTTCAAAACAAGCCGACTTAAGGAGTCATAAGGAGGTAAGTATGAAAACCGAAAAAAAGCTTCAGATTAGGGAATCCCATTGTAAAAGCATAGCTGAAAGCCGCCCAAAATTGCTGTATAACTGCTCTGTGACGATTGAGAAAACGCCCAATGCTATCCCCCGAGAGAGAGTGTCGGTACCATCAAAACCGAAAAAAGGGAAAAAAATAAAAAATAAATAAAAAAAAGCCTCGAGCACAGCCGGCCTAAAAAATATTGACGAAAAAGATATCCCCAAGTACTCCTTTTATACGCTGTTTCGCGAGATATGACCTGCAATAGTAAGGCAAATATATGGGCCGACCAAAATAGGAGAGGAGTAAAATATTAAAGAGACAAATGAGGGGCATCCTGCAATGCAAGACAAACCCGCGTCTGCTGCGATCATTCGCGGTCTATATCTTCCATTAACGTGATACCCATTTCTCGTAATTTGCGTTTGTCATCAGTTTTGAGAGGCACCTTTTCAAAGTTTTTCGGAAGCGGTAGGCGGTATCTAGTAATTCATCAGCAGTTAGTATTTACAACATGGGTTTCGCCGTATTAATGATTTAGGCGGAGTAAGGTAATGCCTACTTGTAGTAATCAACAGCCATCTGCCTGGCCTTATCTTTGATGTTCACTTGGTCTCGAACTTGAAGCTTTGGTTCCGCCAGGCCGTCGTCAATTTGCTTAATTTTCGACCACTTTGGTCCATGCTGCATGATCAGATTTTTGAGCTGGTCGCACTCTTCCGGCTTCCACGCTATCCTGCCGCCACCTGGTCTCCGTACCCTTGGCGATACAGCAGAGGACCTTGACGGCTGTTGACTCTGAGAGACATTTGTAATCTCTAGAGATCTGGAGCCGGTGCGCTGACGTCTTTCGGAACCTTGCGTTGGATTAGCGGAGACGGCTGATGACCGAGGTTGTGTCCTGGGTTGTGTTGCCATCACTTCAACGGATTCTGCGTCCCCCGTCGCAATGCGTCGCCGCTTTTCACCCCGTAGGCCCGCAATCGAAGCCCTATTTCTTCCAAAATTTACACTACTTCGGGTATCCGCTTCAAAGGCTTCTTCTTCAGCGGACTGATCCCCCCCTTCCACGTGCCCATCATCACTTTGCTCAACCTCCGAGGCCTGTCGTTTTCTAGAACGGTCTTCCAACCGACTACCACCAGATGATAGTTGGCTAGATGCTATTGGAGATAGCCTGCGAGCACCATCTTGGCGATCAATAAATGCTGCTTGGGGTGTCTTTAGGCGTTGCCTTTGTTGTTTAGAAGAAGCACGACGTTGCCGTTCAGCTACCTTGACAATCTCTAACGCAGAAGGCATGGGCATAGCCCTGTGGGATACGCCTCGTTCGCTGCGGTGAGGCGAAGCTCCGTCTTCATTATCGAACTGCGGACTTCGATCCTGGGGAGGCGGAACGACACTTTTCCGTGGAGTTCCCAAAAGTTGGTCGACATGCACATTGCTAGCGGACAGCGCAGGCCCGGCGTTAGAAGAGCCCTGCCCGGCCTTTAGTAGTTCAAACAAGCGGGTTACGGAGGCCGAGGACTGAGCTTTGGACTCGAAAAACCTATCCATAAGATATTAGCGAATAAGTTATAAAGACGAGCAGATATGAAAAGGGAAGAGAAACTTCGCAAAGTAAATGCTCTAGTAGTCAATCTCCGAAATTCAATGTCAAGAAACTTACCGCTCGCCAATATAGGGAGTCGATTTCTGGGTGCTTCCGGGTTTTTCTTTTCGAGATTTCTGAATCTCGCTCCTTTCATCCACTGCTGTGTCATCGAAATCTGGAACGGAGTTTGTCGATTCCTCAATGGATTGTATGGGGGGCTGGTCATGGCTTGATCGGTGGTCGAGTTCGGTTTGTAGCAGTTCAATAGCTTCATCAAGAGGCAGTTGATTACGTAGATCCTCATCGATTTCATGCATCCTCATGCGAATCCACTTAACCATCTGTGTGATGAACCCCGACCAAGGGAACATCGATTCCAACTCGGAAAAGTCGACAGGATTTCCAGCATTGCCCGGCACCAAAGCTTTAACAATCGATCCTCTCCGCTCATCTATTTCATCTGCAAACTTTTCAGAATAATGGCCATGTTCCAAGTCAAGATCTTCAATATACCACCAGCCCTGCAATCTTTCAACTTCGTCGTCAATCTTAAATATTTCTTCAACTGTCATCCAAGGATCATACTCCGAAGAGGACTCTTGCTTCCTTTCGAGCTCCGCGATGGCAACTTGGGTGCGAATTTCCAAGCCTAATTTGAAAGTTTCAAACAGGAAACTACTTTGGCCTGGCTGCGACGGCTCCCCTTCTTCGGGCGGAAACGAACTCAGGAAAAAAGTTGGGAACAACCTATCAAGATGATAGAAGTCATGTTCCATAAAAGTAACATTTTTTCCGCGATAGGGTATCAAATCTAGAGCAAGCTGGGCGAGATTGGCCCTTTGGAGTATTACGTCTGGGTTCCATAGAGTACTCCCCAAAGACGGAAACGTTTTTGCGACGGACTCGACGGGAATAAAGTGCTGGTTACTGTAATATCTTTTTTGAATGCCAAATGACTCCTGCACACGCTTCACGCTTGCTTTGAACTTAGTTATATCAAGTTTTCTCTGGAGATCTGTATAGGAGAAGCCTTGCGGGGCTAGTATCTGCAAAGCGTTGGTTGCAAACCTGTCCAGATCAGGCAATGCCTCAACCATGATGCTGACGTCCATATTTTGCGATTCATATTCGGAATCATTGGCTAGTAGGGTTGTACCGGTGATATTGCCATGGTCCGGCGATTCAAAAACAGATCGTTCGCTGCGCCTCGAGTTCTGCCTGGTAAGATTCGTAGTGAAGGTTGCGTCTGCATTGGGAGTCTCATAAACTGGTGATAATTCCGCAAACGTTTGTCAGTAAGCTCTGTGCTCGCGACACTGAATGGTGGTTCTTTGTCTAGCAACTGGTATCGGGCAGGGATATGATGAAGACATAGGGCCAGTTTTATTGACTGGCCACGTTTTCTTAAAATGAAACACAATCTATACAGGTTGAAACAGGACTCTATGACAATGAGAGTGTGAGAGACAAACCATTGTTGCCAGTCTTCGAGTCCGCCTTCCCGCCGCGACCAAGCCTCGTTGAGACGTCGGAAGCAGCTTCATCGTGAGATCCATACTCGCTCACTTGATCAAAGACGCCTTTGGAGAACGCAACAGAAGGTTTGGTAGGGCTAACAGGCACGTTTTCCCCGCCCAACTCTCGATTGTGGCTCCTTGTCTTTCGAGTGGAGCGTCGCAAGGGCGTTGTTGTTGTTGCTGGAAATTCGTAACACGCGCTTTTCAGCCGGACGCGTGCTAAGGTTGGTAGGGTATCGATCGGGGACATCATCCACGAGTCAACACTGACGGGTTCTCAATAAGTACGCGTTACTAACCAGCGATAAATGATGCCAGAGTGTGGAGGATGACATTCAAGCGACGACGGCGAATGTCAGATTGTGTCTTGATGATGTTGAGGAGAGATCGATAATGACAGCCCTAAACCTAACCCTAACCCTAACCCTGGAGTCCCGTGACCCGCGTAACCAGCCAAATGTGGCTTAGCGCCAGCCGGCTGGTCCAAACCTTTTCCACGTGACATATTAAACTACACTAGTCCTAATTGGGCGATGCGGCTCCAGCCCCTTAGCGGCTGCTGAGTCATCCCGGCAGTATTCTTGGCCGCCTTGGGATAATCATTTGATTTCTGGACATCATCTCCACGATACTCACGAACATACATATATACACTACTTGTTACATACCAGCAGGCGTTGTTAGAGACGGCTGCTGCCAGCATAGAGCATGTTCTTTTCTGCTTTTTATTTTGACTGATTATTGCTGAGCCCGTTTGTCCTTTTTATAGCTTCATACTCTCGTTAATTGCTCCTTAATTCGTGCCAGCTGGCTTGCTGGACTTGGTATATCTTAAACACCGTTTACCCTCCTTTCCCACCTTACACTCCCCGCGGCTTGAACTTGTCATAGATTGAGCTAGGTGAGGTGTCGTCGCTGTCCTCTGTCCGTTCTGCCCGCCTGTGAAGATACAACCTTGCCATTATGAAGATCAGACGATTCCCGTCACGGCTCCTCCTCCTTGTCATTCCAGCCATCTCGTCCACCCTTGCCAACCCCCTACCCGATTCCAATGGCTCCTCCGACTCGAATTCTTTGACGCAAAGAGGCGCCAACGTGCCTGACTCCGTGCCATCCGCGTACACTACAGATAAGCCTTCCCAGAAAGCTCGAGGCCTTACTGATGCGCCATATGATGGCAAGGACGGCAAACCGCATACGGGGCCTTGGGTGGAGACAAGCGCTGATCGGGATCGCAAGAAAGCAAAAGAATCTCAAGATAAGGAGCAGTCGCTGAAAACAGATAAAAGTGACCCCCCTTCAGAACATGTTGGACCAGATGGAAAGCCGATTCCCGCCATGAACGACGGGGTTATGGACGATCCAAATCGGCCTGGCCCAAAGGAGGGCACCAGGGGAACAGAGGGCGGCGTCTCGGAGAAAAGCAAAGAATCCAAGCTTGCGTCTGAGAAGAAACCAGATCCACCGAAGGAAGCCCCTCCCCTACCGCACAGCGAGCAGCAGAAGATTAGACATGGCGACGAGTCTGAATCAAAGAAGAAAGACGATATAAAGAAGGATAAATTATTAGAGGTAGGATTTGATTCATTTTAATGCAGCGCATTCTTACACTATTAACTTATGTTTTCCACAGCATCCTGAAGACCTCCCGGAATCACCACACAATATTCCTCCCCCCACACCACCTGGCCATTCTCCCAATCCTCTAGAAATTGACGAGTCTGCTTCTCCAGCGGGCCTGTCTCATGTCAGTCATGACGCAAATGGCAATGAGATTATCCGGCCTCTTCATTCTTTCGTCCTTTCTCTCACCATGATCCTATTCTCCGAAGTTGGTGACAAGACGTTCCTTGTTGCTGCCCTGATGGCCATGCGACACCCGCGCATGGTCGTATTCTCTTCCGCTTTTACTGCTCTCATCACGATGACTGTGCTCTCCGCCGTTCTTGGTCACGCTGTTCCAACGCTCATACCAAAATCCTTCACCAACATCTTGGCTGCCGTGCTTTTCCTCATATTCGGTGTGAAGATGATTATAGAAGCGAGAGGCATGGCCGCAGACGAAGGTGTCGGTGAGGAGATGAAAGAGGTGGAGATGGAGCTGGAAGAGAAGGAACATCAGCAACGGCGGATGAGCCGGCGCCGGTCTTCTATCAGCCCCTATGCGCTCGAAGCCGGCCGTGCACCTCGTAAGAGCCATTCCTCAAGCCACCGCCTCCCTTCCCCTGAAAGCGTTTCTTCATCCTCGTCCCGAGAAAGTTCGCCATCCCGTACTCCCACACTATCAAACATCATGGTTGGCGTGAACAATTTATTCTCCCTTCTGCTGAGCCCCGCCTGGGTTCAAACTTTTGTGATGACTTTTCTTGGAGAGTGGGGTGATCGAAGCCAGATAGCTACGATCGCCATGGCCGCTGGCCAGGATTATTGGTGGGTTACCTGTGGGGCAATCACTGGACATGGAATTTGTACAGCAGCGGCAGTGCTCGGGGGAAGAGCAATTGCAGGCAAAGTCAGCATGCGGGTTGGTAAGTGCAATCTTTCGCTGGAACCATTGATACCTGCGCTGCCATCTGGTGGCCGCACTATAATTAAGAGGTTACGAGGTGGCTAACAGTGCTTCTATTTGACAGTTACCTTTGGTGGTGCTATTGCGTTTTTCGTCTTCGGCCTTTTGTATATATTCGAGGCCATTTACTAAATCGATCGCACGGCTGCGTCTCTATTTTCGACGCATACGAGCGTCGTCTTTTCTACTTCATCGTTTCTACGTACCTATATTTCTTAAAAACTTTGAAACGACCCTATTGCATAAAATTTAACGCACATTGTATGTGTGATATACTGGCGTTGTGGGACTTCATGTCTATTAATTTCTACCCCTGTCTTAACAATAGTGGCTCCTCTACCTTGCCATTTCTGAGATTTTAGCTTGCTTTAGCTATTCTTCTACACTGTACTTGTTTATTACTCTGTTTTAATTCTATTTCCTTTTGTTTTCGCTTCCCCTTTCGTCTGTTATCTTCCACTTTCCAGTGATTAGGGGTCATGTCTGTCTATATGTTACTATTCTCTTTTCTTTTTGGACTGATAAGGATCGGCCTATAGACTTCTTTTGCTTTACCTCCTTCAAAGGATCAGGGAGCTTTTGTTTAATTTATCAGGATGGGGCTATATATCACGAGATACCTCCATGCTGATTTCTACCTTAATGTGTTTCAATGCATCTTTTCAAGCTTTACGACCGCTTTAAACCATGCTTTGATTTCTGCTTTGCACTCGAAAAGGGGATGGTAATGATTCATCCTAAACTTTCTCCCTTTTACCTGCCTATTTGTTTCCCTTCTCCGCTGGGATGTAATATGTCACGAGATGCTTTCTGTATATGTTCTCGTTTATATACAAGAGAGACTTAAAAAAAGGAGACATAGCAGCATACATGCGTTATGTTGTTCCAATAAATTTCTCGGCAGTATATCTAATGCTGTATATGCTTTTACCTTACTTTTAAAGTACCTTCGGCTTTTCTCTCAATGCTTTCGAGCCATTGTGTATGTTTCTTTTTGCGCAGCCAGCTATACATCCATCTACCTTTCAGGAGAGAAAGGACTAAAGAGCGAATGGATTTTGATAAGAAGTCATATGTTCATATAGAAAGTGTTTCTTCTATATATGCATATATTATGTCCATTTTCCATTTCAGTAGGGGACAACCCCTGAGGGACCTGTTGGTCTCATGTCTGAACTGCACACTGCCTACGTCATCAGTGTTTATATCAACACACAACTTCAGAATACACAACACAATTCCTCTCTATTATCTCTGTTATTCTTGTGCGTTCTTATGCTTTCTGGTTTATGTTTACATACATCTATACCATCACGCGTCAAACATCCCAACCTCTTTGACCCTTATCATTCCATATCTGCATATCTCCTGTCTACATGCCGCGATTAATCGCCTGTCAAGAGACCAGAAAAGGAGAAAAACCCCTGAACTGCTCAAAAGAAAACAAACCCACCATCCCCAGCTACCACTTCCCAATCGTCCGCCCAGAACCCAAACTTCAAACCTCCAAACACCAAATCCCCAGAATACGGTGATTATGGCTCCCTCCCTCTTCAGCCGTCGCCGCCGCTCCGCCCCCGTCCCTTCTCGCTCCCCTAACCCCTCCGCCCCAACCATCACTACCACTGCCACCCCTGGCAGCGATGAAATCACCGAAATCACCCGTGACCGCAAGCGCGAGCAGCCCATCACCTTCAACGTCTTCTACGGGAACCCGGACCTCACCCGCCCAGGACTGAAGTATGTTGCCTTCACTGAAGCTGACAGTGCAGCTATACACAAGGAGTTCTTTGACTTTTGCCAGAGGGCTGTGATGGAGGGAGGCGGGAAGGGGAAGGGGAAGGTGAAGGCTAAAGGGAAGGGCAAGGGAAAGGGCAAGGGGAAGGGGAAGGGGAAGGGGAAGGAAAAGGAGAGAACTCATTCACATGGGCAGCAGAATGTTGAGAGTGAGTTGCCGCAGTTCCAGGAGCTGGCGTATTTGGCGGCGAGGTTTAATGAGCAGATTCTGGAGTTGTGTGAGGGGGTTTGTGCCGGGTGTGGCGGTGGTGTTGGTGGCGCTGGGATTGAAGGGTATGAGAAGGGGGGTGCTGGGATTGGGGCTATGGTGTACCGTCCCCTCTGCTGTTCGCCGGATGGGTACGATATGCTGGAGGATGGGTGTTGGATGCGCGGTCTTATGATGGTCGTGGCACACTTGGTGGAGGAGTTGGATACACACGACAAGGTTCGCAAGGCTATTGGGATTGTGGATAGGGGTGAGGGGGAAACTGGTGCCGGTGATGAAGGGGAGGTCATGCATAGCTTTGTGAATGTGCTAGCCGTGCCTGTCTGTGAGCCGGACGGGGAGTGCCAGCATATCATCGAGAAGGCGATTGATGCCTTTGTCCAGGGAATCCTGAAGGGGTTGGAAAATGACGAGAAGCGGTCTAGTGGCCTGTTTGCGCACAAGGAGTCCATGTCCAGAAGCGTACTTGGTGAGATTGACTGGCAGCACATCATGGACGAAAACGAGGAGGAGAGTGGCAGCGACAGCGAAATCGACGAGAATCAGCCCTCTCAGACACCGCGCGATAGGACCTTCTCGTTCCGCCATCACCAGGGCCTTGAAAATACCCAGCCCATCCGCCTCGTCACCTTCTGCGGCATCCCTATCATTGATCCCAAAGAAGAGCCCCGTCCCAACCGCCTGGCCATGTTCCTCTTCACCTCCCACTGGCCCGCAGACATGATTGCCGGCTACAACCAACCACTGGGCCATGCAGACTACTCCAACTACCAGCGCATCGCCGCCTTCCACGAACGCGGCATCTTCGAAGCAGCCGATTTCCGTTGCGTCACCTGTCCCTGCTCTAGCGAGACACAAGCAACCTCCCTCTTCCACTGTCCCATCTCCTTCAAGCGAGACAACAGTACCACCAGCAATAGCTCCAAGCTCATCCGCGAACTTGTCATGAAGTTGGCACCGTATGTCGGTGGAAAGTGGAAATATCCCGAGACGACCGGCGCTCTGGGCCTGGATGGACTATGCCACATTCTTGACTTCGTGGTCCCCATCTGCCAGAGAAATAGCGTATGTGAGGAGACGGCACGGGTTGCGTCGCAGGTGTTTTTGCATTTCTTCCTGCCTGATCGGGTTGAACCGTTATACCCAGACTTGTATCCAACTGCAGACTTCGCGAGTGTTTATCGTAGAGAGAGGGTCGGGAGGAATCCGAAAACGATTGCAAAGTTAGGGCTGGGAGTTGATACTGGTAATGATGTTAAAGTCCACGCCAACGACAAAGACAAAGACAAAGACGATGAGCCCGCAACTTCAAAAGAAAAGCCCCATCTCCTTTCCCTAGACAATACTTGCGGCCACGACAACAACGACAACAGCCTGTCTCCCACCAAATCCCAAAGCAGAGCCAACAGTTGGATAACACCCCTGACCATCGACGAGTTCCGCACCGCCATCGAGACCGGCGCGACCTGGGACCAGCTTACGGAGCTCATTTTTGAGCGGATGAGGGTTGTAATCGAGTTTCGGCCGCCCATCACTCCCATTATGTCGTCGACGCCGACTAACACGGCTATCGCTGTTACTACTACCACGCCATCTTCAGAGAGGTTCCCGAGTGCGTTTCGACGGAGTGCGGGGCCGGGGATGGGGATGGGGATGGGATCCAGTTTTGAGCATAGTAATAGCTCGGTTTCGACTTTGTTGATGTCCTCTCCGAGCAGGTCTGCTAGGGATGGGGAGGACTATTGGGTGGGGCGGAAGTGATGATTATTGATCTGATGTGTTGGATTTTGCTCTCTAAAAGGAATAGTGGAAAGGGGTCAAAGGTTTGTTGTATTGCTTGCTGTGTTAGTACAGTTATGTGTTGTTAGATGCATGTAAATACCCGCTCTGTGTGCAATAATAAAAACAAAACGCATTAAAATACAAGATATATGAAAGGAAGAACAAGTTCGGTTGCCCGATGCTAAATCTTAGTAAAGAGAAATAAGATCTATACAATATCACAATCATGATGCCTCCTAGATTACACAAACCCCCCCTCCTATCCTGTTACTCTACCCAGGTAAATCAACCCTCGATAACATCCGGAATATCCACAACATACTCCGTAAGATCAAGAATCCCGTCCCCATCCAAATCTTCTCCCTGTTTCCCGCTGGCATCCCCGCCAAAGGGCTTGCTCAGAAAGCTCAGCGCAGACTCCCCATCCCGCTCGACCTCATACGTGTGTATATCGACATGATCAAACCGCACAGCTTTCCTCTTCTTCGACCGCATGGGATAACCTTCTCCATTAGCCTCGCCACTTGACTGCTCCGCTCCCCCTCCGTCACCATCATGTTGCCCCGTCTCTTTAGCCTTCATCTTTCCCTCCAAATCCTCGTGAAACTTGCTTTTTTGATTACCGGAAGGAACTTGGGTTATCAAGTCGTTGTTCCCCAGTCCGGCGTCTCCCGACACATGCCCACTCGTAGTATATGGTATAGAGTTCCGACGTAGATGCATAGAAGTTGATTGCCGGCTAGAAATGCGTTCTGGAACGGGGATCTCATTGAGAGTAAGAAGGGCATTTCGCGAAGTGTTGGCAGCGGTGTCTGATTCAGCGGTGTGCCGCTGGTTGGGCTGCGTGGATACCTTGCCATCTCCTGTTTCCGGCGCTTTGAGGATTGGTTTTGGAGGCGCTGCGTTGGCGCCAGAGTGAGGATTTTGTTTTAAGTTGGGAGAGCTCGGGGAGGAAGAGCACAGGGGGGATGGGGACGAAGGTAGGGGAGTGCTAGGGTGGATAATAGTTGGGAGAGGAGTGTCTGTGTTTCTTGTAGGGGTTCTGATTGGGGCTTCAGGGAGTTGTCTTTTCACGGAAGATGGCAGCCTGTATATATTATTGTCCCTGCTGGTATTGTATACGATCTTGGCCGTGGCAGTGGCCGTAGCCGTAGCCGTGGAAGGGCTGGGAGGCAGGCCTGCGGTAACATTTGCCGTTCTGGTTTGCCCTGAGAAGGCGGAGGAGAGATATCTGGATGCCCACGACGGCTTGGGGGTATCTGCGCTGAGCAGAGAGCGCGAGATAGGTTGACTGCTTTGCTGCGCATCGTCCCGGTCTGTAAGTACGGAAGCACCCCCAGTCGTCTCTGCTCGCCTTTTCCTATGCAGGATACTTGGAAGACGGAAAATAACCATTTCACGCGTCGAACAGCACCCGCGGCCGTGGTACAACCAAGCCACGGTTCTCGGTGCTAGTATATGCAAGCGAAGGTATGCAGATATGGGTATATTCCGGGAGAAAAAGATTTATGGTGGATATAGAGGCTGAAGTAGACAGTTGTAGAGTCAAGCATATATGCACAACACAGTGTCAGTGACAGAGACTTGGAAACCAAATTCCCTGTTTGAAAAAAGTAAGTTAAATGCTTGTATATGTGTGAAGTAAAAGAAGCCGACTCTCACAAGATAATAGCAAGTATGCTTTTTTTATCACAAAGAATGTAAGCATAGAAGTGTACTGTACAGTGTAGGAAATGCCGACTGATAATGGCAAAAGTCCCCAGCAAACAAAGAAAAATGTCTCATATAGATAAAAGTACATGACCAGCAAGTAATCATGCATATAATAGCCATAGTCATTTCCCGTGAGAAGTCAGTGATATTGTCATGATGCTGAGGATGTCGAGATCACTTGTGGCTGATCAGGCAGAGAAAAGACACATCTCTCCAAGCTGCACTTTGGCTGCTGTATATACCGACAGGGCATTGCTGACTGATGCTGATGCTGATGCCTTTTCCTTTTCTATTAAAAGATCACCCGTGATTCTGTCTTCCCAGGCATGGTGCGGGTATCTCTATCAGATGAGTGTAAGAGGAAGACATTAAGGGGGGCGATGTATCCCGAGGTAGGGAGAGCATAAATAGTACACAAGTACCCCCTCAATGGTGAAGAGCTGCAAGCATCCAGTGCGAAGATAAGGAATGCTAACTGATGAATAGATGGTCCTTGATTCCACATCAATCTGGTTCAACTGCAGTTTGCGGCATACCAGAGCGGCTTTGACGCGACTTAAGAGTTTGAGATACCCGCGAACTGGGACAACAACCCCGCCTTGAAGACATGGATGAAGACATCGCAACGTGGCAGAGACGGGAACAATCTCAGCAGAAAACGGCAGAAAATACCCAAGAAAGCCATCGAAGCAAAGGAAGCGTGACTCGAGCAGACGACAAAGACTATATTGTCTGATCATCCCGATACAATCGAACAATATCGAAGAGATGTTAAGGCGACACCACCCTCCGCCCTGCACGATGACCGCATTGTTCCGATGTCTCTATCAGATGACAGAGTGAAGCTATACTAGCAATAGCAATAGTCTCTGCATGCCCCCAAGTCATCAGGTCACGCTGTGGCGAGATATGTGGATGCCGAGTCTCTCACAGGAGCCTATAGCGGTGAAACATCCGGGGGAAGTGTTTCTTCTGCTGTACCTAATCACATACAGGAAAGTGCCCTTGGTTGTCTTCATGTCTTCATGTCTTCATGAGGGGTCGGGGATTGGGCCGCCAAGATGTCAGTGCAAAACGCCATGGCTGCCCGTTGAGGGGAATAAGATGGCCGCCATGCAGCCCCCACGAGCACTGGATGACGACATATCCTGGTGGTTTCGCTTTCACGAGGACGAGTAGAGCATCGAGGGGGAGCTTTGGGCGCATGGTAGATCGTCGCTGTGCAGCTAGGTGCCACTGGTAGAGAGTTACTTTTTGAAACACTTGTTACCACTATCTACCAGCTTGAATATCACTACCTATTATTGCGAGAACCAGCAATCTCGGCCGAACAGGATGGGGATAAGCTGTGAAGATGGGGGATCAGATGGATAATACATGGCGAATTGAAGGGTATACTCACAGCATCCAGCTGCCTCGCTCCCTCTGATGCTGATGAGGGGGTGTGCATGGGAGAAAGCTATAGGATGCAGGGATATGGTCGGGGTACCTGGTGGATACCTGAGACACCGCGCACCAATGTACGGCAGGCGAGGTACCCGCCAAGTGCCTAGCGCATGTCTGTCAAAGCTTCCCCCAGCTCCTGCCAACCAGATTCCACAGACTGAACCAGACAGATATCACACTCTCTTCTGCTTCGGCGGCGGTGTCCTCGTCGTCTGTCGTCTTCGTCTTCTGCTTTGCCGGGCTCTCGCTTGGTACGGGCCAAAGCTTACCTCCGCCATGGCCTTATATCTCCCCGCCCATCCCCTCCTCCGCCTCTGTTTCTTTCTTTTCATGTCGGCGTCGTCTTGATTGTATTCCGCTCTCTTCTCTGCTGCATTTATCGGCGTCCTCATACATGCCATCAAGGTCCCTCCAGTTCGCCTTCCCGCCGCCCTACCTCTGGGCTATCTACTCCAGCATTCACCTCCGGGGCTCTACATCATAGGCATTGTGCTTTATATTAGAGAATCTTTTCTTGTATTTTCTTCTTTCTTTTCAACCGGGGAATCCATTGAGCGGTGAATTACAGTTAGCCTGTCCTTCCAGTTCACGGCAATTCAATATATGCCAACGTCAAGTGGCAAGACCTATTGCGGGGTTGATACTAGATACTATCAACTATCTGAAACTCTAAGCTCGACATACCTGTCATGTCTTCAGATCCAGCACCAACCGGCCCTTTAGCACAGTCCGGGGACAATATCGACGAACATCCTGGAGCTGGCGCTGACCGCCCAGCTTCAAAAAAAGTGACTTGGAAGAAAAGGCTAGGTATACAGAGAGGTGGTGAGGATGGGTCGACATCAAACGACGTTGATCAAAAAAGGGAGAAGTGGTCTTTAGGTATCCTCAACGATAAGCAGACAGAGGAAGTGCCCGGTAAGTTTAATGAGTTGTTACAGTTATAGCTATGCCCATCAAACATGACGTCCCAAAACTAATTATTATGATGCTATATAGGAACCGTGCTGCTGCTGGCCTCCAATCGAAACGAGCCGCTTGGACTTCAACAACAGCCTGCGAGAACCTCTGCGTCATCTTTTCCCTCCCCCTACCCATCCTCCCGGTCCTCCTCCCGTACTCCCGCCCCCCAGAAGAAGCGCACCTCTGATGGTAGGATTGTGCTGGACCCTCAGCCAGATGATTCCGCCAACGACCCTCTCAACTGGCCCGCATGGCGCCGCGATCTTTCACTGTTGTCGTTAGGCTATTATTCCATGATCGGGGGAGGTATGACTCCCATCTTGGCCGCTGCATACAACGATGTGTCCGAAAGTTATGGCATTACGTCGCATGAAGTTGCGTTGACCACTGGCCTGTATATGCTGGGGCTTGGCCTAGGCTCAGTAGTAATGTCCCCGACAGCGATTCTTTACGGCAAACGCCCCATCTATATTCTTGGATCTGCTTTGTTCATTGTTTCGGCGGTCTGGTGTGCTCTTTCTCCTAATTATCCGAGTTTGCTTCTTGCACGGATTTTCCAAGGTGTCGCTGTCAGCCCCGTTGAATGTCTTCCATCCGCTACAATTGCGGAGATTTTCTTTCTACACGAGCGTGCTTATCGTGTGGGAATTTACACTCTTCTGTTACTAGGGGGGAAGAATTTGGTTCCGTTGGTGAGCGCCGCCATAACACAGGGTTTAGGCTGGCGTTGGGTATTCTGGTGAGTCCCATTACTTGTACATATTGATAGGGAATACATGGCTGACCGTTTAGGATTGTTGCAATCACTGTTGGACTGGGTCTGTTCTTGGTGTTCTTCTTTGTGCCAGAGAGCTTCTGGGATCGCACCCCACGTCCCCGCCACAGGCGTCCTGGCTATCGCCGGAGTTTTTCTGATATAATTGCATCTGGACGTCGTGGCCGGCTTTCTAACCCAGTTACCCCTACCATTGAGAAGGACCAAGATGCCATGCTGTCTCCAGAGGCATTATCAAAACGCAAGGATGTCCGGGTTGGCTTTGCAGAGGAGGCACAGGGTGAGAAGGCGGGCGTTGACCATGTTGAGAAATCAGATCACGGCGAAGCCCGAGATAATTCCAATTCAAGTCCTAGTTCCCAACAACCAAATACGGGGGATAACGGGCAACTTCAAGATCCTCAACATTCCCAGTCTCCTGCGGCTCCCACTGACGCCCACACTGATATGCACAGCAATGCAAAGCCACAAGAACAATCTGCGGATGTCGAAGCAGCTCGACCCATTCCCCCTTCTCGAGATGTATCCGCCGCGCCATCCGCCTCATCTATCCCTGCACCCCATCCTTACGTTAGCAATCTGCAGGATAAGCCTCCTGTGGGATATGTCCATTCTCTTCAACTCTGGCACGGCCGGCTTTCCCGGGACAAGTGGTTACGTGTCATGGTCCGTCCGTTTATCCTTTTTGCCTACCCTGCTGTCTTGTGGTCAGCCATGGTCTACGCGCTATCTGTCGGATGGCTGATTGTCCTGTCGGAAGCCGTAGCAGAGATCTATCGGGATCGACATAGCTATAACTTTTCTGCTCTCGCAACAGGCCTTGTGTACATATCCCCCTTTGTCGGTGGTATCCTTGGCACCATAGTGGCAGGAAAGGTTTCTGATATCATTGTACGGTTCATGACCCGGCGGAACGGCGGAGTGTATGAACCGGAGTTTCGCCTTGTTATGGCTATACCGATTACAATCACAACTGCTATGGGGCTGATGGGCTTCGGCTGGAGTGCCCAAGAAAAGGATCGATGGATTATTCCGACTATTTTCTTCGGCATACTTTCCTTTGGATGTTCCGTGGGCAGTACCACGTCCATTACGTTTGCCGTGGATAGCTACCGTCAATACGCCGGTGAGGCTCTCGTTACGCTGAACTTTAGCAAGAGTAAGTATCTAGTCAATATTCTCTATGCCGTCTTCTCCCGTTCAATCGCTAACAACTCATCATAGATGTGTTGCACGGTTTCGTGTTTTCGCTGTTCTTCGTCCAGTGGCTCAAAGCAGATGGAGCACGCGATGTTTTTGTTGCTTTGGGCGGAATCCACATCGCCTGTATGCTCACTACGATTCCGATGTATATCTACGGAAAGAGGGCGCGCATGTGGACCGTCCGCGAACGGTTGATGGAGAAGTTTTAGATTTGCGGTTATCTTGTTGACGCTGATCTTTTTTTGATGAAAGAGAAAAACTCAATCCCTGATGTTCTGTTCATGTCACGATGAAAGAAAGGCCTAATGATTTCGACATGAGTTAAACCTATCTACAGTATAGATAGATGTGCTGCTTTGGCTTTGTTTGTGTGATGGTTATACGCTGCATTACAGCTAGATACGACTTCCTTTTTACGACCCATTTACCCCGGTGACAGGTGTTGACGCACGTGCGTACAGGTTATGATGACATTATTCCGAGAGTTCTATTTATTTTTTTATATATTTTACACTCATGCAAAAGACGCATGCAAGCGTGGGAAGTTTGGCGTGTGCTTTTCTCCACTCGATTTTGATTTCTCTTCCTGTGATGGTTGCTTTGATATACTCCATACAGATATACATTACCGACGAAGAAGGATCTTGTTTAATAAATTTTATGCTTTTGCTATTTATATTGGCGGGTTTATGGTAAATTTGAAAAGTAAAAACCCACCAGGGTTAAAAATTGTTACTTGGATATGTCTGACATATATATATATAACTATTTAATGATAGATATTCCCCATCTCTCGACATTGTTCTAGATCCCATTACCTCCCGCTTTTCTTCTACTTAGCACCGCATCTCTTTAGTGAATTTATTATTCTGACAGTTAAATTTCAAGCACTGAAGTTTGGTGACATCGGCCTTGCCAATTGAGTCACCAACCCTGAGGATTGGAATACCACACGTTTCTTCCCTATGACCTTTCGATATGTATTATTTTATCCTATATAATCTCCATCAAGCGTATGTCCAGCACATACGACCATAGGGAGTGGAAAACAGGGCTTCCCGTCCGCTCAGCCGTACTTAAGCCACTCGCCGGCCGGCTAGTAGTTGGGTGGGTGACCACCAGCGAATCCCGGCTGTCGTATGTTTTTGTTTTTGAAACCCCTTTTTTTTTAAAAAAAAAGTTCTATAACTCCATTGTCGACAAATGAAGTCAAAACGTGTGCCTGTTTTACTCATTTTATTCATTTTATTGTGATTTATTTTGTTATTGTTTTGGGGCGAGCTTTGGCAGTGTCCTTCACTCCCAGTTCTTCTTACGTTTAGAGTTAATAACCAGCAAGGAGTAAGGGTACAGATAAATTTCATTTCTTATCAATATCACGGATAGTTCTTCTCTAGGGTCAATGATATCGTTACTCGATCGCAGAAGCCGTACCTCGGAAAGGGGCAAGCAGAACGACAGCATGATGCATCATTGGAGGCCGTTTAACATTAAAAAGGAAGAGCTTAGGGACACCATAACACCGTGTCGTAGAAAACTTAGGATAGTCCGAACGAGAGACGTAGGAATGCATAACGTGCAAGCGCATTCCGCTGCTCTACTTTCATCCCTTCCCAATCGTCCAATCAATATCTGGCGATAAGCCAATTCCTCCGCTCCTCCTCGCCCATCGCGTTCAACATCTCACGCTCTCCCCGCCGGACGCCGATGTATCTCGCGACGAAGTTTTTGCCCATGAGGTCTTGGAGTTCCTCATTTGATTCGAGAGCATGGAGGCTTTCTTCGAGTGACGAGGGCATGCGGGTCGTGATGGACAGAGCGGAGCGGCCGGATGGTGAGAGGGTAGCGGGGTCAACTAAACGTTTAGGAGGGTGAGTTAATAATGCGCGATTATTAAACGTCAGTGAAGGGGAGCAGTAAGTGCGCAATGTTTTGAGAGGGACAAAGAAGAATAACTCACCATCACACCCCTTAATTTCCAACGGCATATTATTCCTCAAGCCCAAATACCCGGCCCCAACAATTGCCGCAACCGCCAAGTATGGGTTTGCCAATCCATCCACAGACTTGATCTCCCAATGACCCGGAGAAACTTTGCGAATGGGCGTCTCGCGGTTCTGATAGCCCCAGGCAACCCATACCCCGCCCGACCAGATTCCTTCAACAACTCGTTTATAACTTGCCTCCTGAGGGAACGTAAATGGTAAAATCGACGGTAGATGATGGAGCATCCCAGCTAGAAATTGATCTTCTAGTTCCGGCGGGTTAATTGATATATGGGTATGGGCTGCTGTGCCAGCAGCAGATGAATAGGGGCGCGGGTGGAGCGTTGCTCGTAAGCCATATTGCGCCGCAATATTGGTGATGGTTTGGCGCGTTTTGATGAGAGCATCAGCAGAAGCGAGCGGGGAATATGGCGGCAGGATAAGTTCGAATTGACCAGGAGAGGACTCGGAGTGGAACTGTTCAAGGCGAATGCCAATTTCTTCTAGTTCTTGGGCGATCCTTTCGAGCATTGGCAGGGCCTGGACGGTTTCTGAAGTCATGTTCGACCATGAGTGGTTGGTAAGCCAAGGAGAATAAGAGGTCGAGGCATTTTCCTTCTTGACTGCCTTCATAAAGACGACCTCTATTTCAAAGCCAACAAGCATCTTGACGTTGAATTCTTTTTGACATTTGGAAACAATATTTTGGAGGGTGGTTCGAGGACATCCTTCTAGTTCACCACCGTTATCATCTTTCCAAAAGGTCATAACAGTTGCACTCTTGGAAGGGAGCCCGACATTGCGGCAAAGGCTGGAAATGTCAGGAAACAAGATGAATTGACCAGAGCATTTTGGATCAGGAGGCACAGTTAGATCAGTCTGAAGCATGTTCAAGACCGCTAGACATATGCCAACCTTTCGCTTTGAACTGAGTATCTTGGCGAATTCGGAGACAGGAAACATTCGTACACGCACAGTGGCGGTGTAATCGACCCATTGCATCCATATGTATTCCACATGGGGCTTTTTTGCGAGGAACTTTTTGAAGGCCTCCTCTGCCGAGGAGGCCGAGACCGGGTCAAACAGATCTAGACTTGACGTGTGAGATTGGCTTTGTGATGAGCTAAGACTCGGAATGTCAGCGGACTGGTTGAGATTGTATAGCCGATTCGAGTTGGAAAACATTATATTTTGGACGGTTTCCATAGCTTGTGCAGGCGTGTAGTCCCCCTTGTCCACGTATTTTGTAAATAGCTAGTAGCGCGATTGTTAGTTAATATCTATATGCAGGTAGGATTTTTTGCTTACTGCATCCAAGGCTTGTCGGAATTGCTTATTCGCCAACCAGAATGTCTCCGGATGGTAATGGCCATCTGTGCTCCAAAGAAGCTTGGTACCCGGGACCAGCTCCAGGCTCTGTCGGAGGATGGATATTTGGGCATCACGGCTGGTCATGGGGAAAACCTCGCCGATATCCAAGTAGGCATTTGCGTATACGCTTGCCAAGTACCCTGCCTCACGAGTGTATGGGTATGATGAATGCAGCAAAACAAAATCCACATTGCTATACTTTTCGATCAGATTCTGTAGGTGAGCTGGATTAGATCGTAGCAAGCCTATGTCGGAATCTCCTAGCCCGGTGTGGAATTGGATGGGTTTCGAGGAACCTGTCTCATCCCGTCGTTTAGAGAGCCTCTCAAGAACAGTCAGAAGGAGAGTGTCGTTTATGGCCTTTTCTTCAATCCGAGATTTGCCTGTCTTCAACAAGGTTCGAAAGTAGGTTACGAAGCTGGCAGCCACTTCCTGCGTAGAAAAGGTCTGAATATCGAGTCCTGTCCTGTAGCAAATGACAGATTTGAAACCCACGATAGCCGGGTCATCCAAAGCCTCGTCGATTGTAGTGCTGAAGAAATAACGAAAGCTAGTCCACAAGTTCGAGAAAGCCACATTCTGTTCCTCTTCCGTGAGCAGGTCATCTTGTGATTTCTTAACTCTCTGGACCAGGCGCAAGATTAATTCGACAGCCAAAGTCTCAATTCGAAGAAGCCTTTTCGAGGGTGCTTTGGCAAACGTATCGTGCCATGAGTAAGGTTCCACGCCATCTGCGGCCAAGCCATCGTCTATCAGTAACATATGGGTTCCCTCAAGACACTTCCTAACCAGGCCGTCATAGTCATTTTTGACCTCTTTGTCGCGAGCGGATTTAATGGCCTCTACCTCGGGCGCGCATCCAAACAGCTCTGCTAGCTGGTTGATAGCCCTGATATGAGCTAGCGATTTGGGAGCATGATGCTCGAGAGCTTCGCCCTGGGCTTCTGAGGTGATGGATTCGAAGGGATAATCCGCGTAGTTGGAAGCAGAGTCTGCCTTTAGTATATTGTGCGCATGGTTGTCGATGATGGGATGGTGGTAGATGAGGCGTTGCAGAGCTGTCACGTCGGCCATTTTAGGGGATAAAGAGGGGTAATGAATACTTAGAAAGTAGACTGCTCTGTAAAGGACTATGAGAGAGTGAAAAGAGTGGAATATGAACGAGTGTTACTGCTGAGGTGGGGGAGTCAACGGGAGTTGAGGGATGCTGTTCTAAGAATGAACCAGCTGGCCGAGAGTTGTCGGATCCGTTGACCGACCGCAGCAAGGGATGCAGGATGCTGCAGCAGGGATGATCCAGAATGAATTCACCGACTGCTCTCTCTTCTTATTTTCATCTTTCTTCCTGCTCGTCTCTTCTCAGCTGTTCCTGCACCATCTCAGCGTCCCATCCGACTATCGGCGCCGCTTTCCCATCCTCAGCGGCGGATATGATTATAATTATAGGCATGGCTGCGGGGCAATCGCACACCGCATATCTGCAGGCCTAAAGCTGAGAACACACACCTTCATGTCCCTTTTCTGGGCGAGTCTTCAATGTAACATGCAACCGGGGGTTAACTGGCTGTACGAAGCATTGAAGTGCCGGCTTGCGAAACACAGGTTTGAGCAGCTTCAGAGCCCCTGTTCTTCCGTGATCACACAAGGATTTCCGAATTACGCCTGGGGAGTTAGCGAGCAGTTTCCACCGTGATCGGATCTAAGCTGCCAGGGATATATCAACATCCATGAAGTCGAGATTGAGATCCCCGCTATCATCCGAAGACCATGCAAGCGGCAAAGCTAATACGGGCCGTGAAGCATCTAGCCGCCCTGATCCCGGCATTGAATTTGCAGCACAAAGATTTCTTTCGGTCAGTCAATATCAGAAGCCCCCCGACGAACAACCAAAAGAGTTACCAGCAAAACAGTTTTCTAATAAACACTTCTATATTGGGATTAATAATAAGTTCATCTATTCTGTCCCCAAAGACTGTTCGAAAATAAGAATAACCGAGGCCAAATCCCCACTATCGAAACACGGTCGTATAGTGTAACGGTTAGCACGTTCGGTTCTGATCCGAGAAATATGAGTTCGATTCTCATTATGACCTTAGCAATTTTATTTTTATCCCTTTCTTACCCGTTCTCGTCTGCGCTCTCTATCCGCAGAAGCCTGAAGCTCTAAATTATCTCATAAAAAAGCAGCTGGTATGTGGCTGTCATTTTAGTATAGGCCGAATCGAGATGAGGATGCGGATAGGAAGAAGTCATTGATATTTGCGCCCTTGATATGCCATGAATTATGTTCGATTATTATAGCTGCCGAGAGGATCCTATATAGATTCCGGAACTGATGAAACGGGGAAAAAGATTCCAGGCGGCCATATCAATTTCACCACTTTATCCCATTACTATCATTAAGGAAGAAGAACATTGAAAAAGCCAGTAGAAGTATCTCTCATCTCACTCTCAAAACAGTTCAAGAACAGCTTAACCTGGGAATCCCCTAATACTGCCCATCCAAAGTGAAAGTACCAGTTTTGGTAATCAGGTATTCAGCCACAGCAACATCCTTCCCACTCTCCTTACCATATCCGGACTCCTTGATGCCGCCAAACGGAGACTCCGCAGCGGATGAGTTACCTATAGCCCCCCAATTAGTATTCTGCAACGACGAAGGTGGTATAATTGTATATATAAGAAAGTAAAAGAACATACCAGTATTCATCCCAATCATCCCCGCCTCCAAATTCTCCAACATCCTCCACATCCGATCCACATTCTTCGTAAACGCATAACTCGCCAGCCCCATACTCGTATCGTTCGCCGCAGCCACCGCCTCCTCTTCCCTCTCAAACCTATACAGCGCCGCAATGGGCGCAAACGTCTCCTCCCTCGATATCAGCATCCCCCCACTCATCCCCGTAATAATCGTCGGCTCAAAAAAGTAACCCCCGCCGCAATCCGTCTTGCGCCCGCCGCCCAATATCACTTGCCCACCTAGCTTCACCGCATCCGCCACCTGGCTGGCGGCTTTGTCCAAGCTTCGTGGCGTGGTGACAGGCCCCATGGTGGTGTTTGCATTGGCGCCGTGGCCGACGACAAGCGCGCTCGTGCGCTCCTTGAGCAGCTGCGCGAACTTGTCATAGACGCCGCTCTGCACGTAGATGCGGTTGGCGGTGATGCAGGCCTGGCCCGCGTGGCGCCATTTGAGCGCCATGAGCTGGTTCAGCGCCTGGTCGAGGTCTGCATCGTCGAAGATGAGGAAGGGGCAGTTGCCGCCTAGCTCTAGAGTGAGCTTTTTCAGGCCGTGGGCGCAGTGGCCGGCGATGAGTTTTCCGACGCGCGTGGAACCGGTAAAGGTTACCTTCTTCACCAGCGGGTGCTTGCAGAGCGCTTCGCTGAGGGGCGGGGTGTTGTCGAGGTCTGTGGTTAGCACGTTGAAGGCGCCCGGCGGGAAGCCGGCCTTTTGGGCCAGGTGGGCAAGGACTAGGGTGGTAATGGGCGTTTCCGGGCTGGGCTTGACGATCATGGTGCAGCCGGCGGCGAGGGCGGCGCCGGCCTTGCGCAGGACCATGGCGATGGGGAAGTTCCAGGGCACCAGGGCCACAGCGACGCCGATGGGCTGCTTGATTGTGAAGACGCGTCTGTTGGGGGCGGAGGGGACGGCGATGCCGCCTTGGATGCGTTCGGCCTCGCCCGCGAACCACCAGGTGAAGCCCAGGGCATAGTCGATTTCGCCGTAGGACTCTGCGATGGGCTTACCGGTCTCGTGGGTGAGAATTTTGGCGAGGTCGGAGCGGGCTTCGCGGATTAGGGCGTCCCATTTTAGGAGGAGTTGGGCGCGGGTGCGCGGGTTTACTTTTTTGTATTGTTCGAAGGCGGCGTGGGCGGCTTCGACGGCTTTGGGGACGTCGGTGGCGGAGTTGTTGGGGCAGCTGGCCCAGGGGAGGCCGGTGCCTGGGTCTATGTAATAGGGTTATAATTAGCTGGAGCTTCTCTATTGGAGGAAAGGGGATATAATATACCTAGGACTTCAAAGCGGCTGCCATCAGCTGCGGTAACCCATTCGTTGTTGACGAAGGAGTCGCATTGGAGGAGGCTTGGGTTGTCCAGCTATAGGAGAGCAGACATCAGTACCGTTTGTATATCAATTCAATGGGCATCTTCAACCAAATATTGATTCAATCTTTGGTGTTAGAAAGGTAATTAACATACCTGGAACGGAAGCTGATATTGCTTAGCCATGGTTGCGTAGGTTTGCGGTAGGTTTAAGAAGAGTTTAAGAGCGGTTAGTTGCAAGAAGCAAAGGGGCAAAAGCGCACAAAGAAGCTGCTTTAGAACAAACAATAATCGGTAATCACAAACCAGCCCAGCCTTTACCCTGTGGCACCTATATAAGTTGGGATGATAATATCCTGAAAATAGTGTATACGACATTTGTCCAACCCCGCGGCGACAGGTCTCGGCATTGCCGGCTTCCGGCTGACTGCGGGGGGACTAGCCGAGATCGGCTATCAAACGTGCTATCTCGGCTGTGAAAATACATGCAGAGACTCTACAATTATAGAAATTGGATGATGGACTTGCATCAAGCCGGTAGATATGCTTATACAGTAGTACATGCGTATGCGCTACTCCCTGTCTGCTTGCCGCGATGTACTTCCGTCTATATCTACAATCATCTGTTACCCACGGCCAATTTCCGCACCTGTAAGTAATCAAGTGAGCAGTGAACTCCAACTTCACCGGAAATCCAGTGCCACGAATAAATAATATGGTATCCGCATTACGCATTGATATATACTATCCTCATCAGCTGCCTCCTCTGCCATTCCCAAGTCAGTATCGACAACTAGTCATTACATCGCCCGCCGGATATCGTACATCACCCGCTTATCTACATGTACGTCAGAGCTCGCTCGCCGCTCGAAGGTTTCCGTTTTCGAAGAATTTCGCACATATTATGCTTACACTAGTTGAAGCTTCTCGCTATTATGAGCTGGATGAGTGTGAGCTTCGTTTTGATCCCGGTGGTATGGCTCAGCGGGCCGTTTGGAAAAGTCTAACTTTACCGTAGCAGCAGGGATAGCATGTTTTGGGAACCTTTATCCTGGTGGACTGTACTTTTGGTGAATTAAAGAAGAGCTTTTAGTGAATTTATTTCTACATAGGAGGAAACGCCAGCATTGAGAACAGAGAAGACATATAGTCAGTGGGTATATACATGTTCAGTAAAATCTGGATAGAAAGATAATGAAGAAAATACACATAGGAGGCAGTAGCAACGGTTTAGCACTCCTCCTTCTCATCTTCATAGTCCTCATAATCCCCCTCTAAATCCACATACATTTCCTTCCTCTCCTCATCCTCATCCTCATCCTCGTCCATCGGCACCGCAACAAGCTGTCTTTCTGGCCCAGTAAGACGGACGCCCCGCCGTCGCGAGCAGTTGGGACAGCGCACCGAAAATCTCGCGATGGCAAATGTCCAGACAAAATCATACACCTCCACGATCAGCACGGAAAGGAGGAAGAGGAAGATCAGTGCGGTGATGGCGAGTAGTGCGGTCCAGACGGGACGACCAGAGGTCCAGATAATGAGCGCGTCGAGAATATCCATGGTGCAGACCATTGTGAAGAGGTCGGTAGTTTCGACTGTCGGGGAGGATGTGGGCTTTGATGGGGAGCCGGAAGGTGATGAGGTTGTTGATGTTGGATCTGATGGATTTAAAGGGGAGGATTTTATATCGAAGTGCGCTAGGACGCCGACTGGAAGGTTTGGAAGTTTCGGAAGTTTCTGCCTCAGTGGTTCCTGGAGGGAGTATTCTCCTGGGAAATTAAACTTGTTGGTTCTGCTCCCTGCTATATCCCCCAGTTGCATAAGAAAAGTAGATGGCAGCGGTTTTTCGTATTGCGTCGATGATGGTTTGAAATCGGATTTTTCTATATCAAGCAGCTCTTGTATGGAATGTATCAGGTCCTTGGAAGACGGCCACTTTTGCCGGAGCCAGACGGCTATTCCGCGCAGTTCCTTGGGTGAAACGTAGTTTAAGTCCAGGTGTCTCAGCAGCTTGAGCTGGCGTGTACTGGGACCGTGTTGCGGAGAATTGCTGCTCAACGGCCGTTCGCCTAATGTAAAGGCTTCTGATTGTTCTGATTGATACGGCGGAATGACGAAACTGTCCTGGTCAGACTCTGCTTCTAATATATTGGTTCTTGATAACAGAGAAGGTGCGGACGAAACTGGCGCGCAAAGAGTAGAATGGACGAGGAGGAGAGGCGGAAGGAGGACGGCAAGTAGGGGCTTCATTATTATTACTGTTTCAATAAGGTTATCTGCTTTGCTGGTGAGAGCCAAAGGGTGACGTCGTTGCGTCGTTGCGATGTCTGATATACGCGAATCTGCTGGAGTCTGTGGAGTAGACTCAAAACGCAGCAAACCCACTCCCAGCCTTGAAGCAGGTTTGAAGACCTTGAAGTTCCCGCCTTTTCACCTCCTGTTATTTCTTTGATATCCTTTGATATCTTTGAAAAAACTTCCTTCTCTCCCGTAAGTCTCTTTTAACCCTCCCCCCTTTCCCTTGATATCCAGCTCCTGCTTGACCAAGTCGTAGTCAACCCCGGAAGAACAAAGTGAGCAACAAGAACAAGCTGAAGCCAACACAGGCGGGTGAAGAAAGGCAAGATTATTGAACCAGACAAAGGGTGACGAGGACGAGCCCCGCGGGCCTGACGATCATGGTTAAAGTAGCCGCGGTTGGCGCAAGTACGAATGAGCAGTGGTTAGAGGCATCATTATCAGGAAGAGGAATCATTATTCATTAGGAACGATGACCCTCCAACGTGAAATAATGCGGCTACTTATATCAGGCTGAGGAAAAAGGAACGGAGGTTTACATGTGCAGCAGCAGGGATGGATGCACCAACAATACCCCGTATGAAATGTCGATACACTTACACATACGCGCCGTGTCATTGTTATGTCCGCATTGCTGCGGCATTTATTATTCTCAGGCAGAATGGTGAGAAGCCAGGCTGTAAATCCCAAGCATCTCAAGCATGCCATCGTCACTTTTCTCACCCTGAAACAGTGAAACGCCGTCTCCACCGTGCTGCCCGCGGAGATCTTCATGTTCTCCAAGAAACCCAAGCAAATGCTTAATTAGCTTGCTCCCGCCAACGTGCCTGATTTTGCGCGTTGATTGGCCTTGGATTTCGAGCATCCTTCATGGCTTCATGGATACACATAAACTCATCCAGACATATCTGCACCCAGCTGCCGTATCACATCGCGCAGTCGCGGAGGAATGCCGGAACGAGTTGACGATCGTAGGTAATCAGCTGTACGATACATACAATACCAGTGGTATATCACAATATCCAACACCAACACCACCAAACACTCAGGGGTTTGATTCCAATTCCTAGATCCCATCCACTGCACTGTTTATTTTCGCAATGTGAGTGCAGACATACTAATTATCAAAGCATTTGGACTCGTCTGTCCACTCTAATAGACCAACAGCAATATCGGCTTCCCCAGAGGGCGCCCCCAAGCCGCTGCTATATTTGGAACCTGGTTAGGGCTATGCAGTTCCCCATGCTTGGGTTGGTATTGTATTTGGTACTCCAACACTTTGCAACCTCGGGATGTTCCTTGGTGAGCCGGTGATACGCCTACGCAGTAGGTAGGTATGCACATACGCAGTGCAGCTACTATATCGCCTAATCTTATGTTTTATTCGAAATCCCTCTTGCGTGGGCAAACTACGTTCGACTTTGGTCCTAGCCCCGGACGCCCTGCCCCGGTTCAACGGAGATTTTTCTTTCTTCAATGCTCAAGAATTCATGAATTTTATATTGAGGAAATCGAATAGCAGGCACTGCCAGACATTGTAATAAATACTGGCGCTGTTGTTGCATCTTCGACAAGAAGCAGACAAAGAATTTCCAATGGCAGCCGGCCTACAATTAGGGTCCGTACCAGGTTGTGCTGCATGCGATCGCATCCAGGTAGCGCACGCATCGTCTATTTTGATGAGCCGTCTCGCATACAGACCAGCCCCAATCTGGGGTAGATGTGCCAAGATGCGCAAACCAATTGCCGGATACGGACTGACAACACGCTCAGCCCCGTCGTTGAAAACAACAGTATGCTTCTGGCTCATGCATATAAGTATTTCAGCCTACCCCGCGGAAAATGGAGGATCGCTGTATATATGGTGGGTTGGATACAGTATTCGCGATTTCGTATTAACTTGGGGGAAAACGGAGGATGAAAGCGGGGAACCATAGGACAAAAGTTGACAGGTCGGTCCATATATATTTTTGACGGCGAATGGAAGTAAGTGCCTTCTTTACCAAAGAGGATCTTTTCAAGATGAAGTTCCGATGTCATATATAAATATCGCGCATTGGACGCCTCCGGATCATTGGAACATGATGTGAAATTTGTCGGGCGTAATTCAGAAAGCGTGAGCTTAAACAAATACTTTTCTCAATGTGTACCCATTCCATCAAATGTTTTATGGTTGATTCTCTCCCCGTTAGATATAAAGATTGCTTCTCTAACGTCTATCTGACAGGATAAAAACGTTCGCACATCAATCCAACGTGTTTCCGATAATAGAAAATGTTATTGTAAGAAACGGGAGAAGACTCGTTATGTACATGCATAATTTATATACTAGGATATCCTTTGCGGGGAAAAGAAGAAGGCATCATACATAACAGCATACTAGAAAGGTCTTCGAAAAAGAGAAAAAGGTGCAGTACCCATACAGAAAGATCGCAGAAATAATTAAAAACATGAAACATGAAAAATCTGCCCCCTTTTCCGCTACCGCAGCATTAATAAACATTTGGGGATATAACTCCCCCCGCCCATTTGTACGTATTATATTTCGAAACGTCCCCCCTGAGTAGGTATATGGGGGAACAATTGACCCAGAAAAAGGGTTAAGGAGAGGAAAGAAGGGAAAAAAAACGAGATGTACAGATCACATCGCATCCATGGCCAACACGACATCACCACCCGGCACCGCTTTCGGACCTTCATACCTGCGTTGCCTGATCAAATACCACGCCGCGACTAAAGTCGTCAGACCCCACGTAATCACCGAGGTGTAGTTCATATCCTGCGCCGAGACAGGAAGCGCATAGGGGAACGAGAATATCACGATGAATGCCATCATGTATAGACACGCGAGCGCATTGACGGCATATCCCAGCCAGCCACGCATGAAGAAATACCCCGGCTGGATCCCCTGGCGGCCCCTGAGCAAGTGCGGCAGGATCGCGGCAAGGTATGACAGCGAGGAGAGCTGCACGAAGGAGCCGACCAGTGCGCTGAATGCCGTCTCGGACCCGACGTAGATGCAGCCTAGGATCGTGATAAAGCATCCGCAGACGAAGGTCGCGTTCCAAGGGTTGTGGAATCTGCGGCTAACGTGCGAGAGCCAGCCGCTGAATGGGGTAGCGTTGTCACGGGACAGAGTCCAGAGGGTACGGCCTGCGGTGATATAGCAGCCAACGCAGGTTACGACGGTGGGGAGGAAGGCGACGATGAGGAGACCTAAGGCGCCGCCGGGGGTGCCGGTGGCTTGGTGGTAGATTTCGGCGAGGGGGAAGGTGAATTTATCGCTGAGGACGAGGTCAAGGTCGGAGATGGCGTAAAATATTGTGACCATGTAGGTTATGGCGGTTACGAAACCGACGGCCATTTGGGCTAGGACGGCTTTAGGGATGTTGCGGCTTGGTCTGGTGTGGGAGGGTTTGAGTTAGTGTGATGTTCGATATGGGGTTAAATTTCAAACCTGAGGGTTTTAACATACTTGGGAATCTCCTCAGCAACATGGCTGGTGACGTCCGGAGTGCCGACGGAGTATGCTCCGTTCAACATACCGGCTACGAAGACGAAGCCATTACTCGAATATCCGGTTTGGTTTTGCCAGTCCTTCCATACAAAGCTGTTTGAAGCATACTCTCGACCATTCACATGGGGCATGATGGCGCAAACGAGAATGGTGACGAAGACACCACCGACAATAAGGAACATGCCGATATTGCTGATGGTCGGTAATGCCTTGTTGGCGAACAGCACGGTACAGCAGCAAAGCCACGTGCAGATGATATAGCTAACGAAGACGTGCCATGACTGCGGCACCAGATCGGGATGGAATAGCATGTACATCGATAATGTCTGGTTGGCGAGAATCGAGGACATGGAGGCCGCGCCAAATACCCATGCAAGAGCGTTCCAATAACCAGCGAACCAGCCCACGGGACGGCCATACCGTCCTGCTGTTACAGTTGCCCAATGGTAGACTAAGACGATAAACCATGTCAGTCAAGTTCTTCGGTCTTGATCGTCTTCGTTGAAATATCAATGTTCAAATGGCAGGCTACATACCGCCGGCCGCTGATGGCATTGCGGAGGCCAATTCGGCAATGGAAGCTGCGACAAGCCAGTAACATATTGCGACGGCAATGCTGAAGTCAAATCCATGTTAGAATATACTCATCCTGTTTTAGACTGGGCAAATATAAAATCTCACAATTCGTAAATCACACCAGGAGGTCCACCGTTAGAGAGGGCGACATTCTAGTACGAAATTTCAAGTCAGAATTTATCCTTCAGCCACACCATATCCTCCAGAGCAATAACATACAATACTTCCACCCATAGCAATCCATGTGTTCCCCGTTGTCATACCGATAGCGCAAATACTCATTAAGCTGAAGTTGCGCTCCAATTCCTGCTTATGCCCAGAGGCATTGATCGCCTTGTCGGATCCATTTGTCTTTAGGGATTCTGTAGAGGGTGATATCACATCGCGCTTATCGACTGATTGGTTGACTGACGGGGTAGAGCCCATCTCGATGTATTGATCCTGCGCCAGGATTGTCGCGGTTTGGTAAAGATTCTTTCGATATGTTGCGTATATAAGGTCCGTCGTATGCGGCTCGAGCCGAGTATTAAATATATATAGATTAGAGGGACAGCGACAGAACGCTCAACAGGTCATCGCACAAAGAACGGAAGGATTAATTAGATGAGAGCGAATTAGAAAAGATAGACAAGAGATGAAGAGAGAGATAAAAAGATGAGATCGTAAAGGAGCGTAAGAATGTTTTGCGAATTAGGGTTTGACGTCTGGTTTTTCCTCTTTTGGATGTCAGCCGTTTTTAAAAAGATTGGAAAACAACACGCGAGCCCAGGCTTCCAGAACACAACCACGATGCAGACAGCAAACGGTAGATGTCAAGCACCAAGAAAAAGGATAGAAGGAATGAGACGAGAAGAGAGGATATGGTCAAGCAAAGGGATTTGACGTCTACACCTAACAGAGCCGGACTACTCCCACAAGAGGATAACGGATCATCACAGCACCACTCCCGTCCCTGATCTGAGCATGAGCAAAACGGTGGGGCTCAAAACAATGGGGTATGGTTAAGGGGTTTTGCTGAAAAAGGAGCATGGCAAGCTGGACATCTGGTATCCGACGAAATGCCCCTCAGAGACAGCAAAAGCTGGTTGGCCATTTGGCCTTCGGTCGACTGTGGGAAAAACTGGAGCTTATCTTTTGCTACCACTCGACGGAAGGCGACTCGGTAGTCCAACCCAACCGAAACTCTCCGCGTACGGGGTGAACATATGAAGGTTATCTGGTGGAATCCTCGGTTCACGCTTCTGAGCCCTGCAAGCTTAGCTGCTGCAGTGTCCTTGTGCCCATGAGGTCACTACAAATGCTATAACGAACCATGGAGCTGTTGTTTGGAGAGAGTTCATGATGGCAAAAGCTGAAAACACAACAAAGTTCCTCATTCAGCCCTGCACTGGGGTAGAAAATTCTTCAGGATGAGGCCCCACGGTGGCAAGGACGGAGCAATGCCTCAATCCAGCTCTGGTTGTTACCTTGCTATGTGGGGAAGAATATCGCTTTTTACAAATCTATGGCAAGAGTTTTTTTTTCGATCGGTTGAGGTTCCGCTACAGTTCGACGGACGCCCACCTACACTACTTGCAAACGCACATGGGTGTTTGATCAGATATTGATCGAATGGTTCAGGCCCCAAGGAAGGAATTTAAAACCATGGATCCATTCTCCTCGCTATATAGCACAGAGCAGTGACGGACAACCCCAGCCAATGACGGCGATGGTTGCCCACACGGGCTTTCCCGCCGAATTTCGCCCATCGCAAAGGCCAAGAGCAAGAGAAGAATTGAGGAAGAGTTCATCGCAGGAGAATTTTTGAAACCTCGT
Source organism: Helicocarpus griseus UAMH5409 (assembly GCA_002573585.1). Lineage (NCBI taxonomy): Eukaryota > Fungi > Ascomycota > Eurotiomycetes > Onygenales > Ajellomycetaceae > Helicocarpus > Helicocarpus griseus. The sequence goes on along the minus strand of PDNB01000055.1, from coordinate 103,307 downwards.
GTGACCGGGCAACAAATTCATGCGCTGTGGCTTATTCTCTATTCCACCTTGGAGCGAACTTCCATGACCGTTGAACGTCAATCTACAATGTAGAGTGTGGTTTTTACCCATTATTGGGCAAGGCTTCGATTCGATATCTCGCGCCATCTAAATTCAAGGAAGGATGCGGCTACTCACATCCTCGTTATCACTGCCATGCATTTCGAGTCCCGAGTGAGGGCCATATTCTTGCGGGTAGGATACTACTACCTTTTCACCAGAAGGGAGCAATAAGCCTTAACGTTAGAACCTCATCGAACTCAACAAAACAAGACGTCCGATACCACCTGGTTTATATGCCCATGGTTCCTTTCCTCGAATCCCATTATTTCACTTCACATGCCAACAATATGCGTCATAGGATCTTGTGCCACGGCATCTTGGGAAATCCTTCGCCAGCAATAGTCTCTTCGGAGCTCTCCACTACTTAAGTACCACCAGCGATGACAACATCAGGGTAGCGAGGATGATAGCATCTCCACTAACTACTTAATAAAAAACCCCGCTTATCGCCACTCGTTGTCTTAGCGTCTTATAGATATGCGCCAAAAAGCCGTTTATTCTCCGTGACCTCCGCAAGCAAAGGAGAAAAGAGGAGGATCTTCAGACCTGCCCCTCACGCTGATCTTCAAATCGGCATGCTCCATCTCACAACGTGGCGGATTCCGCTAGCTTTGCTTAAATTCGCTAAGTAGTCTCTCCGCCAGAAGTCAATAATGTTTCTCGGATTCCCCATATAATTACTGAAGGGTCTTTGGTGAACGTTATACGGGTTTTCTTCCTCGAATGTTTGCAATGAGGGGTATTATTGTCAGGATTCACGAAAACATATCGTTATGTCGAAGCCTTCCCTTAGATAGAAAACGGTTGAGCCGGATACTTTTGTACCGCGGTTTGAAGTGGGGGACTCTTAATCAACTCGGCCTCAACCCGGTCACATAAGCGTGTTCAACCCATGGAATCCATCGTGGCATCTACCCACGTTTATGCATGTACCTTGCAGACAGATCGGACAGGGTCGAAAAGCTTCCAAATAACAACCTCTGAAGAAAGGGGCCAAAAGTCAAACTATTTACACGCCATATAACAAGACCGGCGGGGTTACATTTAAAAACACGGCTAAAATCTTTCTAACCTTCCTCGTGCCTTCCGACTTTCTATTATTTGACTACAGTATCGAGCTTTATGGACTTTATTCCTCGAATGTTATGCATAATGCCACTGTTCGCAGAGTACATTAAAAGCCTCTAGTGAAATGGTGCTGTTACGGGATTTGATTGGTCCTTTTTCGTCTCCATCTATTATCGTTGACGCTGGAGAAGTTGAGAAGCGAGAAAATGTACCCACGATTAAGCTGGGACCAACCAGCCTAACAATGACGAATCGATAGTTTGAGTTTTTTGCATGCGTGATGTGGAGTAGCTATCTCGTGGGTTTTTCTGCTGGAGCACCAATAATCGCTCTGAGTCCGGGTTTTCAAAATTCCCTAGGGCTTTGGTTTTACTACTTTGAGCAATTCTTAATATCTGATAACAAATGGCGCCTCAATGCCATAGCTGGGGCCCTCCGCTTTCACTCGAAATAATGACGAGATCGGCGTGTGTATTATTCCTGATGATGTCGCCTTTCGATGTCTCTGTTCGATCACTGGCCATGCCACCATGGAGCGCAGATCAAAAGCCAAAAGTGCCATGTGGGAAGAGGGCCGAATGCCACGAGAGTCATAAAAAATACACGGATTCCGCCTATCTTACTCATTTCACTTTGTCCCTCTCCCGCAGAAGAGGCATAGGTTGTGCGGATTTGAGGGCAAGCGGTCTATCCACAAACGGTTGGAAAGACTGGTCGTCTGTGAACCTTGGCCTCACGAGGGAGCATTTATTGAAATAGGAACCAAAGAAACAAGAAGGGCAAAAGTGGTCCATCCGTGGTACTGGATGTACTTAAACAAATATTCCAAACCCCGGATCCTCTCTGCCGAACGCTGCTCTCTTTTTTTTATATCTCTTTCCGTCTCTTCGCACCTGCCACTGAGGCAGGACGTGGTGTATAGAATTTTGTTTCTTCTGTCATTCCTTTTTGTTTTTGTTGTTTCTTTCTTTCTACCATCCCTTTTCTAATTACTCACGTTATTTTCTTTCTTGGGGATCTTTTATTACCTTTTGGAGATAGATATACCTAATTGTGCGTCTTGTTCCCCACCGGTTCCTACAACTCCTGAATATTTTCGGATTGGAGTGAAGTTGGTACGCTTGCTGGGGTATCATTCTATCATCACGGAGACACATCAGCCTGATAGGATTTGGAGCCTACAAATCAGGACATAATCGGTGAAGATGTCTACTGAGGACCCAGCCTTCAAAGAGGGCTTCAAAAGGGAGACATGGGCTTTATATTCCGTGGGAATTCTAGCAATTGGGCTTCGAGGGTAAGTACTTTCGTTTTCAGCGCCCAGTAGTCCTGATATGACGAGGGGCATTATGGAAAGGATTTTCATTTCTAATATCTTCACAGTGTGGCAAGAATAAAACGTCTCGGGGTCACCGGCCTACAATTGGATGACTACCTAATGCTTTCCGCTGTCGTCTGGTATACCCTACTCTGCGTTGCTCTGAACGAGGTCATTGCTGGAGGAGGTTCCAACCTAATGACTGATGAAGAAATCCGAACCTTGACGCCTGAAACCCATGCGGACCGAGTTATTGGAAGCAAATGGGTATATGTATCTGAACATTCGATGGTGCTCACAATATGGACCTTAAAATTCTGCATGTTAACAATCTATGGACGTATCACGTAAGTGAACCCTGCTTCCCCTTACTTAACCTAACCAACTTGGTTTCTGGAATGGCCTTGCTAACATGCTTGTGCTATAGGAATGGACTCAGCCAGAGACATCTCGTCAATTACTGTGCAATCTACGCGGGATTGACTTTTATTGCAAACGAGCTTTCGCTATTCCTGATCTGTCGCCCAATCACGAATCATTGGGCGGTACCTACGCCAGACTGTTGGTGCCCTTGGATCCCTTTCCCATCTGATGAAGACATAGCTAATCAAGCATAGATCAATGCTCCTCTTATCAATATTACGAAATCATCAACGGCTGTCTATCCATTACCGGCGATATATTCATGCTTCTCGTCGCTATCCCGCTCCTGATGACCGTCCGTCTACCTCTGAAACAAAAAGCCATCCTCCTTTTCATTTTCGGCCTCGGAATATTCGTCATCATAGCCGCACTCCTCACGAAAATATACTGTCTCGTCCCCTCGCTGATCTCCTACGTTTATATGAACTGGTACTTCCGGGAGGCTACTGTTGCCGTACTTGTGACAAACCTGCCGCTCACATGGTCTCTGCTACGCGACATATTTCCCGCACTCAAAAGCTGGACTGGCGGATCTCGACCAACGGGCCGTATTGGGGGAGTCGTGTCATCATCCCGCCGTGCCTCGAAAGCCGTGCTTCAATCCATTGATTACAACCTGCAATCATTCAGCCGTCTGGGATCGCAGGATCCTAGAAAATCCGCCATCAGCAGTAAAAACAACACTACTACCAACACTACTACTCGCGGTAGTGAAGATGGTTCCATAGAATCTCTGCATATCCGACAGGACGTCACTATCACCGTCCAGTCAGAAGACATGAAGAGAAACAATTATGATCTCGAGAGGGGTCAACGCCATGCTCATTTCACTGAGAGCCCGTCACCACCCCCATTACCCCCATTACCCCGAACACCAACGCCTAGACAGGCTCAGGGCCAATATGACGACTGGAGTCCACCGCATGCGGTATCCCGTGATGGACATGGCCGTATGAGTCCTCCGAGTTGAGACTTTTTGAAAGTGTATTTTTTGTATGAGGATATGGGAAAGATCGGTAATGAGGGCAGGGAGTTTTTTGGTGTCTTTTTCCGTCTTGATGCATTGCATATGAAGCATTTTCCTGTGTTTTCTTTTGTTCAACGTTTCCTTTTGTACATTTTCTCTTAGACGATGATGTTTATACGAGAACGTTATTTACGTTTTGGCATCGATGTATAGAAGGGATCTGGGAGTCTAATTGATAATTGGAATCGAGTGTGAAGATTCTTTCGAAGCGTTCCGGTTTGGTCAACACCCCTTTTGAGTGCGTTTCGTCTACTCACGTACATGTACAATATGCGAGATTGTACGATATATAGTTCTACTTGTCGATACACTATAATAATCTAGCACTAATGATTCTTTCCAATATTGATTCTTTACGCCCAGTGAAATCAAGCAGAGCTATTGAGGGTAGAAGACAGGTTGGACAACCTTATTGCTTTAGAAGTTTTGGAAACTGTCTTGTGTCCTTCTCTCATGATCTTTTTCAGGGACTTTCGATCTAGGTGTGGACATCTACATGTAGAATGCTATCTCCGATATTTTAATTGGCTTTTCGTGCCATTGTCTGATGCCCTTCCTCCACTGCACACCCGTCCCGTGTTCGGGCGAACCCAAGTCGTAAGCATTTGCCATTTCCTCTATCCCGATTGTGTACCACCGTCAACCCTAATACTCTGTGAAGGTAGAGATCCAGTGGATTTCCCGTTTCCTTGATCTCGATGTCCGTCCGAGATTCAGGGAAGAAGAACCATGAAACCGAGAAGGTCGCTCACCGCCGTCCACGGAGAAGCGGGAGGCTTGTTGTGGTGAGGGGCAATTCGAGATAGTGGAACAGATCGAGGGGCAAAGCTTAATCTGGTGAAGTCAAGCTGAAGACCTCGAAGGCTAACCAGGTACTGCCAGAGTCGTGTGGCCAAAAAGCACAGGAGAAGCGATAAGACGCCGGCTTCCCAGTCATGTTTTTTGCCGGGGTTATTCCCGCGATGTTGAGGTGTTCTTTTCTCCACAAATATAAATTGTGGCGACAGCTGAACAAACCGAATCAGGTAAATTTTATCGATGGTTGAGAGTTGAGTCTATCTCTTTACCCCTCCATGCCACATCTCCAGCAAGATCGAACCGTCATCGCGTTCGACTGGTTGACGATACCCGGTGTGGGTTTGGAGATCAGAAGGGTATCTTGAGATGTTGACCGCAGCGTTGTGGTGGATATGTGACTCCAGTCTCTGCTGGAGAAGGCATTTACAACCAAAACGTAAGTCAAGTATGCGTCTTTTTTTCGCCGGTGTTCCTTGGGAATGTGACACATGCCACAATAATAATAACAATTCTACGACGTCAAATTATCAGGGCGCTCGGATGGCCTAGAATAATCGAACCGGTTTTTTAAGTTCTTCTCGAAAACCATATTTCACCGGCCGAATAAGCCTGTTGAGGCTGTCTGGGTAAGATAAGGAGTGTTGTTATCGATGCGAATTCTGATTATGATGGATCTCTGGGACCCCTTACTCGCTGGATTATCGGATCTCGCTCCCTTGAATCCGGTTTTCTGGATTAGTGACCAATGGTGTCACTGTGCCTTGCTTGTTGCGCAGCCAGGACCAGGAGTTTATGTGCAGAGCCTTTTTATACACTCACCCTAGCCCACAAAAGGTACTAGTACGGACTTGGCCTGTCAGGCACAGCCAGTGACGCCGGGTGACTTAAGGGGGTTTGGCCGCTCCGAGGAGATTGGCCCATATTGGCATGGGCCAGAAGCTGACGAGAGTCAGCGAGGACTCAGGGGAAATTGGTTATTATTCATTGATGCAGATGGATTTATTGCGTGGAGGGATTGTAGTAATCATGGTGGTTGCAATATCAAATTGCTCAAAAAGCCCCTGGGGCGGATAATTGAAAGCACTGGAGAGCGTTGATCGTTTCTTGAATTATCGAGTCAATCTTTCCATTCCAGGAAGGACAGCATGCCGATCAAATGTTTATTTCAACCTCCAATTCAACCTGCGTTTCTTCCTTTATATTGAATACTGGGCGAATAGATGCCATCCATTGCAATCATGCCAGATGTGAATACAACCTTTCCCCCGTGGAGAATTGCCCTCGGGCCTCTACAATTTATGATTCGCCACCTCTCCGCCTTCCCCGACGCAGGCTTTTCCTCGTGATGGAAAAAGCGTAGCAGGTCCCTGACAGACTGCCAGTACAATAAGCGGGGAGCCAAGGTGAGGGGCAAAGGCAGAAGCGCTAACAAAAGATTTTTGACGCTATAATCCGAGGCGAGATCAGAATGTGGAAATGACAGAAATCTAGGTCTTCACTTTTGACTCTTTACCCCTGGTGCACCGTCACCGCTAATCCATGCAAGAACAGCGCCGTTGAGGGTTAACATTATATTATCGATCACCTGTGGGAAATGATTGGTTTGGATTGATATCTCAAGCCTGCTTATGAGTACTGTTCCTGCATCAAGTTTCTACCACTATCTCCGGCCGTTGAGACTCTAGCGGGGATGAAGGAGATTTATCCAAGCGCCCCTCACAAAACTAGGTATCGTATGTTCTCACTTTACTTACCTGGAGTTTGTTCCAGAGTAAGGAAATGTCCGCCGATGTTTACGATCTGATTCGAATTATTTCCAACATTGTATTCATTTGAATATATATGTAGCTGGAAAAACAGGACATCTTTCAGTGGCGGGACAAACTTGGAGACGATTTCCGCCGCTTCCTCACGTAGGATTCTCGCAGGCGCAGTCTATGACGCGCCATGAAAAGCAAACTACTGCTCGTTATGCCCGGCGTAGAATGGGATTGGAGAGTCCCTGGACATGAGGCTGAAATCCCAAATTGGCGCTGGCAATTAGGGCTAACGGAGACAGGGGCCTGGTATCGGCAGTACGACTAGCAGTATCAGCTATGTCGAGTATGGACTAGCTCTCTTCAAATTGCGCTGTTTATGAGACTGCTCTAGTCCATAGATGGTACGGTTTGTATTGTTGAAGCGTATCCCTTGCGAAAGGAACTCGCTTCTCTCATCTCTGGCGGTTTTTCTCACGACAACATCCTCCATCCATCTGGCATCCATCTGGCATCCAGACCGCAATCTATTCATATCGCCAGGCTTTTGCGTGCCAAGGCAATTTTACAAGTCCATGGATTTTATATTGACTTGAGGCTGCGAAACCAATCGCTGTGCTTCCGCCTGATCCATTTCCAGCTACGCGGGGCATGCTACTCTCTCTTTTTGAGCCTCATGCAACCTCGCTATACCGTTTGACTCTGTGCTACCCGACCAAGCTCCGAGGAGGAGTGCCAGGATCATTGCTGTGGTGAATCGCGACAGTTAGTCTTTGAGAAGTGAGCGGCTTCAACTTGAATCGTGTTTCTTCAACAATTTGCTGGAAAGAACGCTTTGATGGTATACACTTTGAACCGTATATCGACCACTACACTTCTTTTAACTATAAAGACGTCGTCTACTTCCGTTGGAAGACATACAACAGCGATCCAGAAGTCGTTCAATCCCCGTTCCACACAATTTCATCCATGGACAACCCCCTGTTTTGATCCTTCGTGACTAGCACGGTCCCATCCATGACCACGGGGAGATTATGCCAACTGCCGACTTGACATGGTTGTATATCAGTACGAGGGCTTTGATCCACGCCCAATCTACAGCATAACTGGAATATTCAATTTTTTGAATTGGATGGGCCATCCTAGGCTGGTGCCTTGAGCTTGCCGTAAATGCTCTCCGCCGCGAAGCCCGTAATTTGTCTCTGCAAAGGGGGAGATAGCACTATTCTGTTTATGCAATGGTGAGCGCCACCGGCGGACATCTCATCATTTAGGAGAACTCCTATGAGTTACCTAGCCCTCCCTTCTTATAAGCACATGGGCCCGCATCGTATTGCGATGTTCTCTTTCCCTTTTTCCTCACCCCTTTCGCACTCCTTCTGCGCGTGCCATAGCCCATAGCAAACGCTTTGTTTGCGTCCTCTCTTTAACTGTTGTTTTACGGGCCACACTCATTATAGACAGTTTACCGTCTAGCGTTGTTTGTCTATTTCAAGCCCGTTCTTAATAAATTAATAAACACCATTCCTTTAACATCATGACTCCCGGAAATATATTTACCGCTGCGGTGGCGGCCGTCTCTCTTTTGGCTTCCTCAACTTTTGCGTTGGATCCGAATTCCAAGACAAACCTTGCAGTTTACTATGTAAGCTACAACTCTTCTCCATGATGTCTCATCGATGCTAACATCAAGATTAGGGTCAAGGCGCCTACCAAAAACGCTTGAGGCACTTCTGCGAGCAGACGTCCTTGGATATTATTCCCTTGTCATTTGTCCATATCTTCCCTGATCAAGGCAAAGGGGGCTATCCAGGAACGAATTTTGGAAACCAGTGCAATGGAGAAGTGTACCTGAATGAGGATGGCGTCAAAACAGATTTGTTAAGTGGTTGCCACCAGATTGCAGAGGACATCCCAATTTGTCAAGCTGCTGGGAAGACTATACTTCTTTCGTTGGGTGGTGCAACTGATACCTACAAGATTGAAAGCACAAAGTCTGCAGTTGAATTTGCTGACTTCCTTTGGGGTGCCTTTGGTCCCAAGACGAAGGCTTGGGGTGATAAGCCTCGCCCCTTTGGTGATGTCGTTATTGATGGGTTTGACTTTGACATCGAGCATAACGGCAGTTTCGGTGAGAATATCCTCCCTGTGTTGATGAAAGTACCAAAGCTAATTATACAGGGTATACGACAATGGTTCATCGGCTCCGTGCTCTCTTTGAGGAGGATTCTTCGAAGAAGTATTACATTTCCGCCGCTCCCCAATGCGTTCCTGATGACAGACAGCTGGCGGTACCTATCGTCAATTCCTATTTTGATTTTATTTTCGTCCAATTTTACAACACAGCAGCATGCTCTGCGAGAAGCTGGGTTGAGAATCCTGTGTCGTCCGGTTTCTCATTTGGTCAATGGGTGGACGTTGTTAAACGCAGCCCTAACCCTTCTGCAAAAATATACGTTGGATTGCCAGCTTCCACCGCTGCTGCCATTGAGGGCTTCTACCTGACCCCGTCAGAGGTCCATCCCTTGGTCGAAACTTACATGAACAAGTACCCAGCACACTTTGGTGGTATCATGCTGTGGGAGGCAACCCAATCCGACAACAACAAAGTCAATGGCAAGAGCTACGCGGATAACATGAAGGAGATTTTGTACAAGTGCTCTCCTCCTGTTACAACGACCACTCGCATAACCGCCACCTCCACCTCCACCTCCACCATTCCCACGTCCAGCTCTACGAAGACTAGCACTACGACACCCGACTCCCCAACTACTACTACCCGGGCTACCTCATCATCAACAAAGGTTTCAACTCGCACTCCTATTACCGAAAGCACCACTGCCTCTACCAGAAGTCCAACTAAGACCGGTACCACTACCCCGTGTTCTTCGGTAACCCCAACCAGGAGCGCAACCAAGACAGGTACCTCTACCCCGTGTTCGTCGATAACCCCAAGTGCGTACCCAACCAAGACGGGTTCCACCACTACCCCGTGTTCGTCGATAACCCCGAGCGGAAGCGCAACTAAGACGGGTACCACCACTACCCCCTGTTCTTCGGTAACCCCGAGCGGAAGCGCAACTAAGACGGGTACCACCACTACCCCGTGCTCTTCAGTAACTCCCAGCGGAAACCCAACTAAGACCGGCACCACTACCCCCTGTTCTTCGGCATCCCCGACCGGAACTACTGCCTCTTCATCCGCTGTAGATCCCACGCACACTGAGACCAAGAGCACTCCAGATTCAACAAAGACACATAGCGGGAGCTCCACCGCGTCTGCCAACCCCACAGGCACAACGAAGTATGGAACTTCTTCCCTGCCTTGCACTAAGACTTCCTCAGTGCACACACCCACCACGCGCTACCCGGTCACGAGCACAACCACAGTTCAAGTTACAGTCTCACCATATCCAACCGCGCCGCTGCCAGAGCCTACAACCACAGTGATCGTCACCTCATACACAACAATCTGCCCAACAGGATTGACCACCGTTACAACCACATACACAACTACCTACTGCCCAGGAACTGCTTGCGCTTACCCTACCGGCTCCGCAGGAGTTGAGCCCACCGTGCCAATCAAGACGCCATCGGTTGAGCCCACAGACACCCTGACGCTGGTTCCCAGCAAGCCCTCCAACACCCCACCAGCCGCTGGCAAGCCCACGACTTTTGCAACGGAGCACTGCTATGGAGCACAGTGCCCGTCCAAGCCTCCATCCACTACAAGCCCTCCTATTGCTAGCTATCCCGCCGGCGCTTCAGGAGCCGCGGGATACCCTACGGCCTCACCACCGCCATACTTCACGGGTGGTGCTCCTACGACGACTTTTGGTGGGAAGTGGCTTGTGATTCTCGCTGTTGGTATTTGTGTATTTCTTTAAGGGGTAATTAGCTGTTTTTGTTTTCTTTTCTTTGATCTTCCTTTCTTATTTCTGGGATGTATTCAGATGCATACCGGAAGTCCTTTTGTAGACATAGGCTTTTGGGGACATATGTTTGATACGAAAATGAAGTTCTATTTGGTGGTGATTTAATGCATTGGAATGAGATTTATCTGGATGAGGGGCTTTTATATGGTGTTGGTGTTGCACAGTTATGCTTTTCAACGTCGGGCTACTGCTATATTACGTATGCGTTCACATTTCAAGTATGGTACAGGCCATGGCTTCATTTCGATATTGCTTATACCTATTACTTTATGTATATGTACAAATAGACAAACTCTTAACATACTTTGATAGACAACAGCAAAGACGTTAGAAGCATAAGAGAGTCTTGTTTGCTATACTCATGTTTTCGAAATTAGTTTTGAACTGCCACATGCATTAACCCAACTTGGAAGCAGCAGAGTAAGGCCAATATAGAGTGAACACGTAAAGAGGATGCAATCTCTAATAAATTAGGCAAAAGCACACCTGTCCATGCCCCATCTATGATAGCCAGTTGGAAACTCCGTTTGCCTCACCCTTCCTTAGCCAACCTGCCGCTCCGCAAAGCCGGAACTTCAACACCAACCACCTCCCTACTCTTCTCTTCGAGCACAAAAACAACCTTATCAATACCTTGTCCACCGTATGTTACCCAATCAGCTAGCTGCCATGACAAACAAATATCTACCAGAGCACCCTGGGCAGGAAGGTCCGACATCCTCTTATTGTCTTGGGGCACCATATCAATATTGATCCGCCAGTGCTCCCTGACGAGGTTTTTCCGGCCCTTCTCAGAATCAAATGGGAGGTTGGAGTAAGCGTCTTTATCATCTGCGGGAACGGGTACTTCGTATTCTGACGGATACAGTCTAAAGTCGGGATTGAGGATGCCCGTCATCGGTAACGCTTGGGTAAATATCGTGAGGATACCTTCAATTATTGACGATCCGTTCCTGGTAAGTGCGTCGAGCTTGAGCCCTGGTTTATCATCCATGCTCAGGGCGAGAGTGACGGGTGCTTCAGACTGCTTCTTCGCTAACTCCGAGCTCGTAGCTGCACCGCTGGTGAAGTTTCCGAGGTATTTTTGCGCTTGGTCGCGAGTCTCTTGCTCAATGGCTGGCATTAGGCTACCAATCAATGCATCGTTTAGGATGCTGACGGAGCCAGGAGGGCCGGCGGTCAAGGCCAGAAATCCCACTCCGTACTGGTCTACGAGTGAAAACTGCGAGACGTAACCGTTTGAACCTCCGCTTTTTGCGTATATATCGATGGTGTGTGGGTGGTCTGGTGTGAGATTTGTCGTGCGTTGGATCTCCCAGGGATCGCCCACGAGCGTGGAGCGCGAAGATGACATTGACTTGGGCTTCAACCATTTCCGGACTTGGTCCGGGTTTTCGAGTGCGGTTTTATCAAGAACCGAGTTGGCAAGGAGGGTAAGATCATTGATTGACGAGTACAGTCCGCCTCCGCTGCTACACAGTTAGCCATGATGGGGAAAAAAAAAGAAGATATTATAGAGGCATACGGCGCATTGATGCCAAAGTCTGCCCCCCAGCTCACTGTGTCACCCGGCGGGATTACCGCTTTGGCATCGTCACCGGGAGAAGCACCAGTGTTTTTCATACCCATGGGCTGGATGACCAACTCATCGAGAAGCTGGTCATAATCTTTACCTGTTGCTTCGCTAACTGCGAGAATAAACAACGTATAAGAGAGTTGGGAATATAAGGGTCGGGAAAAGGGAACAGAGACGGGCGAGATTTCAAGCATTCCGTTTAGCAGCTCTGCAATATAGTCAAAATTTCGAACACTGAGCACACTCCAGAATGAAGTACAGCTTTCTGCTTACGTTCTTTGGTGCAAGAACTGCTTAGCCCTGCAATACCGCAGCCATCATAGTCACTCTCGCTCAGATGAGGAAAGCCGAGCTTCTCGTATAGCGGAGCGAGGAAATAGAATTCAAAACCGTTATCTGCTCAGAATTTCCCATGGTTAGAACCAATTACGGAGGGGGAGGGGTGGATAAAACGAAAAAATAAATCAAATGACCGTAGTCGCATACAGTTAGGAGGAATTCCAGAGAGATGTTCTCCTAAAGAGGCAAGGGTAATATTTTCCCAGCGCACTGGCGAACTATCGTTTTTCAATTCGGGGAGGTACTTGGTAACCGAATCTTCCAAATTCAACCCCGACTTCAGCAAAATGAGATTTGAAAACAGCTTTGAGATAGAGCCGATAAGGTACTGAGAGTCACCATTCAGGCTTTTCGTGCCCTTGGTGTTCCCTTCCGCTAAATGGTGATACTCCCATAATGGCTGGCCTCCTTCGGCACCAAATTCGTCGTCGTGCGGCGATACAAATGCTAGAGAAAAAGAAGCATTTTTCACATCCCAGCCCGCCTTGGCTTCCCCATCAATAGCAGAATCAAGAGCTGTACTCAAATTTTCAGTGACAGCCCTGATGTGCTTTGACTTTGAGAGATTTGTTGGCCGAGGAAGGACTGGGCCATCGACCGGGCATCCAGAATAGGATGGAATAGGCGTAGGGGGAACAGCAGGAGTAGCTTGCTGAGCTATTGACTCACAGGCTATACATAGTATAGCCCAGAATCCTGAGTTTCGCAAGCGCATTTTACCTCCTTTCGTGAATCGTGAATCTCTGATTAAGGTCTGAGGGAGTAGTTGATAGGTGACATGGAAATTAAGGAGAATTGCGGCAAGCAAATTTAATAGAACACAAAGGATACTTCTGCTACTCGAATAAGAAGTCAGCCAAGGAAGGAAGTCATTCCTTCTTATAACCTCCCCTAGTATGTGGATATGTGTAGGCTGATGTCATGGAACTGAATGTAACACTTGTAGCCATGTTGAGCTATCGCAAAGCTGAAAGGACCGAGTTACACAATATGAGCACAAGTACGTCCGAAAAGCTGTCAAATGTTGTCCTTAGTGGGTAGTTACTCGTATACAAGGATAAGGCCTTTTGAAGACCGGAGTAGATCTGCATGATAGTTCAGTTATTGACATAGAGATCATCAGTGACATGCCTGACTTTTTTTTTTTTTTTTTTATATGCAAGTTAGCCGCGAGCTTCCGCCGTTCTCCCCATATCAAGAGTCGCCTAAATCGAGATTGGAATCTCGTCGAGCGACATTGCATATGCCTCATAAACATGATACTTCCCAGAAAGAAGGCAACAGGTGCAAAAGCGCCCATGTGAGTAGTGCCCTGGCGTTTGTAGTGGCAATAGATCAGATAATTCAACTCCATGAGGATGACGTAAAACAAAGTCCGACCAGGCAAAGCCACTCGTATTCATCGATTCTCAGACTCCTTTTTTTTGCCGCCACAGCTTGATGGCGATGATGTCGTGTTGGTTGCCGAAAAAGGAAATATTTCGTGTCGGCCCGGGAGCAAGATATGCCGAGGCTGACGTCGATTTTAGCATAGTCACGTGAAGTAGCTAGGCCCAATATAGATTAGTGTGTTTTATACCTTTGATATAGAGCCACACTGAAGACGGAATATCTAGAGGCGCAACTCAAAATCTATAAAGTCATATGTTTCGTGCAAGGCTTCTATTACAGTCATCGAGTGGCTACAATCTTAGCAATGGGGTTTGCAGCTGGGCCCTGCCAGAAGCTTTGCTCCACCACCTAAAATTGTTCCCGCCAAATCGCGATCTGAGCTTTAAGGAGACAATCTCCCGCTGTGTCTCGGCTGCGCTCTGGTTTTTCGGCATGGCGGGAGTTCATCTCAAGAAGAGAAAGCTGGCTGACGAAAGCCAAGCGCTTTGACATCCACTAATCCATCTCCATCTCTCTCTCTGAAAAGTGCGTCTCAGGATTAGCCCATGCTGCTTTGCATGACCTGACTAGCTTTTATCTTTGAACTTGGGGTTTCAGTCTTTTAGAGGCTGAAAACGTTTGGACGGAACGCGCACGATGTAATTGCAGATATAAAGATTTTGAATTCGGAAGTAAAGGAGGCCGTAAAAGCTGCATGTGAAAGGAACTTGAAGGGAAGGGTATTCACGAGTTGTTCATTCGATAGGCCATATCCGAAGTCGAAAACAAAGAAAGATAAAGGAAAAGACAAGAAAGGAGAAAAAGAAAGGAGAAAGAAAGGGATGTGGATGATATCAATATTCTCAGAAACGCGACAAGAACCAAACCCTAGAGCGGGCAGCTCCGAATGATAGTATGGTAGATCTCCCGTGTCAAACTTGGGTGGTGCAATTCACAGTTTCACAGCGATAAAATGGAATCACTACTGTGAGGTTGTATTGCAGTTTCGGGCGACAGTTTCATTTTCCTTTTTTCTTTTCTTTTCCTTTTTTGGCCCGTCTGCCACTTGCCTCGCGATTTTTCATAAAACCTAGACAGGTGTTTCATGCGCAGTCTCCCACCAAGAGCTAACCCGCTGACCCCCCCATCAGACGCAGATCCCTTTCAATTTTGAAACGACGACTCCCCTAAGACATACTGCGTGCCTTCCATGCAATTTTGATGGAAAAAGTTCTAACAAAACTTCCGTCATCACCATAACCCGTGAGAGAAGGTAAGACATCAGATAAATCACAGCATGATTAATATCCAATGCGAAACTTTGGAAAATATTAAGAAACAGAGAAACAGGGCGGGATGCCTGCCCCAAAGCTACTGCGCGCATGCGGAGCACCCCTGGATTAATTGTGCGAGATTTTCCGAAACTGTTTATCCGCAGACAGGGATTGGGAGGAGCAAAAGGGGCCTGATAGGGATCAGTCAGGGTTTCGTTTCGACGGCTTCGTCTATCACTTTGAGTCGCTTCGACGAGGACGCTTTTGATGTTCGCTCCCATTCCCTTCTCCGACGATCTATTTAATGTCGAGAAGGTTCGACGACCCGGCACTCCGACTGTTTGTGAGACTGATCGACGGAAGGAAAAGGCATCAGATAGATCTCCCATTTCCAGCGTCTTCAAATGTTCTCCCGAAATTCTGCAGATTTCTGACGGGTAAACCCCCTTCCAGACGGAGTCAGCATCCCGATACTCCCGAAAGAATCTTTGTACCGTGGCAGAAGAAACTCCCAAAACAAGGAAAGGGATCGGTCTCTGCTTCCCTCACCCCATTTTTGCTGGCTGCTTGGACTTCGCCGAATGTGCCATCCAAGGATGAGCCGAACAATCATCTCGGCAAATGCCGTTGTGGTGTGGCCGGCGGCACCGAGCTGCGTGGTCAAGAAGCTAGTCTTTGCACCATCGACGCTTCGTCAGACGCCATCCTTCCAGATATCACCAAGATTGGACCAAAAGCCAAACAGGTAGCAGATAGTGAACCGAGGTAAGCGCATGGCCGTTGGCGGGAACGAAGAGCATCAGGATCTTTGCCATATCAGAAACAAGGAATGATTGGAATACACGCTGAAAAGCGGTAAAACGCTTTGCAGAGTAAGGATCTAGATACTAAAAGCCTACAAGGAGATAATTGTTGAAGAAGAATAATAATAATAAATGCGACGTGGCTATCTATATTATCAGTCCCCGAGGCAGTAGCCGATTCAGCCATTGGATGTCCGAAAGAGGGTAGCTACCACCAGCAGAGGGATAACTTATTAGATTATTTGCATAACATTCTTCAGTGTTCCATGTCATTGTCGAAGGAGGTGGGTTCCCTCGATAGGTGTGTTACATTTTATTCGGCCAACGTGCATAACTATGGAGACGTTTTCCCTCATGCAGGTACACCCCCCGTTTCCAGTCCCTTTGTCTTCTCATTTTCTCGCCGTCTATTGCTCATTGAACCAAGACGCATGCTGCTTATTTCGCAATCTTAGTAAATAATGCTTGAATATCAGTTACATCACTCAGCGATGTTTGCGAGAAAGTCAAATAACGACCTACCATCGAGAAAAAGCGAAAAGAACCAGATAAACATCAGTGACATCAACAGGTTCCACGCAAAAAGCCGAACCCAAGTTAAGCTTACTCCATACTACTACTACTAGACAGCATCCCCCACTCCTTCAACTGCCCGAGGAGCAAAAAAGACGCCAAAATTATGATCGACGCCAGAAGCAAAAGAAATTACCCAGCGCGTATAGAACAACCCATCGAAGCAGCGCAAAGTACTGAATCTGGTGCAAAAAAGATGCGGAAAAATTACAAAAACCTGACACCGAGTGACCTAACACAAGCCCGCCCCGCCGACATATAGACAGACTTTAGGGAAAAACGTTAAAAACCCGACCCTAACAACAACTGGCGCAAAAAACTTTAAACAGCGTCACGCCACGCCAGCCACAAGCGGCCGCTAATTGGTTGCTTATCGGATAAGAGGAGGCACGTTGTGTTGATCGGCGCTATGGTGATAAGCATTTGATATATTAAAATTCTTTGCTTTTTTTCCCATTTGACTGCGGAGTTTATTGGGACTCCATGCGCCAAGGGAGGGGTGAAGGGCGATAAGCGTGATGTCACCTAGACGAAGAAAGGCGGACAATGCTGAAGATGGCAGGTGATTGTTGGCTTTTCAGGGGTGCAAGGGAAAGGGGGAGAGCCTAAGTGAAGAAAAGCGAGGGTTTTATTGGCACTGCGGGCTTACAGGGCTGGAGCCTGCATTTATGGGGTAGTGTGGCAAGGGTTTGCTGTCTACACTATCTTGGCGGCCGCTGGGAGAATGTTAGGTTGATGAATCTGCACACTATCTTGTTTTTAATAAGGCTAGCAGGGCTGCCCTGGGTATCGGGCGTGAATAATCATGAAGAAAGTGTTCCATGAGAGCTGATGGAAGAGGTCGAGGCCAGAGTAGTAGAAATGTATGAAGGCTAAGGAAGTAGATGATTTTATATAGTTTCCGGCAGAGGGCTGTTATTCGTTAAAAGACTTTTGCTTTCTGTCATTGCTCATGCTCGATACTTTCTGGTGAGATAATATGACTGCATAGATATGGTAAAGTCTAGAATGGCAATGACGGAAACGATCAAAGTTAAAGTATGGACTAGAACACGCTGGGGTATATCTGCTCTGGGAAAATTCCCGGGAAACAAGATGTAAAGGGGAAAAGGAGTGTAGTATAAAAGAAACTAAATACAAGAAATGGAGACAAAAGAGCTAGGGAGAAGGTAAGTTGGAGAGATCAGAGAAGAGAAACCAATGTCATTTGAGATCGTATATCCGAAAGTTCGTTTGTTCATTCCTCCGTTGTTTCTCTCCCGTACCCTCCGAAGCCACTTTGTACTCTAGAGGGGGATTCATTTTTTCTTTTTTTCATACACTAGAAGGACGTCTAAAAGTAAACAAAAATAGCAAGTTCCGAAAACCCCCAATCCAAAAAGGAAAATATGAACAGGTGAAGAAATGGGACTATTAGACATAACCGTAGTCAAACATAGAAGCGAGCGGAATATCTGCCGATTCACAAGTTTAAAACGGTCTAACAAAAGAAAGCCCGGCCAATCCTCCCCATTCGAGATGAACAAAAACCAGCTAGACTTTCTTTTTTAGAAAAGAAGCAAAGGGTAGAGGGCGGTGTCGTAGCAAATAAGGAGGCCTTGCGGAGTATTTGCATCCCGTGTCGTCAAGGTATCACGGAGGAAAGTTGTCCGCTCGGAGAAAGACGGTTTGTTGACGGTTTCGAGCTCAGCTTTTTAGGAAAGGAGCAGAGAGCTCGAGAGTAGTTGAGGTGTCATATCTGCCCAGCGAGCCCCGGATATCGCGACGAGCCAGCGGTCTGGGTATTTTATCGTAGACTGAATTTACCACCAGACGGGGTTGCGGAGGGGAGGGAAGTGGAAGGGGCCATCAGTGGGCTTGGCAATGGGAAGGCCAGTGCCAGTTGGGATGGGCAGGCCGCCAGTGGGAGTTGGGAGGTTCTTGAAGGGAAGGCCGTTGGGAGCCGGGGCAGCGACGGCGATGGAGGCGAGAGCGGCGATGGTGAAGAGCTTCATTGTGATGGTGGAAGACGTAGATTTGTTTATCTTATATTGGTATATAAAAAAGGGCTTGCTGTAGTGAACGGCAGATGGCAAGGCTGATTGATATCTGAAAGACAGGACAGCTTCAAGAGGAGCAAGAGAAAGTATGCAGACGGACGGGTATTTGAAGGAAAGGAAGGGCGCGGAAGAGAAAAGAGGCTCGAAGTTTATATAGGAAGCCCGGCAAGAGAGAAAGGTTTCTTCGGGCCTGATTCCTTGAGTCCTGGCCAGTGACGGACGATCCACGGTGTTGTTTCCACCGTCAATCAGCCCTCCCCGAAGCTTCCAGCGGGTGGATAAGCAGGAACCAAAAGACGTCAAGCCGTGTCACCGGCTGTGGAAACAATAAACTCAAAACCTTGGCCCGCTGCGATTCGATGGCAAAAAGCACAAAAGATCCATCTCACACCCTGATTTGGCAAGGCAAATACCCCGTTTCAAACGATTCTGATCGTCACGATCAGCATGCCGTCGGCCGTATTTTGTTCAAGAATAATACCGCAAGCTGGTAATTGTTTGCAGTTTGCAAACAGGCAAAAGGGCTCTGACAGGGACACTGACAGGTAGCTGAATGTACTCCATACCCAACGCAAGGTATGAAAGGTACAGCAGTGACAAGCGAGCCGGTTCCATGAAAAATACATAACGCCACCGTTACGCCATCCCAGCAGATAACGGAAGGCAACACACAGTTGATGGTGACATGGTTCGGGGCATCAAAGCATCGCGAGTGGAGAGAGCGTAAAGAAACGATATGCTAATCAACATCCAGCCCACGAGGGAGGTCGCACCTTGCAAGGCGGAGATCCCCTGAAGAAACACAACTGATACGGAGCAAGCAGCTCGGAGCCAGCCTATCTTCGCACGAGGGCGATGGCGAGCGGCATTGTGGTTTGGCAGATTGAAGGAGGGGCAGACTTGATGCGATTCGATGGAGCCCTGCCCTGGGACCTGAATGTCGATCATGGAAGAAATACCCATATACCCATATTGGGGCTGGCGAAGAAGAATGCTGATAGCCTGATAACGCGTGTTAGCGCGGGACCAGCCACCATAGAGTGACACGATATAGACGCAGCAAGTGGCTCAGAACATGGCCCTATTCTGCACGCTGTGACTCGGTTGTTGATTGGCATGATGTTCTCTCGCGATTATTACCACTTCTGACCCTTTTGTCAGTCTCTGTTGTTGACGATACGTGCCGTGGAATGTCGGCTTCTGGTTTTTGTGTGGTTGGGAGGGCGGGCTGGTGAAACGACGATCCATCGCCCTCAAAACAAGCTACTGAAGCCAACCCCGTTCGGCGGCAGGGTTCAGGGCAGACAACCCCGTGGCGTGCTATGCAGACTCGGATTCGTGTTCCTAACTCGAGACAAATCTCTGGACTGGGGTTATTTTTACCATCCATCAGGCTATAGGATGCTGGTGATTGTCCCCCCATGGGCCCTCCAGCCTTGGCCTTGCTGACTACTGAAACGAGCCTCGCTTGTTGACGATGCGGGCCGCATCATAATAATAATTATTGTTGTACAATTCTTCAATAACAATAATAATCATGATGTCGAGATATGTCGTTTTGTCGTCATAAAGGAGCAAGATCTCATTTTGTTTATCCAGATTGTGTCTACGTGGGTACGGTATTACTTACCATTACTTACTCACCAAGCTGTACATCGGCAATCTAGTAACGAAGTACCCCAGAGTCGACGTCACGAATGGTTGACACTGGACGGGCCGTTTCGAGCGTTTTGACTGTCAGAACCTGTTGCGTGATATACTTCCAGGTACCATGCACAACATCCTAGATGGATATCGATTGCGTCGACTTGACGTTTCTCTGTTTCTAGTTACGTTCTCGCCACTTATTCGGATGGGAAATGTGTATATATCGAAGTTGCTTTTTATGCCCATGTTGTTGACGTTGCTGATCGGCGAACGGGCTGTGAAGTAAGATCGCGAGATGAGAACATATTAACGATTTACCGTCCTAGCGGAACTGAGTATAGTTTGTATCAAGGAAAAAAGGAAGCAGATACGTACTGCCCATATGCTCGATTAACGCCTGGGATGTGTACATTCGGCCCGGTGATAGCTTTGGAAACGCGGACCGCATCTTATGCTCCGGAACAATATTATTTTATTACTGACCGGGAATTCAACACTTCAAAACGGATTATGTACCCGCATAGAAGAAGCCGCGAAACACCTCGGAACGCCTTGAAACACCTCGGAACGCCTTGAAACACCTCGAATTGAAACATTCAGAAGCCGCATGGGAAGGCCGGAAAGCTCCCAATAATAACCTCCAGTCCTTCACTACTACTACTGAACTGGAAGTAAAACTTTTGCCCTGCGATTGTGGATCCGTAGGTATCCGATTTTCCGCATGGTCGAGACGAAGTTGTCAGGAGTCAGGACGGCTCAATCCAGAGTTTTCAAAAGTCTGCTTTGCGTGATTATTTGAGTTTTAATATTCTGCTCCAGCGCATAACTCAAAACAATCTAACATAAAATCTGCTTTTCATCCTGACCTCAACCATTTGATTTGATAACAATAGAGAAATTGTCCGGTTGTTCATGCCGCGCCGTACAAGGTAAGATAGAGCTGTTTCTTATAGAGAGCTGGCGCGGCGGGATAAGCAAAGTCATCCATTGTTTCGCATATTGTACTGATATCAAACCTGTTGTCGGAGTAAGGTCCAGGTATGTACTATGCATATTTGACGAGGACCTTCGAAGCAGGTCAAGATTTCTCTTGATTTTCAGACACTCCTCCGCTCCCTGTTATTTCGCTTGCAATGTTGATTCAAAGTTCAGAGTGAAGCTGCATGCAGGCAATCATTATCAAAAGTTGCCACAGATGTCTCCATCGAAAATTGCCTCAAGGGGAATGTGGAACTATCAACAGGCAGAATTGAATTCGTGATCAGAACGTATCCTCACAAGTTCCTCAACGAGCCACAGCGGAGACCGAGGGATGTAACTTTTTCCAGGCTTCAGCTCACCATGTAGAGTGGATCGAAGCCCACATGTTTCTTGTGCCTGGCTGAAATGTCTCTTCTTTAGACTGCCGTCTTCGTTGCGCTTGTCGTTGTTCTTCTAGGATTCTTTCTGGTCTGACGTTGACTTTGGCTCTGTCCAGCCACGCCTCGTCGGCATTACGCGCCACACTTCTGTGGCTGTACCGATTATGTCAGCTATTCGTCCACGTGACTTCATCCATCTTCTCCATTCTCTCCATGTTTGCTTTTCTTTTTCCAAATCTAGGGAAGCTGCTCAATCTGCTCTTTTACTTTTAATAGCAGTCACAGCGGACTGAGAAATGTGACATGCCTATTTCTCAATCGACTGACCAGGTCGCTTCTGGCTTGTGCAGCTTGATACGCGAGGCATGCACGCCAATGCCAGTAGCAAACTCAACCGTCGCAAGAGCCAGGGAGAACAGTTTTTCAATGAAAAGCCGATTGAATTACAAATCCGGCGTGAACTATTTGGCGGTTCAGCAGCGGATTTAAAGTTGAGACGCGGGGATGCCATCCGATGGATGCAGCCCACTTGAGATTTTTGGCTGGCCTAAGCCATGCAAGTGCTCGATCTACTCTTCACCCTACTGGTTCTGGCTGCTGAAGAAATACCTTATGAAGCCTTGACCGCTGCTAGACCTGGCTTGTGTTACTGCATTCCACGTACTTCCGGTCTCAATGATTGCCGGGCTTTTCTAACTGATCAGGGTGAACTTCTTATACGACGACAAGCCGATGATCGTTTGCAATCGACGTATGAGATCGCTACGCAACATCTCGGAGTGCATTGCCAGTGGCGGATGTGATCGGCCAGAATTATTATGCATATTCAAGAAATAGACCTTGGATAGTGGGAGGTTTCCCTGCATTTGCTAATCGCGAACAGAAGCAAAATTATCTTGACGAATTTGCGATTATAGTACTGGCTAGGGATCAAGATATATATCTACTCTTCGTTCTTTCTAACTAACTACTTGCTGTCAAACAGGAAATCCTCCATCCAAGCCAGAGATACATGTGGAGATGAAAAGAATTGAACTAGATCATTGACAGAACCGACAAAGAAGATGCCATACCTTCGAGATCCCCACTCTGCTCCAATCGACGTCCGAAGTCTAGACCAAACGCTTTGCCACCCCGCACTCCCGAAGACCCGGATACCTACCACCGCTGAGGGGATATCGCCCGAAGAATCCACTTTCCAGCTCATCGCAACAGGCACCTTTGCAAACATTTACAGAATATCGAAGACGCGCGTGCTCAAAGTGCCCATCCCAACTCAGTACCAGAGCTATTGCGCTGCCGACATTGAAGCGCAGATATACGCCTCTCTCCCCGCAACATCCCCTCACACTCTGACCTATTACAGCGCCACAGACGCAGGCATTCTAGAGCTGGAATATGCGCCAAACGGGACTGTGCGGGACTATGTCCGCCACATATGCAACGAAACTCATACTTGCTCAAAATCGAACATGAGTATAAGCATAGCCACCAATAATAAAACAACCTACACTTCCCCGCGCCCCCAAACCCACGACAACCCCCTCCTCTCCCACCTAGCAATCCAAACCATCCGCGCCCTCTCCCACTTACACTCCCACAACATAATCCACTGCGACCTGGCCGCCCGCCAACTCCTCCTCGACTCCTCTTTAACCGTCAAAATCATTGACTTTGGCGGCTCCAGCCTAAATGGACAGCCGGGGATGGGCATTGAGAATGCCACGCATTACATGCCCAGAGGCCGCAGCAGCGACAGCAATGCCAGCGGTAACAGCGTGAAAACCGACCTGTTCGCGCTGGGCTCGACTCTATATGAGATCTTCCACCGCGGAATGGCTCCGTATTGGCAGCTAGGAAGTCGGGAGGTGGCGGAGTTGTTTGAGCGGAGGGTTTGGCCGGGACTCGAGGGGGTGGGGGAGGGGTGGGCGGAGGTTATAAGGGGGTGCTGGGAGGGGAAGTTTGAGAGTTGCGAGGAGATTTTGGAGGTTGTTGACGGGTGGAGGAAGGAAGAAGGTGGTTTTGTGGGATTGGGGTGGGATGGATGAAGAAAGGGAAGTTGAAGTGTAAGGTAGTGAGAACCTTGGGAAGTTTTTCGGTAGGTCTCTTATCTATAACTGTTGAAAAAGCGGACAAGTAGTGTTGTGTCACGGGTTTACGTTGGAGAAAGGGAGAGAAATTGGAGAAAGACGATCAATGAAACCAATAAGCGTTGTTTCTTTCGTTTTCCAATCCGGTAGTATATCCAGCGTAGATATTTTAATTACATTACATTACTTCAAAGAAGAAACATTCCCGAAGCCCTCCCTTCCAGCCATTCTTTTATACCTAGCCAGCTCAACTGTCCTAGTTTATAACGGCCTTCATTCAAACAAGAAGAAAAATAAAGCGCAAGGCCTTTCCAAAATCCCCAAAACCATCAATCCCAATGCCTCCTCAACACCGGCCTAGCCGGATCCCACGGCCCCGCAACCACATTCTTATACTTCTGCAAACTAATCAACCACCAACTACACCCGCCCATAACCAACGCCGTCGACAAACCCCCAATGATCACGCCCAAAATCGCAGACATCAGCCCACCACCCCGCAGCGTAATCCCCACCGCGGCACTGGCAAACACCACCAACGAAACCGTCAACAGCACATGGCCCCGCCACGAAATGGCGCGCAAATGCCGTCTAAACACTGGAAACAGGCCAAACACTTCAATGGAGAAGAGCGTCAGGCTAAAGACATGGGTGGTAGATTTGAGTCGTGACGCGAGCACGGTGGACGCCATGACGGCGGCGTTTGTGGACAGCGAAGCGGGGAATTTGGCCGCCGCGGCGCCGCTTTCGCTACTTCCCCCACTACCGCTGCCGCTGTTGCTGTTGCTGCCGTAGTCGAAGAAGAAGATGTTGATGACCATGAGCCAGCAGCTCATGGCCCAGATGGAGTCACTGGTTGTGGACTTTGTGAGGGATTTGAGGATGGGGCTGAGGCCGAGGAGGGCGCAGAAGATTAGCAATGCGGATTTGGCGGTTGCGAGGCGCTGGCGGTTACGGGGTGAGAGGAGGGGGGTGTTAGTGTTGTTTGTGCAAGGGGGAAAATGAAGGGAGCCGTTGGTGTGGACGTTGTTTGGTGTTGGGGGGGTTGGGGATGTCGGGGAATTCCCAGAGTTGACGGAGGCGGCTGAGGTGCTTTGGGAGTGGGTGCTGCGAGTGCTTAGTCCTGTGCTGCGGCGGCGAGGTAGTGGGTGGTCAAAATTCGAGGTTGATAATCGTAGGCCGAGTCCGGGCATTTGGTTCTCCTTCTGATTTACCTGCTGGTTAGAGGCTTTGACGGAACTCGTGGAGGAGCTGGAGCTTGAGCTAGCATCCCCTGCTCCAGATGCGTTTTCGGCCAGCGCTAATCGTGTAGCTCCTTCCTGCTCCTTCCCGACCCAGTAATCCCAGAGGCCCCAGCCCAGGATAGTACATATACTGCCCCATCCGACAACTGATATGGGACTGATGCGTTCCTGGAAGATGCCGCTGAAGCAGCAAACGAACATAACGACGGAACAAACATGTTGTACAATGACCGTAGAATCAGCTACTAATGGCCAAAAATCATAAGGACGTAGGCGAGGGTTTCGTTGTAAATGATCAAGGAACGTCTCCGTGTCTGTATAGTTGTCCGGATCTAGATATCTCAATATTAGTTTAATATTCAATAGCAACAGATGACACATCTTGGTTAACCTACAAGACTGCTTAACCCATAACAACTTCTTCCACGCCCCCTTCTGCCTCCTCCTCCGACTCGATCCAAGCCGTCTTTTCGCCTCCTTCGCCCGCCTGGGTTCCGCCCCGGGTACCGCCGGCGGAGGCCTTAATGCCGCAACCGCTGCAGGCAGACGGAGAGTAGCCGCATGATTGTTCGCGACAAGGGGGCGGAGTCGCGGAGGAGAGTGGGCAAAGTAAGCATCTTCAGGCGCAAGCCGGTTAGGGTCTGGGAGCGGGCATTGCGATGGAGGTGGTTTTAGGCCAGCGCGGTTTGGATGTGTTTCGACGGGGACGGGCGGAGGGATCGGAGCTGGCGAATGCGCTTGAGGAGGTAACGCTGTTGCTCCTGTCTTGGCTACGGCTGGAGATGCTGATGGGGATTGAGGTGAGGATGGCGCAGATGCGGATGTGGGTGCTAGTCCTGTCGCGTGCGGAGAGGAGGGAGATGATGGCGGAGGAGGGGAGGAAGGAGGGGGGGCTTGGGTGGCCATGTGAGAGCAGCCGTGGTCATAGTAGATCCATGGCCTATTGGTACATTTGTGCGATACGGAATTGAAGCTCGTGATGAACAAAAGAGCTACCTTTGCCTTGCTCAATGCTGGTCTAGTCCCGTCTGCGGAGATTCAAGATGCGATGCTGCGCGGAAGGTGAGATTAGTCAGTGATGAGTAATCTCATTGTCACGTGAATATAATCTTACCATTTCGGTGATACTGCGGAGATAAGAGACAAATCCCATATATCAAGACAACAGAATGGTTTGAAAGAAGCAGGATGAGAATATACAAAAGGCTGAGGTATCATTCAAAATACAGAGAGATCTATGTAACAAAAAGATGCAGCTCATGTCCAAAAACAGCACACATAGATGTGTATGTATGTATGTATTCGCCCAAAAAACTTCAAAAAAGAAACCTCGAATGCAAAAGCACACGCGGAAAGTGTAGGTATAATGCAAAAACGATCAGCGTAATACGCGTCTAGTAAGCAATCCAGGTAAGACGGGCGTGGGCGCGGGCGCGTGGCGGAGCTGGTCTCCCTCAAGGCGGGGGGTGGGGGGGTGCAAGTACAGCAATGAAGGCTATGAGGGAAGCAGCGCAAACGACTGTACCACAGTAGCATCAATCATGACGAATAAACCATAAAAGACATTACGCGAGAGGGGAATCTCTTTCAGGATACTCCAGCTCTCTGCTCTTTGGCCGCAGACTGCCGTAGGTCTTCTCTGCAGCCCGCATATCGAGCAGCAACAGCGTCCTCTATGCTTCTTCTACGGCCCCAGGCTTCGGGCTTCCGCTTGAGGAAGGCTCCTACAGCGCCCAGGTATCCTTCATGTCGCAGGAAATAAGCTTGCTTTTCTCCATTCGACCAGAATCTGATGGCGTAGGAGAGGGTGTTCATAGTCTGGCGATGGCCTCGGATAAAAGAACCGCCAAAGTAGATGTGCTTTATTTGATGTTTTTCGGATTGGAGGTAGGCAATTTGGCCGATGTTGTTACTACAAATGATTGTCAGACAACCTTTTCAATCTAGATGTGAAGAAACAAGCTTACCTTATGGCATATAATAGGCTCCGGCTCATATCCTCATGGCTGAACTGGGACGGGTCTGAATCCGAATCACTATCGTTGTGAGACAGGCCTTCCCCATCCTCAGCATGCCGCTCAGCAAGCCTTTTCATCTTGAACACCTTGCCAAAGGTGCTGGCAATCGTTGTGCTCTTCAGTCCAATCTTCCCATAGTCCGTGCCGTATATATCTCCGACGAGCATGTCCACGCCGCTGTTGTCGCCCCTATCCGCCATGGCCAGCATGTCATCAAACGAGCGCGCTCCAGTCAGCAGAGACATTATGCCCCAGAATGTGCCACCGCCAAGAGAGGTCCCTCCCACGCGCTGGAATTGTCTTGGACCGGAGACCTTGACCATCGATACTCCGGAGCCGATATTCACGAGTAGGTACGGGTATACGTCTGATCGGGGTTCCGCGAACTCTGTTGGGAGGGTTTCGCTATAACTAAATACCTCGTTCGGGATTTCGGTAATGAAGAAGTCTAGGCCTATGGAAACACGGTTATTAGACTGCCATCCTCACAAAAGTGTCCACACGGCACAGATCTTGAAGATCGGAGAACCATACCAATTATCAGACATTCCATCTCATCTTCCCGAAGCACATTAACCCCGAGGACTTCTTTTATGTGGTCGTAGTATTTGAAAGCGCCACCGCCCGTGGCCATGACGCACAGCTCGCCGGGAGAAGTAGCATGATTTCTCTCGTGGGATTCCTTCAGCTCCTTTATAAAGTCGATACACAGATCGATGCGCTCGGTTTCGAAATTTATAAAATTCAGCCGTCCTCCGTTATCTTCTGATCCGATCTCCTTGGAAAAATAGACGAGCTTCGCGAGCGAGCCTCCGATCTGAAACGAAAGGTGCGATATTAGTATCATACGTCTCAACATCGGTCGTATTTGCGTAGAAAGCTTCCACCAGGGTATTTCACGAGCAGCGGGACAGGCATACATCAACAGCGACATGGCTCACGACACCCGTATGGTGCGGCAGACGAATATCCTTGCGTTCATAGTAGACGCCATCCTTCGCCCCTTCACTGACGGGCGACTGATCGCCCTCACTGTCCTCTTCAACAATAAAGGCGCCCTTGACATTGATCTTGACCGCGCCTGGATTTGTAATCGCGTCCTCGATCAACTCGGCAAAGGCAGTGCGGTCCTCGGAGCCGGACTTGCGATGCTGCCTCAGGCGGGCAACGGCCGGCTCAGTAAGCGATCTTCTCGTAGTGGGGTGGTGCATGGCGGCGCAAGGAGAGGGAAGGGCAGTAACATCTGGTGGTCATTATTTAAAATAATAATGATAGTAGTAAGTAGATTCCGTGTTGGGGAATTCAACTTTTTCTTTTGGTTGGGTAATAGTCGAATGGTTGGGAGGGCGTTTTGCGGTGTTCGTTTCGCCGTGCCCACGCTTACGGCGTATATCTCCTTCTGGCCGGGTTTCCATGGGATGAGCGCCGAGGACATCGGGAGTGGAGGCGGGCGTCGGCCGAGGATGACGTTCTGGGAATAAGACGTAACTGGAGAAACACCTCGATGTGCTAGCTATCTGAAAATATATACAAAATCAAGGCGGGGGAGATATCGTGGAGGGAGATGGTAATTATGATGGCATCGCTGGCGTGCATGATGCGGCAATCCGTCCCGCAGTCCTTATTGGGCAGCTGGTCACGTTGTGGCCGCCGCAGCCAAGCAGAGAAGTACTACGGGTGAATATTTGATATGGGACTGGTTGTTTATTCTACTTCTTAAAAGTATTAGACAAAATGCTGTTGATATGATATTGTTATGCGACGCTGGGTTGGTATCCGACATATATACCTAGGTAGTCTGGTGAGGTGGATGAAATATATAGATATCTATGTCCAGAATCTATATCCATTATCTTACCCAACTGGGCGCGATATCTTCTCAAATTCCCTAGAAAAGATCCATGGATTCCATGCTGATATTCCCCAATTGTATATGTATCCCTCGCTCTTTCATCCGCAACATCTTCGTTGCGGTTGCTTCTATTTATCTCCAACTGGGTGACACGCGACTGCCGCGACATGGCTGCCAAAGAGCGCAGAATGGACACACGTCCTGCAACCCGTACAGAGCAGTCAATAATAGACGATATTTCATCGGGTAATATATCACCAATAGAGCTTATCGCATCTGCGTTATCTGTGCTGTGGCCATCGCTTTATTGTCATCTCGATAGCTCGAAGCATTCCCTCTTCAACAGCATATATATAGCATCATAGGTGCTATCTGCGCCTTCGCAGCCTATCGATGGCTGCTGCTTAACTCGATATCTGTCCTGAGCGGAGTTTTCCATCCTTACCCCTTCTCTTATCCTTACTATTATCTCCAGTCCCTTTACTGTCCTCACTTCTTGAAGAGTGGAACCCAGGCCATCTCTTCTGCGCCCCAAGGATGATGAAACCTCTGCTGCTCCTGATCTTTCTGGTCTGTTCGACGGATGCGAATATCGCCTTTCCACATGCCCCTCTCCTTTGTGACCCGATTTTGCCAGCATTTCAAGGATGCTTTCGTGGCCAGTATTGTTCTCATCGCGGAACGTGAGTCTCGACAGAGTAACATTGGGCTTTGGTTAGCCTCTGCTAACCCACAAATCAAGGTGCGAGGTTGATCGCCGTCATGGCGGCCATGGCTCATCAACCCGGCAGTCGTCCGTCGTGCCGAAACCCAAGATTGTACCTGTAACGCCGTTATGGACACCAGGGCCTGTGATGTCGACGGACGGTGAAGACGATAACTGTGACACCCAGGACATCCATGTTGATGCCGGAAAAAATCAGCGGACAAAACGTACATGCGTTGCAGACCAACCACCGTATGTCCATTTGCCTGCTACTCCCCTTATCCATCGTTATAACAAGACATCTCAATGGAAGCGTTTTCCCGCTCAGAGGCTAACCAAGACATATGTCGACGAAGGGACCAAGGAGAGATGCGTATATATCACAACGACGACACTGACAAACCTCTGAGGACCTCCCGAAATATCAATTTTTCATCGAAACGATGGACCAACAAGGCTCGCGATACGAATTCGACCCAGGCACTGCAACAACAAGTAGAAAGGCCAGAGATACATCTCAACGTTACCATTGACGGGCTTTGTGGACCGAGTAATGGCAACACAATTTGCGGTAACTGGACTGCGGGGTCGTGCTGTTCGGCATATGGAGTAAGTTATCCCTTCAGGCCATTCCATTACAGCCGAAAGTGCGATTGACTTTTTTTGTAAAAGTTCTGCGGGAACACCTCGTCCCATTGTGGAGCTGGCTGCCAGTCAGGAGACTGTGACCTAGGGACTGTTTACGAGATGCTTAGCCATGAGACCTATCAACCAGGAAGAGTCCCCGGGGAATTCAGAGTTGTTGGCCAGTCTGGGGTTCCCGCAATGTCTGCTGCCCTCCTGATGAATGGCAGGGTCGTATTCGTTGACAAAATTGAAAACTATACTCAACTGGTATTAGAAAATGGCCAGTACGCTTATTCAGCGGAATACGACCCGGAGACAAATACTGTTGCACCGCTGGCTTATAAGGTTAGGAAACCATATGCAAGCGCTGCGCTCTTTCAGATAAAAACTAACTACTCGTAAAAGACAAATTCTTTTTGCTCCGGGGGGGTTTTCCTAGATGACGGACGCTTAATTAACCTTGGCGGAAATGCCCCCTTGCCATTTTTAGATCCCACGATCGGTGACGGGTTTCGCGGGATTAGATACCTATCGCGACCGCTAGACACTGACAAGTGGGACGGAATGCCATGGGACGAGCCAGGCTACAAGCTTTCGACAAATAGATGGTATGCCAGTGCTCAAGTCCTTCGTGACGGAACAGTGTTTGTCGTGTCCGGTAGCCTCAATGGATTTAACCCTTCTGTGTCGGAAAACAACAATCCCACATATGAGTTCCTCGATAAAGACGGGATCCCTTACGGAGAAAGCATCTTATTTCCCATTCTCGAAGAAAACCAGCCCTACTACATGTACCCGTTCTTGCACCTATTAAAGGACGGCAATGTTTTTGTGTTTGTTTCGCGGTCATCAGAAGTGTTTGACGCCTATGCTCGGAGGACTGTCAAAAAGCTGCCAGACTTGCCCGGTGATTACCGCACCTATCCAAACACTGGAGGAAGTGTTCTTTTACCTCTCAGGCCTGAAAATGGATGGGAACCAGAAGTAATGATCTGCGGCGGAGGAGCGTATGTCGATATAACTAGTCCTTCGGATCCAAGCTGCGGGCGCATCAAACCGCTAGCACCAGATCCAGAGTGGGAGTTGGAGCTGATGCCCGCCGGGAGAGTTATGGTAGAAGGAATGATGCTGCCTGACGGAACGATGCTTTGGATCAACGGGTGCAGTCACGGCGCGCAAGGATTTGGAATCGCCAAAGACCCAGCTTATGATGCATTGATCTACTACCCAGAAGCTCCCGCAGGTCACCGGTGGAACGTTGGAGCGACATCAGAAATCGCACGCATGTACCACTCTGTTGCACTTCTTTTGCTGGATGGTACAGTTATGGTTGCGGGATCAAACCCCGTGGAGCAACCTATCCTGGTCCCTAACCCTGATAATGAGGCAGAAGCATACGTGACGGAGTTCCGAGTAGAGATATACACACCTCACTACTTCCTGGACGGCAAGAAGGAAATACAGCCGTACGATGTCAACCTACCAGCCATACGTCTCCCCGCCGATAGCAGGCGCTTCATTGTGAATTTCAAGGTGTATGGCGAAGCAGAAGAGTTGAAGGTGGTGCTCTACCACGGGGGGTTTGCAACACATTCTCTGCATATGGGTCACCGTATGTTGTATCTGGAGCATGAAGGATTCCGACCCGGTCGACGACGACAGAAGATCCTGGCTACTATGCCTCCAGACAACAATGTTGCGCCACCTGGGCCGTATGTGATTTACATTGTGGTGGATGGGGTTCCGAGCGTCGGGCAGTTTGTGAAGGTCGAAATTCCACAATGATAAAAAGATGGACCATATTATGGTAGCTCCTGTTATTCCGCTATTACATTCTCTTTCTTCTTTTGTCGTCTAATTTGAGCGTTTTGGTTCAGCGTTGGATGTGTCTTTTTTGCATGTTGTGCGTTCGTTCAGTGCCCAATATCATGATGAGAATGGGCTGAGAAAAGTTCTGTAGTCTTGGTAGATTCGAGACTCGAACAATTGATATTATCTGAAAGGGACGAGTTATTATGCCTTGTATCAGCCTCTGCAGTTCATTAGTTCAAGTTCTTTATAGATCGTAGGATGTTGTTTGAAGGTAGAGTGGATGAAGGCGGACGTTGATGTCGTCGTGGTGCTTGGTCGGAGAACAGATTATCCGCATCCGACATACGGCTGATATCAAACGAGACGACAATCTTCAACCATCGTCATTATCATCAACTAAATTCTACTTAAAAAGCCGTTTCTGGGTATTGCTATATATGCATGGTGGACAATATGGGTTGTGCAGCTGCTAAAGATGTGGTATTCCCAACTGTTACTCTCAAAGGCTTTCCGGGCTTTTCATTAACCAAATCCAGCGTCTTTTACGGGAGTATTGTGCTCTATGCCGTGCGATATCTGAGTATCCGCATGGATTGGATGACCTGGACTGCGGAGTGCCTGGTTGACGATTATCTGCATACATTATGATGAAGTGTCACTCTGGACAACTTTGCCGTAGCAGTGTACGAATACTGAAAGCTGTCTTTCTTTTCAAGATACCCCCTCTCAGCGTTTCCTTTTTGTCTTCTTTATTTTTTTGCGGCTGGCTGCCTGGCTATCAATTGGAACTGGGAATGCGGCAGTACATTAGCATACTGTATTTTATTAGAAGCGGGTTAATTCTTCCCAAGTGTGGCTTATATCATGTATATTGCCGAATGAATTCATTATGCTATACCCCGCCTCTTTGAGCTACATCTACTGTGTAGCAAGCAGGATAGAGTAGACAGCTGCTAGGTGCATTATTTATTTATTTGAATTTTGTATGGGAATTTTGCTTTGTGAAGTGTATTCACAAGAGTAAAATATCTGGCATGAGATGAGGAGGCTCAACACATATCAGGGCAACTTCCCGCTGACAGTTGACCACACATACATTCTCTCTCTCTTCTTTTCTCTCTATAGCAACAGTCCAGGTTTTCTTCACAACACCAGACGACCTGAATATCTCTTGCTTCACTCCCTTCTCTTCCCTTTTCTTTCTCTTCCCTCCCTCTCCTCCTCTCCTCCTCTTCCTTTTCCTCTCTCTCTCTTTACAATCATCTTGTCTACTTCCCTAAGTACGTCTTTTGACATCCCATCCCCCTGTTTGGAACTCGAGAGGCTCCACGCTCTCTCTTCAGCGCTCTTGGACGTGTTCGTTTTCGTCTCTGATCTCTGGGGAAAGTTGTTTACATCTATCTACAGGTCAGCCTCGAGAGTATCTTCTCCAGTTTACGAGCCGGTAAGTGGTAGTTTTCTTGTGCATGCTATCAGCCATGATGCCCCTTTTCCTTTCCAGTTTTGCCTTCTTTTTAGTCTCTACCACGAGTTAGCTTTAGGCCTGGCTTTGGACGTGTGGTTCGTTCTCTATTGCTTGTTGGCTTGACTGTATTCCATTTGTGCGTTTGGATTTTTGATCTCAGGGTTTCCCAATAGTAACCCTTATCAGAGCTCAGCAACGCTGGTCGAATGTGGGTTGCACTCACAGTTATATAGCTCTGTGGTGTTGATCTTGATGCTTGCAAGTCTATTTTTCGAGCGCACTATCCTATTTATGTTGTTGTTTATTGCCTGTGCGAGTCTAGCCTCTTGTCTTGTATTGTATATGCTGTTATTGTGTTGCTAGCCGCCCCCCCCCCCCCCCCCCCCCCCCCCCTTTTTTTTTTTTTTTTTTTTTTTTTTTTTTTTTTTTGATCTTTTATATCCTTGATTTTCGTCACTGTGCGGTCCTCGATTCAAATCACCCTTTCCAAGCTGACTCTTCTTGTATGTGGAATGCAGTTGACAGTTTCCTCATCAGACGATACCAACATCCAATATGTCTGCAGACGGTGAAGGAAACTTTGGCACGCAGGAAATGGCAGAGGCCATTGACCAGGCTGCTGCCCCTGCCAGCAACCTGAACGCGGAGGCTGCAGCTCTGGCTCGCGAAAAGGGCTGGGTCGAGCCTCAGCGTTACGACTATGGAACCTACAATGCCCCCCCTCCAAAGCCTGGTGATGATGGTGGCTTCACTGCTGATCTCCCTGAGTGGGCTTCCAGCGCAGCCAAGTATGAGTGGAAGGAGGAATATGGTGATGTTGGCCCACGCAATGAGGAACTCGAGAACATGTTATTCCACAGCGAACACATCAATCGCATGGGAGATCATTTTGAACGGTATGTTTTCTTTGATATTGGTGAATGTATATATGCGACGCTAACTCATTTTAGTCTCCGTGAAATCAAGGTGACGGCTGAAACTACCCATCAGCCCGATCCCGTCAAGAGCGTACGTTACCAATACCCCCGTGTTGACTGAATGTCGTGCTAAAAAGAGTATGTAGTTTGACGATGCTGGATTGCATCCAGTCATGCGTGAAAATATCAAGCTCTGCAGATACAACGTTCCCACCCCGATCCAAGCTTACTCCATCCCGGCCGTGTTGACCGGGAATGATCTCATCGCCGTTGCTCAGACTGGTAAGCCTAGCTTCTCATTTTGCTATTACTTCAATCTGCTAAATTAACAAGGCTCTGGAAAAACCGCTGCTTTCCTAATTCCGGTCTTGTCCAAGTTGATGGGTAAGGCAAAGAAGCTTGCCGCCCCCCGTCCTGACTTGGGGAACGGGTTCAACGATTCATTGGACTCTGTTCGCGCAGAGCCTCTTGTTCTAATCGTCGCGCCAACCCGTGAGCTGTCGACCCAAATCTTCGACGAGGCTCGCCGCCTATGCTACCGGTCCATGTTGCGTCCATGTGTCGTATATGGTGGTGGCCCTGTCCGTGAACAGCGTCTCGAACTTCAGAAGGGCTGCGACATCCTTATCGGGACTCCAGGACGGCTTATTGACTTCATGGAGAAACCGCACATTCTTTCTCTTCATCGTGTTAAGTACACTATTATCGATGAAGCGGACGAGCTGCTCCACGCTGACTGGGAGACCGAGCTTAGCAAGTTGATGGCTGGAGGAGGTAGGCCTTCTAACACCCGAACCGTTTGTTGAACAGCCGGGGAACATATATTTACTGAAACCCTATATAGACACCAACGAGGATGCTGATCATCGTTACATGATGTTCTCCGCCACCTTCAACAAGGGCTGCCGTGAGCTTGCTCGCAAATTCCTCGCTGCCGACCATGTCCGCATTCGCATCGGCCGTGCTGGGAGTACCCACGCAAACGTGAGCCAGAACATCGTCTACGCGGAGGAACATCTGAAGAAGCAGGCTCTCTATGACCTTCTGATTTCCATGCCGCCTTCTCGCACCCTCGTTTTCGTCAATACGAAGGCCCAGGCCGATCTGATTGACGATTACTTGTACAACATGGGCCTCCCCAGCACATCCATTCATTCTGATCGTACCCAGCGTGAGCGTGAGGATGCTTTGTAAGTTTATAACCACTGATTTACAGAAAATTGTATGATTCTAACGGGAAGTCTAGGCGCGCATTCCGGACGGCCAAGTCCCCCATCATGGTTGCCACTGGTGTTTCTGCTCGTGGTCTCGACATCAAGAACGTCATGCATGTTATCAACTTCGACCTGCCCAGCGGCCAGCATGGCGGGATCGAGGAGTATATCCATCGCATTGGTATGTATCACGGCAAATACAATCAAACATATTCCCCGCCGCCCGCGTTATTAGCTAACATACATTCTCCCGCTTAGGACGCACTGCCCGTATCGGCAACGAAGGACTGGCTACTTCCTTCTACAACCACGACCGCAACGAGGATATTGCCGGGGACCTGGTCAAGATCTTGATGGAGTGCAACCAGCCCGTTCCTGACTTCCTTGAGTCTGAAAAACCTGATGGGGAAATTACCTTCAACGACGACACTGATGACGAGAACGACAACGGTGATGCTGATGGTGGTGATGGTTGGGGCGCTGCGCCAGCCGCCACAGTTGCTGAGCCTGAGGAGAACAATAGCTGGAACCCCGAGGTATCTAATGCTGCCTGGTAAATTCGGGTTTGCTCAGAGTGACGCCTGTTCGTGGACGGAGGCGATATAGAACAAGGCTAACACGACGAGCTACCCTGTTTCCGCGAGTGTGTCTTATCAAGCCGACAAACTTGCCCGTCAATTGCACTTTGAGGTATGCGGATGGTGGATCTATGATCGAATAAGAAAATACGAAAACCAAAAAAAAGGGAAAAATTGCAGTGTTACCCCATTACCTTCTAATAACTTTTCCCTTTTGTTTTATTTTGCAGACATATTTCGCTAGACACAGCAGTCCGGCTCCATCGAAGAAACTGAAATTAGTCAACTACCAAAAAGAAGTCCCAAAGCAACGCAAGATAGCCATGCCCCCCTCGTCCCCTTTTTATATCCGATGTTGTCCCTCCCCCCCTCCTTGACCACTACCATCATTGTGGGTTGGAGGAGACCGGGAGGGAATTGTTTCGGATTTGAGGTTTCGGGGAAGGGGGGCAATGGCTTTGAATGCTTGCTTTTTTTCTGGTTCCATGTCGCTTCTGCTCGTTCGCAACTCACGGGCCGATTGATGGGGTTTTGCCCTTGTTAAAAATGACCTGCTTTCTGGTGTGGAATACGCTCTTTATGTGTTTGCTGATTTTCTCAAGGGACTTGTTTTGATCTTTTGTGTTTTTGCTAGCTTAGGTACTTTAGGTAGATTAAATTAGGTGACGGAGAGCTAATGAGAAATACAACCGGCTATCTTTCATTTTTTTAAATTTATTTTATACCATAAGACTTGAGGACATATCTCTGCTTTGTGTGACCTGTTATTCCGTCGATATTGAGATGTGTGAAACTGTCCCGTGGACTCTCGCTCAATATTCTGAATATATCTCTTTCAAAAGAAGCTCCTCTCGTTCCACAGATCGACAGCTCCCTCGCTCGACATGCAACCAGTCTATTAAAACGCAACCAGCACATGGACTCGATATGCTGCTTCCCGGAATTTGCCCATTATCAAGTCTCAACTGCAGTAGCCCCCGCTGTCTCTTCCTGTCAATGCTTCCTATACAAACAACGAGGCCAAGTGCAGAACTGGCCACGATTAAGGACAGGATGCTCCTTCTGCATCTCGATAAGCGTATTGCCAGAGACCAGGATAGCGCCTACTCGTTGAAATGGAATTCCGCAGTATAAACATGTCTTTCTCCCTTTTGTTCTGTTCTCTTTTGTTTATTATCTGTTTGTTTCCATGTGTATGGACACTACATTGGAGGGTCTTCCACTTATTCAGATGCTTACTTTCCTGTATCTTTACGCTATTACAGAGGATCATCTATTTTTCGTCCGTGCAGAAACACTTGAATTAGTTTTTTGGCATATCTACGAGGTGCTTTGGGGGTTTGAGGTCGATTAGTCCGAATCGAACGACTGCTTCTGTGTCACAACCCCTTTTCACATACATTCACCACTGCTTAAACAATAAGCATTGAACAATATACGATATCTCCCTCCAAGATGGGTCCCTCCAATCTACTCAGCGCCGTCAATAGAGGCCTCTGCCTTGCTTTCCTCCTCAGCAAGGCCGTCGCCTCTGTCGTTCCTCGAGCTGCTTATCCAGGGCACGATCCCGTCCTCGTCATCGACACTTTCAAAAGAGCTGACCGTAACGATCTAGGCTTCTGGCATGGCGGCGGCGAGAACATGCCCTTGCAGTGGGGTGATGGCTATGTGGAATTCTCTCCTACCAACGCCGACCAGAACTTCCATACCCAACTGACGTCCTCTTGTATCGACCTGACGCCCTACAAGGATATGTACCTGCACATCGTCAGCGAGGGAGCGAGTCATTTCACTATATCCCTGACTCAGAACAATCCCCAATGTGATTCCTACCGGAATCCATATCCAGAAACATGGGACGACGTGGAGGCGATGAGATACATGAGAGGCAACGACATCTATATCCCTCTTTCACATTTCAATATCGACCACACCCATGCCTTGTCTGTTTCGTTCAAAGGGTTCTACATGCCGGAAAAGTTGAAGCTGTCGAAGGTGGAAATCACTGCGACAAAGCCGGACAAGTTTCGTATTCCCAAAAAGCTGCCTACTGGAAAACTGTTCTTGCGATGCAAGCGGCCGAATTCGTTCGCCTTTGGAATTGATGACGGCTCCCCAGAGCTGGGACGGGAGATCATGAATATTTTGGCCGACGAAGGGATCAATGCAACGTTTTTCACCGTGGGAAATGGCATGGCAGCCGCAAATACGGCGTGGAGTGATCTATATAGAGATATGGCAAGAAGGGGGCATCAAATTGCTTTGCACACGTGGTCCCATCCAAGGTGAGTTACCCAACACAGGAAAATTTCGCTGTACTCTGCGGATTGTTAATGAGTGTATAGGATGGAAGGGCTCAAGACTACCGAGGAGATCGATCAGGAAATCCTTAGGAATCTGCAAGTTATGAAGGAGAAGTTGAGGCTTAAATGTAAAGTTTAGCCTTTTTACCTTTTCCTCAGATATTTATTAACAATGTTGTCTTGTAGCTCGATATTTCCGGCCTCCATATGGTGTTGTCGGAGCGCGCACCCGTCAGCGACTTGCCGCACTCATCCAGGATCCTTATATCATCAACTGGAGTGTTGATATCCAAGACTGGCTGTGGGCCGGCACTCCTACTCCAGAGAAACAACTCGAGGCCTTCCAGCGCGACGTGGACAAGGGAGGCGATTTGGTAGTCATGCATTTCTTCAGTCGAGATACCGTCATGTACACGAAGCAGGTAATCGATATTGCGAGGAAGACCGGGAAGAGGATCATGAGAGTGGACCAGTGTATGGAGGATCCCGAGGCACCCCCTCTTGATTAGAGTCTGCTGTTACTCTTTGAATTTTGAAAAATAGCCGGAATGGTGTGTGTTTATTATTAGTGTATCTTTTGGGATGGACTTGAGGATTAGGAATGGGGAGTTTTTGGGACGTTTCTTTTTTTGAATTCTTCAGTATCGGTGGGGTGATTGGGGCTTGTTGGTTGACGGTCTTTTTGTATCAGGGGAGTTTCTTTTCATAAACGTTCCTTTTGGAATCAGTGCTATCGTTCGGGCGCATATATCCAGGTTTAGGACCTCAACATAGGTACTATCTTCTTCGAACAAAACAGGGTTAACTTTTGGAACAATTTTCTCCATGCGTTTGTTACTCACTTTCTACTATATATATAATCCCATTTCTTTTCCTTTGGTATGTGTTCAGGACGTAAAAAAATGATGGGTTTGAAAAACCGATGTAGAATTCTGCGAAATATGCTCGTATAATGTATTGTACTTGAGACGTAGCTATGCATATAAAAGATGTATCTAGTAGCGGAGTCCGAAACGAAGACAGAAGCTCGGCAAATAAACTATGCTCGCATATCCAGATAAAATAAAAATGACAGGGAAACCATACATACAAAGATACCAAATCACAAACATTCCACCCCCTCACTCACCCCTTCCCCGCATTCATCCTCTCAATCATCTCCGTATGCTTCCTCTTCAACTCAGGGACAATCCGACTCTCAATCTCCAACACCCCATCCGCCGCCACCACCGCCTCCGCCTCCACCTCCCGATTCCCCTCCGACGCCCCCGCCACATGCTGCACATTCACATCGCCCCGACTAACCCTCTTCGCAGCCCCCGGCATCGTCGTGCCCCTTGGAATCCGCACCCACTGCTCAGTAATCTTCCCCGCCGCGTCGCGACTGACAAAGACAACCTCCCACTTGCGCGTCGTGAGCAGGTTGCCAATCACCAGATTGTGCGAGTAGCGCTGCAGCGCCTGCTCGGATTTGCTGATGAGCAAGGATGGGTCGGTTTCTAGCTTGAAGCTGACCACCATGCTGCCCGCGGGCGCCCAGCCGTCGACGAGGCTGTGGAGAAATTTGGGGACGGGGTCCAGGTCGACGATTAGCTTTTTGCCCCGTGTGGGCGGTTGCGGGTCGTTGAAGCCTGTGTAGATGCGGTCGACGGGGATTAGGGTGTGGCCTTGTTGGGGTTGCTGCTGGGATTGCTGGTGGGTGGTTTCGTTGGGGGATCGGGAGGGGGAGGCGGGCGCTTCGTTTGAGGATTGGATCTTGTGCTCGACCATGCGGTCGCGGGGGATGAAGAAGTCGGAGACTGCTGCGGCGAGGTAGAAGAGTGCGTTGGCGCCTAGGGGGCGCATGATGGTGGCTAATGAGCGGAGCTCGTAGAGGTACTCTGTCACGGTCACGAAGGGGATGAGGAGGAGGAGCTGGTTTTGTTTGGCGTAGCGGTACTGACGGAGCACCTTGCGCATCTCGTCCTGGTACTCGGGCCGCACGACGATGGCGCCGTGGTCTGGGTTGTTTTTGTCATGGGCGGGTGAGGTGGCGGGGGGTGCGGCGGCCTCGTCCATGAAGTCCAAAAAGCAGTTTGTGGAGTGGCTGTAGTGGCGTGAGTAAGGGAGCAAACTAAATTGGCGGTGCAGGAAGATCACGGCGTAGCCTTCTTCGAGGAAGTATTCGGCCGAGGTAGCGCCACGGGTGCCAGCGGAGAAGTTGTCGATGAAGCGGACGGTTTGGGTTTCGAGGGGCACGGTGGTGCCGCCGGATGTGACGAGGACGACGCGCCGGTTTGCGGATACATGGTGGTTAATAAATTCTTGCGCTTGGGCAGCGTGGGATTCGAGTTCACGGGGTGGGGGGTTGGTTTTGAAATAATCGGACTCGGCCTCCTCCGGGGAGACGTTTTCGACTTTGGTGCTTGGGTGTGGCATTTTGAGATGTTTGGACGAATAGTGGGAGGAGTAGAGAAGGCGAATACCAATTGAGCAGTCTCAATTGTAATATTATTTTGTAGATGTTGAACAAGATCCACCCCTTTTTCTAGGCAGCCCTATTTTCTTTTGGCGGAGATAGTCCGGGGTTGTTGATATCCAGCGCCAAGAAATCCGCCCACGGTTTCCGGCCAAGGTACGGGCTGGAATAACGCAGGTACAAAATCGGTCCAATTGATAGAGATCAGTTGATGCCTTCTCTTACTGGAATGTAAGGCAATGACTATGTCTTCTTTCGAGAGAATAATGTCCACAAACAAGTGCAAGATGTTTGGGGCTTAGGTATTTCTCAAGGAGGGGCAAGGAGAGCAAGCCCGCGGGGTACAACGAAACTAAGCAGGCCAATTGACCCGCCGCAGCACAAACACAGTTGTTATCAAAATAAGGCGCAAAGCTTCCAATCCTGTAAGCTGGAAGACGAGACTTGAGTGAATCCCCGGGTATTTGGTGTCTGTTTAAACTTCTGATGCGGTAGTCAAAGTTTTGCCTCGGATGTCGTTGAAACATCAGGCCAGGAAGGTGACGTCATGATGGTCCCGTCACGTGATATGGCTAGGGATTGGGGGCCACAATTCAGAGATGATTATGGAGGCCTCGATTGTTCAGAAACATAATCTAATTCAAATAATATGGCAGGAACCTGTTATTATAGATTATACCTAGACCCGAATGGTAGTTTGGAGCCGTACATCACAAGTACCTGCTTCTAAGCGCCTGGCTGATCGTGCTCATCCGGCTCGCAACTCCGCCTCGCTGCATGGTGCTAAGGAGTGCTTCTTCAAGGGCAGACTGTGTTAAGCTGGCATCTATATGACGCACAAAGTTAGCAAGAAAAAAGAGATTAAACGATGTAATCCCGCTCCAATCGACTGGATGGATGCCTACCGTCTAGATCACTGAAGCTGCTACCCATACTGGGCGTTCCTTCGCTTCCTTCCCGACCACGCCGTCGTGGACTAAGCCTGGCTAGCTCTGCAGTCCTCCTTGGACTAAAGGTTGTAGGGTGTCGTACGGGCCTGGTCCTTTCGTTCGCCGCATGTCCGCCCGCCAAACCGGAACTAGCTGAACTAGCCGAAGACTCTGTTGCAGATATTTTGTTCAACGGAACGATATTTTCTGCAGCACGAGCCTGTTCTGGCTCCTGGCGAAGAGTGGCACTAGGATCATGTCCCATCTGCTCTGTGGATGATCTGCGATGTGCGTCTAAAGGTAAAAACGCAGGCGAGTCATCTTCATCTTCATCAAGGCTATCAGGCCCCTTGTGAATGGAAAATTCACCAAATCTTTTGAATGGCGGCCCCCGCCTCGTAGGCTCTTCCTCTTCGGAGTCAGATGATGATGAGGAAGATGAGCTGGCTGGCTCAGAGCTCTCTTGCTCCAAGGGGGGTGAAGTAAGGGGCGAGGTAACTGCACGATTCTCCTTTTTGTCACTCGGTTGATCGCGATTGATTGCATCTGCAGCGTAAGATGCAGGCCGTGGGGGTGATTGCGGTCGCACTCCCGCTGCTTGCGCTGGGGGATTTGCCGAGGAGGGGTTTGGATGAAGAGGGGCTGGGAACAATCAGCCAGAAGCAATACATGCCAAAATGCACCGTTTTCAAGAACCGACCTTTAGATTTGATTGGGGTGGATGGGACGCTGGGTTCCTGCTTCGCTGCTTGGCCTTCCTTTTGGCGCATAGATAATCTTGATGGAACTCTAGAATCTGTACATATATTAGCACACGCTATGAAGAATACACATTCTTACTTAAAATGGCATACTGCTACTTCCTCCTCTCTTCATTGGATGACCGCCAATGGCACCGCTCCCGGATATGGATGGGGGTGCTGGCGAGTTGAAACTGGAATGGGGATTCCCAACTTTTCGTACTTGAGCTCGGACTTGGGATAACTGTCGATCATACAACCAAGCTGCCTGTTGTAAGAGGAAAGGTAATGTCACGTCAAAATGTTCTGCCCTGTATGCTGTTAGGTCTCTATTGTTCACTGGTCACGAGATGGACATGCGTACAATGCTTTCCCTATAAATGCAGGCATCGTGTTAGTTCAAACGAAGCGTATGTAATCTAGTAATCAAAGCTCCACTGACAGTCAATATCGTTCCCTTTTGACGGCCTTGAGAGGATATCCCACAAGGCGTGATCTTTGGCGACCCCCCATTCCACCTATAGAGAGCAATTATCAGCACCAAGTCAAACCACATGCATTAGACCTAGATAAACGTACCGGGGGAGGATCAACAAAATCTCCTCTTGGAAATGGCAATCTAATAAATACAGTAAAATGGGGGTCCAGTTCTGCTGGCTGGGGACCCATGTTGATGGATTCTCTCGGTTGAGATGGTCTAGTGAGTGGCAAGGGTTGCTAACAAAACGCTTTCAGTCAACACAAAGATAAACCGAAAGACAAGACTAGTATTAGTCAGCTTAATTACGAAAACAAACATAAGAACGCCAAGGTGTACAGGACGAGGTTTGAAAATGGATGCTGAGCTGCTATCTTCAGCCGGGAAAGGGAAGGTTGTAGTTCGCAGGTTGCGGCGGTATGGGTCACTTGGTCTGGCGTCAGTTTAAGGTTAAGCTCTTGTGGGGCTGTCGCGTGGTACGGCTGAGTCATGTGCTACTAAGCGTGTGCTGATTGGCTGAGATCTATCAAACAGCCGCAGCCCGGAAACACCTGAATGAGGGTAGCATAGCGTGGTATGGTAAATTGAGTTTTGAAGCAGATATAAATTTTGGACTATTGATCATAATTGAACCCGAAACGACACAGTCAGAAAAACTATGCGAAGTTAAGATGTACGGGGTTATAAGTTGAAGGAAAATGAGGATCTGTATTTGTCAATAACTACTAGTTCTCTTCAAGAAGAGAAAAATATCGGAAAAAGAATTCATAAAAAATAACATAAAAATATTGAAACAGGAATGAAATCATACCTAGGTTGTACGAATGGAGTGGAAAAGGGTCAACCGGCAATAGCAAGGCGCGCGGCTACTAAACTTCAGTTTGGTTTGTCCATAACGGCAGAACAAACACGCCGAAACTTAAAACAGGTTTTCGAGGTTACCCACGTCATTCGCCTTGTAGCTTTGCAACTGAGAAGATGTCGACTTTGCGAATCATACTAATGGGAAGAAAAAATTG
Organism: Helicocarpus griseus UAMH5409; assembly: GCA_002573585.1. Classification (NCBI taxonomy): domain Eukaryota; kingdom Fungi; phylum Ascomycota; class Eurotiomycetes; order Onygenales; family Ajellomycetaceae; genus Helicocarpus; species Helicocarpus griseus. Next base: position 59,446 of record PDNB01000055.1, on the reverse strand, counting down.
CTGAATATCGAACATATTTCATACTGATCTTTGATAATACCGAGTATTACACGGCATATACTACCCTTTACAACTACCAAAGAACCCTTAAACAACCACCAGATATGGATAACGTCAACCATTTATATCAATATTCGCTGCTAAACGCCCTAATGGAAGGTGTTTGCGAGGCTGGAATCCCCGTTTCCAAACTTCTATCAAAAGGAAACCAGGGAGTGGGGACATTTGCGCGGATGAATGGCGAGCTGGTTCTCCTTGATGATAAAGTGTATCAATTACAAGCAGGAGGAATACGGGAAGCATCAATGGACGACCAAATCCCATACGCAGTGGCGACGCATTTTTCACCCACGCATACCCAGGAACACCAGAGGCTACAAAGCAAGCAGTCAATCGACCAGATTCTTACATCTGTTGCACCTCAAGCGGCCAATTTATTTGTTTCTTATCGTATCAGAGGGAGATTTGTGTCAGTGACTGCTAGGACGATTCGAGGGCAGCAATACAGAGGCCAGCCGCTTTCAGAACTAGGTGACAATCAATCTGTCAACCATTATAAAGATATTGAGGGGACTATTGTTGGGTTCCGTACGCCGGCTGCTTGGCAAGGGTTCTCGGTTGCGGGTCATCATCTTCATTTCATTTCCAGTGATTGTACGCGGGGAGGACATGTTTTGGACGTGAGTGCGGAGGATGCGTCGGTTGGCATGGCTGTAGCGGCTAATGTGCATATTGAATTGCCTACATCGGAGGAGTTTAGCCAGGCAAAATTGCGGGTGGATGATAGTGGGATAAAGAAGGTTGAAGGATGAAAGATGGCATTTTGCTCGAATTCATCACCTCAACCCGTCCTCAAAGTCTTGAGTGAATGGTCGGTTGGGACAACGGATTGAGTTCTCATCTTTCGTTGCCATAGTAAGCTAGTATAATGCTGTGTCTGGAACATGATCAACCCTAAATAATGAAAATCCTAACGATGACTTTCTTCAATGAAATGTATAGTGCCTGTCCAGCCTGCGGCCAGGGTATTCGATAAGAGTTTCTAATTCAACGCACTGCGTATTGGAGTTCATCAAGTGCTTTAGGATGCACGCGTCTGAAAGGGACCTACTTTAATAACAAATCGCAGGGCGTCCGAAAGGGTTTTCTGAAAATAGTGTCGTGCATGGTCTGCTAAGACTGCTATTGGTAATGTCTCGGGCCAGGAAGATCATTGAGGCTCGAGCGCGATTGTCGATTGTCTTATGGTCTGAAAAGCGTAGACACAGTCTATTGACGATCTAAACACACTGCTCTGCAAAACACCTCGCAATGGAGATACTGCGAACCTGTCCTACCATATCCCCATCTGTGCGTGTGCCTGTGCCTGTCTCCGCTTCGTTGCAGTCTGACATCATGCCGTGTGTTGTGCGATGGTCGGTTGAATTAAGGTTGCCCTTGCCTGTGCGGCTCAACGGTTGCTGCGTACTGTTTCCGCGGTTGAGCGCCAAGACTGCTGCTTTGGGCTGCATGCTAGCCGTATTGGGCTAAATACCCCAGCCACAATTACCCTAAGTAGACTAGCGCTGGCCCGTGCATGCCGCAGCCTCGGAAATCCCCATTTGCATGTGTCACGTGTCGCTGCGCAACCGTGGGTTGTCTGTGTCGGGTTTGATTATTCCAACCTCCCGCCGTTGCAGCTTCGGGCACCGTCCCATCTCTTTGTTTTTTTCTTCTTGTCACTCAAAGAAGGGATATCAGGGTTTTCTATTCCCTGTCCTATTCCTGGATGTCGTCCAGGAACCTTTGCTCTCGGGGTATCAGACCTGGCGGCTCTCGGTCATCGGACTGTCATATCAATCCCTTGTCCCCACTATTTCGTCATCCCTGTTCTTCTCCGATACCCATAACCTAGCCGGTTCCCAGCACCGTCGCCAGTAGTCTGAGTGTGTGGATTGTCAGCTCAACCTCATCCGGCATCCCGCCATGGCAACATCCACGGCCATGGCGCCCGACAGGCCAACGCGACCTCATTCAAAAGAGGCCGTTTACCATCCTAATTTCTCTCCTATCGATGAGCGCCAATACCATGAGGCTGTTTTACGAATTCCGTTTGACCAAACAGAGGAAGAGGTGGAGAAAGGGCTCATCGCCGTAGCCCGGGAGTTGGGTTTGGAGTCGTTTGATGCCATACATCCGCAGTTCACCATTGCTCGATATACGGACAGCTTTCCCACCCCTTCGTCTTCCCGCTTTGACTTTGATACCCTTCCCACTTCCTCCCAGGGTCCGCATTACCCGAATCCAAACAACATCTCATCCCCGCCAACCGTATCTTCAAGCAATGAAATCGCCAGCAGTATGCACTCTGCAGCCTCCCTATCCACGCGCCCGACCTCCCACGGCTCCAGTGAAGGTCCTTACAATGCGTCAATAACATCGTCACAGCCACGGCACTCTCAATATTTTTACCGCCCAAGTTTGTCATCTTCTCGAACTTGGTCAGGTAATCGCGAAAGAAGGGCACGGTTCAGTCATTTCAAGCTCTCATTTGGCAAGTTTCCCAATTTTCGAAGACGCTCGGGTACCGCTGCCCAAACGCCTATTTCTCCCGTTTGTTCCGAATCCAGGTCCGTAACCCCAGGTGCCGAGAATATGCGACGCCAAAATTCACAGTCCAAATCGGGAAACTTGACCCCGCTGCCTGATATCAATCAAACGACGAAAGATGCGGGCGCCATAGAGCAAAGTCTCAATTGCGCTGAACTACAAGAGTTGCGCATCGTTCAGGAGGATCAGCGAGATAGATATTTAGAATTCAAAGCGGAGACATTAGAATTGCTATATATTAGATACGAAGAGGCGAAGGCCCAAAAGAGAAACCAGCATCAGAAAATAGAACAAGACTTGGTCGACCAGGTTAGTCATTACCGCACTTTTCAGCACCCTTTGCGCCGAATATTAACTCTACGTTTGCAGCATACGCAAGAGGCAAATCGCCTCGAAGAATTCCAACTCAATGCGGAGCTCGACCTTGTTGAGGAGCTAAAACGAGAAAAACAGACCCTGGAGATCCGTATCCATCACATGGAAGGGTATCTCAGTATCTCTGCCTCATCTTCTCGACCCCAAAGTCTTAATGACGGTGTTCAAGACTCTCCTCAAATCCAACATCAACGCCAAGTTACTCAGAAAGACAAAGACCATCTACTCCAAAAATATCGTGAACGCGATCGAATAGATACCCTCCACATGTCCAAGATCAAGGTGCTTCGCGATACGCAGGAACGGAAATACTTAGAAACAATGTCTAAGCAGGAAAGGAAGGTCAGTCAAGTGGCTGAAGAACACAAAAGGGCGTTCCAGGAGCTTGTCGACCGTTGTGAAGACGAAACCACAGTTGTAAACATGTGGTTTCTCGACCGAGAACAGCATTTGAGAGCGAAATGGTTGCTTGAAGAAGCTATCACTAGAAGGCGATTGGAATTCAGCACAGGTATCTGTTATGCTCCACTTCCTTTGATTTCCTTTTTAGAGGAAGGGTGGAGCGGTAATTGATTACATTCAACCCTGTTCGGTAGCCGCTCTACCTTTCTTCCACACAATCCTCCACACCATCATAACCTACAGTTCTTGCCAATCTCCCCGGAACTCGACTATACATACTTTCATCTGCTACATAACAATACCCTGCCCTGTCCATATTTGCCCGCACATAAGCCGCTCCTCTTCTTACATATCCCCATCAAACCAACACATCACACCAACTCATCAAAGCCCTTCCCTTTCTCACCTCCCAATTTAATGATATAATGTTAGATCGATACCCCTTGCATTTACGTGGATTCATATTATTTAGTTCATTTTTGTTGTTTTTCATTTTTGTTGTTTTTGTTGAAAGCATCTGCATTGAGAATTTTTCCCTTTTTTTGTCAATACTTTCATTAGTCTCTATATGCTTCAGGTATATCCTATGCACTACCTACGCCAATATTTCTATATAGAATAGAGATAGCGTGGGAAAAGAATAGATTCGTGTTTCAAATTTGCTGGCATCCTCCATATGAGTCCGTCGAATAGCAGACAAGGAGCCCCAAGACTTTATATGCAAACCCGGCTGGCAAAAGATGTGGTTTTAGGTGAAATTTGCGGCGTTTGAGTTTGTTCTCGACCGGCGCTTTCTGGCAACAACAATTGTCCACGCGGTGACGGCGACGACGACGACGAGGGCGGCAACAACGACGGTAGCGAGATGGTATTGATGATTGTAGCGATGACTATGATGATAGCGATGGCGATGGTGATGGTGATGGCGATGGTGGTAGCGATGGTGGTAGCGAGGGTGGTAGCGATGGTGGTAGCGACGATGGCCGATTTGATGGTATCGACGACGGCAACAAGGATGGCGACAACAGAAAAAGGCGTGGAATCGAACATGTGCCGCGGAGGGATTCAGCTCGGGCAATTCGTCGCTATAGGGGTATCATAAACCAAAAAAGAATCATCTTCCTCATCTTCCTCATCTTCCTCTCTCTCACTCCATCCTCTCCTTCCTCTGCCTCCTCCCCCCTCCTCAACCCAAAACCAGCCCCGTCAAACCCCCCATTCACCCGCCCATCCCCCTCACCCCCTACACACGGTAGGTCCTGCCTACCGTGCACCTCCGACGAGGCCTGCCGTCCGCCCGCGGAGCGGCAAGGTCTCGCGGGGCCACCCGCCTACGAGGCCGCGCCGGAACTAAAGTCAGGAGAGTGTTAGTACTTGGATTTTCTTGATATTCTAAATGGGAAGTACGGGGATTGGGGAAAAAAATGAGTTTGCGGACGGATTAAGGCTTTTGATCAAACAAAATCCTTCAAAAAAAGAGGACATAGAAGATGGGGAAGCGAGAAATAACCTACCCAGCCGACGCAGAGCCTCGTTCTCTGCCGTCAACCTGGCGACCAGCGCCTTCTCCTCCCTCACCTCCACCCTGGAAATATTTAGCCGCTGTTGCAGCTGGATACAGCGGTCTTTATAGGATTTCACTTTTAGAGATTGATATCACATTAGCCATAATATTCTCTCCAGTACTGGGAGACAAAAACACACAAGACGAAAACGCCCTTTTCTTCATCTCAGGGGCTTTGCAGAGAGCAAAAAAGAAAGGTCAAAAAGAACTCACTATCAAATTCCCAAAAGTCCACTGCCCCATCCCACTTGTCAGCCAGGACTTGCACGGCGTCCGCAAGGAGCTCGACGTCCTTGTGGGCGACCGCCCCGTTCAACAGGGCGGAAATTGTCGCAGAGTCCGGCCTCTGCCAGCGAGGCGTGGCTGCGAGAAGCTGTAGCTCTCGTGAGAGGTTGGGATTTATTGGGGTTTCCAGGGTGGTCACCTCGCGGATTTGTTCCATTTTGAAAAAAAGTGACTCCTCCAGGGAGTCTGTTGGTGGTGGTGGTAAATGGGAGGAGATAGTGAGGGGATTGGTTATATCTTGGTGAGCAGCGCTGAGGAAGGAAAAAGGAGGAGGAGAGAGAAAGAAAGAGAGAGCAGATGGACAGTAATAGATATATTAAAATCCTACGTGCTCCTCGGGCTAATCTTCAGTGAAGGACTCCTAGCCATAGTACTACAGATGAATCGAACCCCTGAGCGAAACAGCAGTGATAGATGCACTGATATTCTATTCAGCTTACCAGTTCTATTGATTCAGCGCAGTATTAAAGAACTACGCAGTCACTTTGTATTTATATTGATTACATACTAAAAATAATCTGAAACAAAGTCATGTCACTATCCATTGTGTTGATGGCGAACAAACAGAGGTATTGTTTTACATCTTCAATAAAGAAAAGCTTCTACGCTATATCCTGTGCTGTATGAATGATTTTCAAGTAACAACACTACAGACACAATATTATGAAGATTATCGAGCCTGCTTTTAGCAGTGGTTAAGAGCAATTCTTCAAGCAGTCAAGATACTAGAATAAACAGAAATAGAGTTTCGGCGGCTAAAACGGTGGCTGCGAGCTAGTGATTTAAGCTTAAATTCACAGTCCCACTAGCGCACGGGAAACCAGAACATCACAGGCCATGCTGCTGTGCAACCACCTCTGAGGAACATCATTTTGCTGCTATTGTCTTATTTGATGAATAGACTGACGAGGCAGTAATTGCGAAGTACATGTAGAAGAGGCATTTACAAGACAATTATCCGTCCTGCTGTCTGTCTCCTCCAGCTCGGTTCTTTCTTGAACAACACGCAAATAACACCGCATAAAGAATAGTAGAAATTAAAGGTGTTACTTCGTGCATACGTATTCCTTTTCGCCTTGGCACTGCAACAACCTGCTGGAAAACGAAAACGTGGCGCCCAAATCGTTCTTTACTACTCCGTACTTGGTGATTGTTACATGTAAGGGCATGGATAAAATCCATAATATCGCTCCGACAGCACTACTGGGCGCATTAGATCTTTCTAGTGTTGCTTCCTGTTCGGGTCCGACCTTCTCTCTCGTATTCACAATATGTTTCATAAGCGTGTCAGATACTATTGACACAGCACCACCTCATTTTTCATTGAAACTTCTTGAACAGAAGGCCAACACAAATATTCACACTAGTCGTTCGCGTCACTGCCATTTACACATGATTTACCCCATTATTCTCAATCCCCAGTGAAAACCTCGAGTTCTTCTCACCACATCAGCAGCACCCCGCTGATTTTGTACAGGGAAGAGGGCTTTTTCCATGATTCCGAAGATCCTGCGACAGAATATACGTATATATTTCTAATTGGTAAGAAGGATCTTGCGGCTGACACCGAGTCAAGATTAATTTTTCATTTGTACTCTTATATTTACTATCCTTGTCAATCCAAATCGGTGGTGTGGATTAATACCAAGCGTCGCTTCCTCGAAAAATACCCTAAGCACACCTTAGATTCAAGTCCCATAGATGCTCTCGCGAACAATATCGTTTTTTCCCTCAAGAATCAAACTGCCATTTTGATGTGTTTGCCACACGCGCGGTCAAAATACGAGCAACCGCACTCTGGTTGGCAGCGCCAATGCATCTCCAATCCGGGGATATATGGGTGATGTGCGCGCTAATTCATTTTAGCAGCCAGCATTATGCGTCGCACACTTAAATTTGGGAGACCATGTACATGTACATGACAGGCCTGAGCCACTTGGTAGTGTCCAGGGATTGTTGAGGCTTAACTACATAAACAAGGCTGCACCTGAGGTTCTCCTCCTCCTTCAACTAAGTGTTCAGTCTGCCGAAACGTTTTTGGTTGAATTTCACTTTGCCTCTATGTTTACTTCCTCGAAGGAAGAAGAGCTCTAAGAATAGCATCACTCCCATCGTCATGAAATGGCGATGCAGGTCAAACAGGCGGGCTCTGAATCTCAGGAGGCGGGCGAATTGTGAGGTTTGGCTGGGAAGCATTGTAAATGAAGGGATCGAATTCGAAATATAAATATGGCCTCGATTCCGGCTTCAATGACTCGAAAATCATCAAACAACATCAATCAAATTGACTACTATCTACTCCTCCTCTCAAAAGACGAAGATATGTTGAAGACAGAATACTTCAAATCTCCTCGACTATTGTTGAAGAGCTTCCTCAATTTCTGTATGTCCTTCAACGTATATCATCCCCAAACACAACCCCTTCGTCGCTCCTAAACTAACCTGATCTTCCAAAAACAAACCAAAAACAAAATTGCCATCAAGAAGTTCACCACCGCCGTCTTTGCTATCTCCGCCGCCACAACCTCTGTATCTGCTGCTCCAGCTCCCGCAGCAGAGCCAGATGATACTCAACTAGCTGCTCGCGACCTCAACTTCCTGGAATGCAAAGCCGCCTGCGACATGGACGCTGACGGGATGAAAGCCTTCTGTGGTAAAGTGCCAATCAAAAGGTTAAGATGCCTTGCAATGCCTTTGCCAAGGGCCTTGGGTCCACGGGCGTCCAAGCAGCATGCGTCGCCTTTTGCGATTGGTGGGATAATTTTGAGGATTGGTTGGAGAAGACCTTTTAGACGTGAGAGGTTGGGGCTGGATACGGTCATGTTTTTGGTAACTAGAGGGTTGGGCATTTGGCTCCTTTTCCATCATTCTATCAACATTTTCGTCTTTCATTTTGACTCAGTCGGATTGTGTGGGTTCAGTTTGTTTGTTTCTCTTTGTCTTGCTTTTTTTTCTTTTCATGTTTTATTACTTCGCTCCTTTCTTCATGTTGATGGAGCAATAATCGAGATTTCGAGTCCACACTCCAACATCTATAAGGAACTTCAATGTCTTTAAGGAACCGTAAAGGTGTCTAGCTTCGCATAATGGGATATCTACATCCACTCGGCATTTGAAAGAAGCTACTTCCGCTTAAAAAAAAAAAAAGCCTGAGATACCGTCATCACAGATAATAGGATGTTATCTCTTTGAGCAAGACCAGCACGCTTACTATAAATTCAGTTTTCGATTTTATAGATCCTTACAATTCAAATCTCCAACGAGTTGATTGGACTAGTCAGCGGAAATGGTCTCAGTTAGGCTACACCGTGAACACACCACTTGATAACGCCGTAGCCAAGTAGCCAAAAAAAAGAATCCATCAGCCAGTGCAATACCATACGCGGATCCCAAGAAGAAAACACCTCACAGGGATACCAGCCCTAGCCCCGAGAGAAATCAGACGACACATACATCCCCTAAAAATAGCAAATCCCATAGTCAGAGTTCATCATAGGCTCCTCCCCCCTAAACGTGAACTGAATCCCCGTGCACTTCTTCTGGCGGTTTTCCCGCAGCCAGCATGTACACGCCCAGCCCCCGCCCCTCGTTGGCAACGGACGTCCATCAGAGCCATACATGGTCAGTTTCGGTAGGCTTTCAAAGTCTATCTGCGAGGTATAAATGTCCGCCTCGTATGGAGTTAGGAAGTTGACTCCCTCGGGATCCTCCATGTCGTCGAAGAAGTGAGCCGTCCCCCTAGGCTCTTCCCTTTTGATGATGTCCTGGGGTGGCGATGATGCATTAGGCACTGGGTGGACCTCGAAGTAGAAGGTTTCTCGTGCGCCTTTGCTGGGGCGGACGTGGAACTTCACGGGATGCTCCCTCTTGGTCTATTGAGAGAGTAAGTAGGTGTTGGGCGGTTATACCGAGAGGAAAAGAAAAAAAAAAAAAAAAAAAAAAAAAAAAAAAGGAGGGGGGGGGGGGGGGTCTCTTTTTAGGGGCAACTAATCGAGGGAAGAATTGGCTCTTAAATTATTTTCCTGTTATTGCTATGTGGTCTTTGATTTGCTTGATTACATACCATTCCAGTCTGATGATGAGCAGCATAGAGCTTAGTCCCGAGCAGAAGCGTGTCAAATAGGTCGCTCCTAAATAGGATGCACTGTTAGCATACATATCCCGCTCGAACATGCACACAGAAAGGTACGAGAAGGTATGGAAATAAGGTATAAACGAAGTTGTGTATCAAAGTAGGTTGAAATCCATTCATTCCGTCTTCCAATTCCATCCTTTTATTTCATACCTTCCTAGATTCACACGCTGCCAGTGTTGTTTCCTAAAGCGGTTGACAAATTTATGCCACTTGGCTGTGACCCAGCACCCTTTTTGAGCATCTCGATACAATTCTTTCTCTTCTATCACGCCCATTCTTCCCTTGTGCACCGTGTAAAGCTTCCGGGTGAAGATGAGACAAAGTGATGAAGGGGGTAAAAGGCAGTTGACATAAGTTCTCATCACGAGAGGAAGTATCTTCAATATATATCCGGGACGAAGTGTAGCTCAGGATGTATTTTACACTTTTGGGAGTCCGTCATCGATTTGGCTAAAGCTGACCAGTTGTGCATGATCACAGGGTCAACAATACCGAAAAAGCCGTTTATAGATACATATCAACAATCAAATCTGGCGTGGATTTCCGCAAGGTCCGGAATCCGCCCACTTCCCCGCTTCTAAATAAGCTTTCCCGTCCAACTCAATTCAACACCCAGACGCCCTCATGTATAAAGTAAATCACATGTAAAAAGGTGATCCCGGCAAGCAAACTTCCGGTTTGTCTCGCATAGTAATTGTAATATCAGCGCAAATCACCATACGGTAGTTTGAGAGCTCCTCTCTGTTGATGCGTCGGACATCCGATGAGTACCCGCGGGAACATAGCCAACGTGGCGAACTTCAAGCCGGCATTACAACAAGACAGTTGAGGTTGTTAGTCTTGTAGTGAATAAATCATGGCTGGATAATCAAGACCAAGAGCAAGAGCGTGGAAGAAGCGGAAGCCACCAAGACGCTCGCTCAAACCGTGTGGATGGCAGGAGTTTACACCCACTGATGGAGAATAACCACTACCATTGGACGTGTGCGCCATGGTAAATACCTGTAGCCACGCATGGAAGGTAGTTGGGTAACAGCCCAAATAGACGGGATGCAAACCCGGAATGAATATTGATGGAAGCAATGGGACCAATCAGTATTCATCCACCGGCGACACTGATCCTAAAAAGGATATGGCTCAGTAAACTGGAGATATTCAGGTAGAAGATAACGCTGGGTTCCCAGCTCCAGAGTATCATCCACGATAAGTTAGTTATTTCAGCCTGGTTCCGCGGCGCCCCGCAATCTCTCGATAGCACCTTCAATCCTTCCATCTCCGCTAATCAGCAGATTCTCTGTTATTTTGTCTCTTCCTTCCTCAGCAATAATAATGGCCCTTTCAATAAGTCCTCGATTGGAAAGTTTTATCCGGCCGACGCGTCCGTCCCGCCATTCGAAGCGGATATATCTTGTCTCCAAGGCGGTTGCAGTAACAGATATGATTCCCAGGTCATTTCTTGGGGCTTCGTCGCCAGAAAGATTGTAACTTAAAAATTGTGTCCCGTCTGCTTCATCCTTATTCTCCGAGACCCCGAGTTCCTCTTGTAGCCATCCAAGCGCATCACGGCGCAAATGCCATGCGACCAATTCCCGTCTCAGTTCCCGCACAAGCTTGCGCAAGTCCTGCTTTGGCGTTTTCCATGGCTTCGCAGTCGCAGGGTCTATTCCATTTTCCTCACGCGGTACGGCGAGGTATCGTTGCTCCAATTGTTTCAATGGGATGAATATAGGTATAGTATGGCGATGAACTTGGAGAAGTTTCTGTTCTGGCCCAACGCGTTTCAACAACAGATAATAAGGTTTAGCGAAAGAACCGCGACGAGTGCAGATGTCAATTCGAATGCCTAGTAGGTTTGGTGACTTGGTATGAGGCGAAGGGTCTTTGAAGGGAAAGGAGGTGGTGGAGAATGCGATGCGATGGTGGTTGGTCTGGGCGTGCTTTCCGCTGTTCAAGATGACAGGGTCGATATCCCCCTCCAGTCCGGATGGGACATGCTGGCGCAACGTTTCTTGTATGATATTTGTAGACAGAAGGCTTGAGGAAAGAAACTTTCTGCGGTTGGTAAGGTTATGGACTGCAAATGCGTCAGTATAATAGGCTATGCGCCGTACTGGGGGAAGCAGAAGACTAACTTTCAGCACGGATTGCGGCGATTTCGTTGTCGAGTCTACTAAGGGCATCGTCTGCAGGAGATGTCTGTGCATCCGCAGACATGGCGACAGAGTATCGCACACGGCGGTGTTCTTGATATGTCAATGGTACTGATGATGATGTTTGTTGATGCTGATGACGGCGACGTTGATGCCAAGCCTGTAATTTACACCTCGTATTGTATGCCCATTTTGCTGATAAGACAGGTATACTTGTATTGTATATGTAAATACAACAAGTATATTCATTATCTGCGTCATATTTGATGTATTATGCTGTATTATTACTGAAATGTACTGCGCATACACGACTCCATCCCCTCATCTCCGACTTCCTCCTGTCAAAACATCCCAACTCCGCCAAAATGGCACCACGGGCTGCTTCATCCCTGGTTTCGGCAGACTCCTATGTAGGCGCAACGGGCTCGGCAGCTCGCAAGGCTCATCAAGGGCCTCGGGCACAAGCCCGCTTGATACGATCATAAGGCGGGGTCCTGACCCAATGGCAGCCCGCGCCAATGATAATTTTGGCTGCAGCTTCGTGTTCCTGGCGCCGTTTCAAAGTGGCAGAGTATGATCCCACTGGGGCCACTGCACTGCAACGTGCCATTTTCTAGACAAACTCATAAGTTTAAGCTGTCTCCCGCAGCGACGATCATTTCGTACAAACGTCCAAACGGCTGCGGCCATGGCCGTTGATCCTATGATCCTGGCTGGGTATATATATATAAGCCACGCGATGTCACCGCACCGCCAGCAAGGACAGAACGAGACCTGAGAAACCTCCTTCCAGAACATCATCAACACGAGGGAGTAACACACAATCAAAGGCCATGAAGGTATCTAACAATTCCCTGCTGTTGGCCACGGCTACAGCCCTCTGCGCGCTGCCGTCTGCCTTCGCAGCGTTCGAAAACATCACTGCTAGTGATTTCACACTCAAGGCGTCGGGCTACTCCGACGTCATCGCTGACCTGGACGCAGTCCTGCCCGTCAAAACAGTCAAGGAGGTTCTCGCGGATACCAACCACAAGAACCCAACCTCTAGTCCAGAAGTTAAGCACGCTCTCGCGGGCTATACCTGGGAGAACAAAGAAGGCTACGATGACGTCAATACGGACAAGTGGTATCCCCAGGGCATCACCACCAGCACCGACGCAGATGACTCCGGCGCGTATGACGGGGATGTCGTGCACTTGGTCTCCTGGCATTCGGACAAGTACGACAGTGGCAAGCGCGGTGCTCGCATTTCCTTTGTCAACATGAATGACGGCGCCGACAGGGCATATCGCAATGTCCTCCTCGTCAGGCCAACTCAGGGTGGATCGACGCCGAACTTCGAAGCTGTCAGCGACCTTCATGCTGGCGGTATCGTCTGGTACGGAAACCTCCTTTATGTGGTGTCTACCAAAGAGGGTCTCCTGGTCTTCGATATGTCGCACATCTACGAGGTCAGCACTGGAGACGGTATTGGCCGTGTCGGCGAGAATTATCAGGCATACGGCTACAAGTAAGTTCAAACTGGTCTGATTGGTCAGCCACAATATTACCGATCTCTAACATGGGTCTTTAGGTACGTTTTGCCACAGGCGAGGACCTATGCATGGCAAGCGAAGGATGGCGTCAGTGATATGCGGTTTTCCTTCGTTGGTCTCGACAAAACTAGCAGCCCCGAAAGGTACGTACGTTTCATACATATTAATCGACTATTACGTATGCTGTGAAAAACTAACAATCTCCAAGCCTGGTCGTCGGCGAGTGGCTGCCAGCCGGCAACGGCCGTGTTGTCCACTGGAATCTCGATGAGAGCAGCCGCCTCCTCGAGGCCGACAGCAACAGCATCGCAACCGCCTCTCGCGCCGTGGAACATACCATCACCAATATCCAGGGCAGTCTTACTATCAACGACAAGTACTTTTTGACACAGAGCGGCGGCAGTTTGTGGACATTCAGCTGGGCCGGTGGGCAGGAGGAGCACAAGGATATCTTTTCGGACGTGCCGGAGGACCTGTCATATCAGGCCGGCTATGGACTTTGGTCGTTGATGGAGGTACCGGGAAATAGGCACGTTGTTGCGCTTGATGTTGATCAGTTCTAGACGTTACTAGGTGGTCGTTTATTGTGTAATTAGTCTTGAGAGGTTTACATCCCTACGTTTCTTTGGTTGCTCTAAAAATACCTATAGCGACCTGTTTATTTATTTACACCGCTTTGCATTGCATATTCACCCTGGCAGGCTTCATACAGGTGTCTACCTACCGCTTGGACCCTTCGACTTGCCAAGTCTAACAAGGCCAAGTCCTTCCATGTCCTAATCTGCATAATCTCCCTGAATACGAGGTTTGCACAGCCGTCGAGCTCATCATTATCAGGGGTCAAAAGAGTCACCCTATCTCGCAAACTATCGTTAATAATTGTGCTATTCTTGAGAAGCTACATGATGTGCTTATTTTGGCCCGTTTTGTAACTTCCCCCTTTTCCCACCCCGTACCTGTGCTTGGCACGTTGTGCTCAGGGATAACAAGAGGGGGGGGCACTCTCACTGGCAACATGGTGGGAATCGATCAAAGATCATCCATTCATTATTGCTATCGTTCGGAAGCATATACACATACATCCATGTATTGTATCCGCTCTGCCTTTTTCAAACAAATTAACATCTACTCACAAGTTCTCAAAATGCAACCCTCTTTTCCACCTCCATCCTCTTCCTCTAATGTTTTGTCACAAAAACTGCAACACCCTTGAGCACTCGCTACAATCCCGACCTCTCCACTCCCCATACCAAAATGTCAACCCCATCATAGCAAAGCTCCTTGACAATCTCAAATCCGCACTTCTCTAGCACTCTATAGCTCGCCACATTCGTTTTCTTGCAAACAGCATAAACCTTCTCCACATTTCCCCCCCAAGAGTCAGCAGCACCGCGCTCCACACTACGCCTCGGAAACCCCCACCACAGCTTCAACATCAATTGCAATGCCTCCGTCGCATACCCCGTCCCCCAGTACTCGGGAAGAAATGAATACCCAATCTCGGGACATGGGTACAGCGTGTTGATGCTCACGTAACCAATCAGTTGCTGCTGCTGCTGCTTCTCTTGTTGCTTCTGTGATTCGTCTATGGTAGACGAAAGCAAGATAACAGCAAGATTGAAATTGCGGCCAATGATATCCGGGGGACCCTGCGAGAATATCTTGCTTGCCATCCATTCTCGAGTTTCCTCGATTGATTTGAATGGAGTTGGGGGGTAGCTGCCAGGCATATAGTTGGTTAGCTTTTGCAATCTATTTTCTCGGCAGAATTCTTGGTCGGGGTTTCTTGAGGGTGTGGATAGGAAGATTGCTGACTTCGATTTAGCCACCTCTGGTCGTGAGCGGATGGCGAATAGGGCCGCAACGTCAGAGTCTGTGACGGGCCGAAGGAAAAGTCGGTTACCCTTTATTGAGGGAATAGATGACGACAAATCCACGTAGACGGGTTGGTAAGGAAGGATCTCCATTCGTGGATTTTGTTCATCTTCAAAGGGCATTTTGAGGAGACGTTGAAGGATAAGCCAGGCTGATGAGCAAAAGGGCTTTGAATGAGAGATCGCAAATAAATAAAAAATAAAGAATAAACCCAGGAACAACAAGAGACGGCGAGAAATGGTCAGGTATATATACCTACGTATCTACTAGGTACCTAGGTAGGTATGTATATAGACAGTGCCGTACAGCCGCACGCAGTGATGCCAAAAAGCTGAGCTAAACGTACGCCCTTCATATGACATTTTTATCAAGGCTAAACAAGGTCGGTCTCTGAGACATTGTTGGTATGCTAGTAGTTTTAAAACAAAGCGTGTATAAGCCATCTTTGAACAGAAATAGTATCATTGACTGGGATTTTGTTATCAAGCGTTTCTGTTTAATAGTATATTGAGTACGGACTAGAAGGGGTCCCCGCCCCTGATATGCTGCAGATTTGTGCATCTGAAGCCTTTGCAGCTGCTCCGAATCATATCTAGCTCGAAGAAGCACACTTGAACAGCACTTCCAAGGTTGATAAAGGATATGGCTCCGTATAAGGACGTAGGTGAGGTTCAACAAGTTGCCGACAAAGAAACAGCAAATGCAGCCATGACGGAGTATGCAGACGTCGAGATGCTGGCGCATGACAGATGCTTAGAAGTAGTATCATCAACTGAATATATGTTCCGAAGAGACATCCCTCTCTATTATCATCATCGTCGAATCTTTGTGATTGTTCATTGACGATGATGTCTGGATATAAATAACCCCTGAATGCTATTAGTCAGCCACTCTCCACCTATTCTGTCCTATCGATAACAACCAACAGCCAAACGACCAAGAGGCCAGCTTGCAACCACCAACAACCTCCATTCATATATCCAAAGCCATATGGATGCCGCCTCTCTTCGGTGAGCCTCTCCCTCCGTCCCATAACCCCCGTCAATCCTCCAATCCTCCCTCTGCTTCCGCTCTGCCTCTCCATGTTTCGCGCCCTCACCAACTCATTAACTTCGACCAGCGCCAGCAGGAGTTCCAGCTGCAATCCCTAGCTTCCGCTAAACCCCAGGGCCCCGAAGCCAATAATTCCCCGGCTGCTGGCCATCGCAGCAGACATTCGTTGACTGAATTGAAGGGATTTTTCAGAATCGGCAAAGATAAAGACGAACTGGAGGTAGAGGACAGCAGAGATTTCTCATCAGAGACCTCCGAATTCTCTTCCAGCGAAGACATCGAAGCGCACGACCTTCTCCTACATCGCGGCCGCTTAAGCAAGCAAGAGAGTATTCAGATGAAGCGCTCCAAAAAGAACGCACCCCTCAAGCGTCGCTCCTCCAGCAAGCCGCCCGGTGACCTGTCAATATCGACCGGCGGTGAAAACGGCCACGCCAACGGCAACGGTGGTGACATGAATTCCACCATTGAAATGCGGAGGAAGGGTGATTCCCTCGATTCCGCCTCATCTGCGACCCAGACCGTACGTTTGATGAACAGGTCAAGCTTCACACTTGACGATGAGCCGCCCACACCCCAGACACCTGGCATGACGACCACGAGCTTTCGAGACCTACCCATTTACGATAAACGAAATTTTGTATTATTATGTGTGCTCTACTTTTTGCAGGGTGTACCAATGGGCCTGGCGGGCGGGTCGGTACCCTTCCTGCTTAAACCATACCTTTCCTACGGCCAAATTGGCATTTTCTCCCTCGCGTCATATCCCTATTCGTTGAAGCTACTTTGGAGCCCGATCGTGGACGCTGTATGGAGTCGAAGGTTTGGACGGAGAAAGAGTTGGATTACACCCATTCAATTAATATCAGGGTTTGCCATGTTATACTTGGGAGGAAGCATTGATAAAATGATGGTGGCTGCCGGCGCCAATGGAGGCGCGGGAGTTTGGGGCTTCACCGGCTGGTGGTTCCTCCTAGTATTTCTATGCGCGACCCAAGATATTGCCGTAGACGGTTGGGCGATATCCCTGTTGTCTCCCCAGAATATCTCGTATGCTTCCAGCGCCCAAACAGTGGGTCTCACGGCAGGTCAATTCCTGTCGTACACTGTCTTTTTGGCCTTGAATTCCAAAGACTTTGCCAATAAATGGTTCCGCAGCCAGCCTCAAAATGACGGTCTGATTACCCTAGGAGGCTATCTTACGTTCTGGGGATGGTTCTACCTCATTGTCACCATAGCCCTGGCTATACGAAAGAAGGAAGAGAAATCCAATGATAGAGACGGTATCCTTGCGGTCTACAAGAGCATGTGGGGTGTACTGAAATTAAGGAACATCCACACTATTATCATCGTCCACCTTATTGCCAAAATTGGCTTCCAGGCCAACGACGCCGTGACGAGTTTAAAGCTGATTGACCAGGGTTTCGGCCAGGAGAACATGGCATTGGTTGTCCTGATCGACTTTCCCTTCGAGATCGGTTTGGGGTACTATGCCGGGAAATGGTCGAACAAGTATACGCCCATGAGACTTTGGTGTTGGGCATTCGTCGCCCGACTCTTCGCTGCGCTTCTTGCTCAGGGAGTTGTAATGATCTTCCCCAGCGGCGGTGGGCCAGTGCCAACATGGTATATTCTAGCAGTCATTGGCGAACATGTCTTCTCCACCTTCATGATGACCGTCATGTTCGTGGCTGTTTCCGCTTTCCACGCGCGCATCGCAGACCCCGTCATTGGCGGAACTTATATGACCCTTCTCGCAACGTGAGTAAATCCTTTTCTAATTCATAAATTTTCCCAATGCGCTTTCTATAATATTGACATCATCGCAGCGTCTCCAATCTTGGCGGCACGTTCCCCAAGTTCTTCGTCCTAAAGCTCGTCGACCTCTTTACCAGCGCAACATGTATCCCGCCCACGCAAACACCACTGGACGTAAAAGACCCCGTCACGGCGCCATTCTCCTGCGCCCTTGAGGCAGACAAGCACCGCTGCGAGGCCGGCAAGGGTATCTGCCAGGTCTACCGCGACGGCTACTATACCACCAATATCATCTGCGTCATCATTGGCGCCGTGACGTTCTGGATGTATATCCGGCCAGCAGTGTTAAAAGTCCAAAAACTGCCGCTACGCGCGTGGCGGCTTAGCGGGAATAGAGAGTCATAGATCCACGCACCTATTTAGTCCTTATAAGATTTCAAAGATTTATTTATCTTTTTGATACTTCTAATTGATTTAATCGGTTGAATTATGCTTCGCTGCTTTTTACCTTTGTGGTTTTCGGAAATAGGATTCTTCTGGGAGGACCGGAGGGCGGTACTTTAGCTTTTTTTTTTTTTCGTGCTTGTCTTGCTAACTGCATTTAAGAGAGATACTCCATACACGATTGTATCTTGTCCTTGTCTATAACTGTACGATAGAAAAATCATACTACGGAACGATTTTCGAGACGACAAACAGCACATCATGCTAGTCTTTCCCCTTTTAACTCCTCTCATGAACTCGAGCCAACCCCTGACAACGAATGCACTAGTTACCTACTACGGCAACGCTCAAGCTAAGAACTAACTCTACGAATCAATCAATTCCGAAAGGGGACTTCAATTATGTCTTTCAATGAACTTGTGTATCATTTCAACATTCGCTCGAATACTAAAAATTCCAGCAATCGATAAACACCCCAATATCAATTTCATCCAAAGATCACATTCTAAATCCCACAATCTACTCGCAAGTCAAACAAGAAACCCGCTCCCACAACTTCAGACAATAATAAGTCCTCTCAACTGGCTCATGGATCGCAGCCCTCTCCAGGATCAGCCCTAAACAAACAAAATTTCATATCAGCACTTGATGTCATCACCCATAGTCGCATTTATAAACACAGTACATACCTCCCCCGCCATCCCTTGCTAGTATCATCATAACCACCCCTTTCACAGAGGTAAACAAACAGATTCAGTGCAACAGAGCAATTGACGGGATTCAGCGTCTGGTCATGCCCAAAGCCATTCTTGATACGAAATTGGATCTTGCCGTTCGAGTAATCCACGCATCTTTTCAATTGAGTATTCGTAGGGACGATGACCGTCCCAATTTCATTACAACATTCGCGTGCCTTGGTCCGGGCTTCTGCTTTCTGGTCTTCGTTACCCCATTTGCCGCCGCCGCTGTAGCATTTGGCATCGTCCCGGCGTTCGAGCGTTGCAGCTGCGGAGACTTGTTGAGAGATGGCGAGGGCTGTGGTGAGGAGGGTGAGAAGGGTGAAATGCATTTTGAAAGATTTCTTTCTCGACTGCTGATAGCAATAGAAAATGACCGCCTGCAAAGATGGCGTGATCGTGTGTTGTTGAACAAAAAAAGGTTCATCGTATCTGCGAAAGTGGTTATGAGCCCTTTATATAGCTTTTCATTCCGAGGACTTCAGATTGCTGACTTCACTATATGCACACATCTTAGCTGTCTCTCCGTCTCCAAGAGCTGGTTTCGACTTGCGCAACATCATATTAGCCACTAAGTGCAAACTTCATAGCAGCTGAGATTTTTCTTTTCCTCTATCCACCAGGCTTAGATGCATCCTAAGTCGATGATCGGATGTCTCATCTACAAAACAATGTCCAAGCATCAGGGGACGTATTCGATACCCGAAAGTTTTGACGGTAGCCAAAGTCAAGCCCCTATCGCATTCCAGCAGTATTGCTTGCTGCGCTGAGAAAAATGGTCGAACGAGCCGTATAACCGAACATATTCATCTTATTCATTGATGTGTGTGCCACAATAGAAAGATTTCAAGGAACCTGATACACATCTATACGCCGTATTCTGGTTTGTACAGCTGCATAGAGACCGTAGGGCTGAACCCAGTGCATCCGATAGGCTGCGAACCCTCGGGGCTGAGCGTATTGGCATACCATTCGAACATATGCCCGCAGTTTGCTTCCTCCCTGTTGTACGATGCTCAACGATGCCCTGCTCGGAATAATTTCGAATTGAATATCTTAGAAAATCGATAGACTGTAGTGTAGCATGCTGAGACTGTCAAGTATAAAGCCTGCAAAATTACCACCTGTTTGCTCTCAATGAATAACCAACAATCCGCCGCATATACTCCTCATTCCCCTGATTGACAATCTCATCTCCCGATTACTCTATCCGAGTCCCTCACCGGAAAAAAAGAAAAATGCGTCTCAACGCCAGCGCCATTCTCGCCGGTCTGCTCGCATTTTCACCACTCGTCTCTGCTGAATTGGTCTGCTATGATGGCGGCGGCACTTGGGGCGCTGAACCCTGGGTTATAGAGGCTCTCACCCTAATTGACGGATGGTGCGAGAGCCTTGGACGTCGATTTTTCCCGCCAAACCACCAGGAGAAGCGATGCTACGATGCCCAGAACGGAAAAGCCAAGGTTCAGCTCCGGATGAAAAACGGGCGGTCCTCAGACCAGATTCTAGAGCCGAGTACGTGCAAGACCTTGCTCCAGGAGATTGTCCATAGGTGCGATAGAGGTGGACGCGATGACACCACGGATGGCTGGCGGCCGAGGTGAGTCAACTTCCTTGAGGGATGAAGGTGACGAGAATGAATGAGAGGTTAACTTGGGACTCCAGGGCCGATCCGGGAAGTGGCTGTGATTAAGTGTTTCAGCTGTTCCACCTGAGCTGAGATTGAGAAGAGATGCCTTTTAAGTGTGTCTTTAAAGGTCCAACTTCGCAGCAATGGATAGTGAGTCAGAGGAGGTCCAGGGCGGTTATTTTCTTTAACGATCAGCTCAGTCAGTGTGGAATGATGGATTGAACTTTATCTTTCTTCCGGTAAAATGATAATAATAATCATGCTTTGTTGGCAATAGTTATAATGACAGTTTTGGTCGGATTTGTTCTTATCACAGCGAATGCAATGTGCAATATACATACACGTAGCTATAAACTCACTCCTGTCTTTGAATTCAGCTCTTCGCTGCTGTCCAAACCCCCTGAGCCTTAGGCTTGGGCCGCGAAGGTGGATACGAGGGGGAGTCATATTCAACGGGTCGATCGATATCTCATTTGCGGGGGATTCAGTCTTCTCAAATCTACAGTACATGTGTATTCTGATTGGACTATAAACAGCCATGTACCGGCGCCGGAGAGAGCAAGCAGTGTTGCTCCTTACAAGAGAATATCCCCTCATGCCTCATAAAGGGCATGCGAACAGACAATAAATAAGTTACCTCATTCGCAGAAAAGATGTCTCTAACCACCATCCCCACCGAACTATTCTACGAAAATCGCCTTATTCCTCGCTACCCCAGACTTGAACTCCCTCCTCCAAACATTCCGCCGCTTCTGCTCAATCCTCAACCCCGTTCTCTGGGACCCCGGCTCAGTCGTAGACTCCACCAGCTCTGACCGTCTGCACGCCCGCGTCCTCTAACGCATAGGCGTGGACAACACCTCCATCTTCCTCCATGCCTCCAAGACCGGGAACGTTCATACCGCCCGCAAACTGCTGGACGAGTACGGCGGGGGCCCGGACGCGGAGACCATAGACTCCATCCCAGTAGCCTTCCCCGCACTCGTTCTCGGCCACGAGCCATTTATCCGCCTGCTCCTCGAAAGAGGCGTCCTGCGCGATCCCGCCGTCAAATTCCCCGCCCTCACAATCGCAGTGACAGCCCGACAGCCCGCGCTCGCCCAGCTTCTGCTCGGCGAAGGAGAGAAAATACCAAGCAGCCAGCCACCTTCGCGCCTGCTTCATGCGGGCAATCAGAACAGACGAAACACAGATAATGGAAATGATTCTGGGCCGAGCGGGCGAGCCAGACAACCTCGTGCACGACCCGCTTGCTATGGAGCTAGCCGTGACAGAGGACGCAGAGGACGCGGTCTACGCGTTGGAGTTACTGCTCGAAAAAGGCGCGGAGATTACTGACGAGCTTGCCACGATTGCGTTGGACAGTGGACAGCGCGCTATTCTCAAAATGATTCTCCATCGCAATGCGAACCCGAACGTGCGGAATGGGTTTGGAAGGGCGGCGCTGTCATTAGCGCTTGAAGAGACGATTCCCGATCCGACGCAGTTTCTGTCTCTGGTCGGGGGGAATGATTCTATGGAACTTTCTGATAATGATTTTCCACTGCCAGAGGGTGGCGCAGGTTTTATTATAGAGGACGACTCCGATGATTACTATGTATATTGAGCGGGCTGTTAATGTATCCGGTAGAAGAACCATGGCCGAGTTTATCAACCCCGTGTTACCCATGATGGCATTTGATGTAACAGGTGTGGTATCTACTGATTCTTGAGGAAAGATTGCTCTTAATGGTGTTCATGAATTGGATAGAGGTTAGAACTTTTTGGAACTCATAGACGCATAACTTGAAGACAGGTATGAAGATTAATAAACATGTCTTCTTATTACCAACAATAAAGACTTGTTTGCTATCTTAACCAGTCAATAGGATATTAATCAGTAAACAGAGACAAGTTAACACGACCAAATCATGTCCACAGACTAAAAGACTAGCCCCTTCAGCTTTTCCCAGGACCCAGCCCTTCCCTCTTCGAATCCACTACTGACCATCATCATCAAGCGATGTAGCAGCATGAATAGCATTGTTGTCCCTAATAACAGTTCTTAACATCTGTTCCAGGTATCTTGGTGTATACAACTTACCAGTTCCCGAATAAGATGCTAGATATAAGAGAAAGGCGGACAACGTCAACCAATGTACTGTACATTATATACCTCAAGACAGGAAGGATGGGAAGGATAGGAAAAGCAAAAAGTACTCACCCGTCCGTGAGAACATATGTGACCCGGCCCTGTACAAAACTCCTGCTCACAGGACAGGGGAGTTCCTGGTTTCGCAATCGCAACGGGGCCGGCGGTGGGAAGTGCCAGAGCTACAGATACTGTTGTAGCGAGGATGGCGAGAATGGTTTTCTTTGGGAGTAACATGTTTTCCCTTGATGTGGATAAAAGCAAGGAATCCGGTCCCGCCGAGGGTGCCTTGTTAATTGCAAGCTGTATTTAGCTTTATTCTATAGGTCTTATGAGAAAAGAGTGTCTAGTTTACACTTATTTCCTGGGGCAGTCTGGGGGAGGTAAGAATAAGAGATGTGGGGTTTTCGCTGGCAAGTATGACTTACCTATGATTCTCAGGAATTATATATTTATGAGCTTGCACCGTAATGAGGTAAAATATGAAAGACCAAGTCTGGACCAGCTTGGAAGAGCAACAGAGAAGCAAACAGAGGGAAATGCATGCGCTTTTAAACATTTCCATCAGAACATGGCAGTCCAACTGGTTGTTCTCTTTTCAAAATGTCTGATCGCCGAATGATGGTACGGCAGATTGCCCCTTTTCTATAATCCTCCGGCAATTCTGTAAGGCGAGCCACTTCCAACGGGCGGTTAGAACTGTTTGGATCTTATAGCGGAGAAAGTATGCTCTAGCTTTGCATCGTCGTAAGTGAAACCGGAGTGGTACAAAGTATATTTAGATCAGCATCTCAATGCTGATACATAATAGAACGTTTGACGTCTAACAGCAGCAAAACATGCATAGCATGGGGCTAGAGAAGTGTATAGGCGGTATAGACGGTCAGTGATATCTGACGGTCAGCGACTTTGTCTAAAAGTTGTCTAAAGGGCCAGTGCCTCTAAGCAACTTCTCCAATTCACCCAAGGCATAATCTCAATAAGCGAAGAGAGCTATACCCCGTTGTAATTTCACAAGCCCGGGTTCTATTCTCCCTGAGGAAGAGTCACTCTCGAATGGACATTCGCGCCTCTCCCACGAAATTATATGGACCACATTTGATATATTCCCCAGTAGCTTTGAGGGTAACTACTATCTCTCAGTCGTCCGTACAAACATGGCGTTCTCCTACTTCACATTTTGAGCTCATTATTTGAAGTCCTCTGCATCACCCATAGACATACCATTTGGATTCCTTGAGGAAATAGAAACGGGATAGCAACCTCCCATGACCGCCAATCACGATCAATAGAACTCGTATAAGTGAGATAATCAAAGAGCAGTGTGAACAAAAAACAGAGCGTAAAAAAGTTCTCTGACTTAGGAGGGTCGCACGCGTTGCAGCAGATTGCATAGATAGTACTGCATGCGAACATCAGTATAAACAGCTCCGCGAAGTGCGATTGGAGTTAGCAGCAGGCCCATTAATACAAGTCAAGTTTAGATCAATTGGATTCTTCGTGCTTATCCATCACGTAGTATGCAAGGCATAGTCGCGCACTGGTCAGGAACTCCCGCATCCTTTCGAAAGATACTAAAAGTATCGATCTATTGGTATGGCCGGTGAAGCTATGTATTTGGCCAACAATATATACCGAGGAAGCTGGCTAAGAATGGTTTGTTCTCACGGGACTTGAGTTATGACCCTTTAACTGAAGATTCTCAACACAGAACCCAGACGTCGGCACGACGTCGTTTAGTTAGCGAAGCACTAGATTCGGTTCCTCGAGCCGTTAAACCCTTTTGCTGGTCAAATCAAGCTACGTCTTTGACCATCAATGATTGAAAACTGTCCAAATTGGACAGAGAATAGCTGGTTAGTTCGCTGGGAATAAGAATATCCTTTCCCCCTGAAATGGTAAGATGTTAATCATAAGAACTTACATGGTATTAAAAATGCGAAAATCTTGTAAGTTTTACGTAGTAAATGAAAACCCCAAAAACCGCGGGGAGCCCAATAGACTTCCACAGAAGCGGACATGATTAATTCACTAATTCACATACCTCATATAAAATAAATAAAAAATCACAGAATCGCTTTGCTTCCCCAGAATGTTCCCTTCCGCTCTCTGTCAGTGGTTGGAACAAATGCGTCGGTCTATTGCTCACTTACCAGCCTGCTTACCTACCTACATAGTGACAGATGCCGACTCTAGTATACTAAATATCGAAGGTAGCACGAAGAAGACCGACAAGAAATAGCACATATAGGAAAAAACATACCGAGCACTCAAAAATAAATATCCAGACACATACATGCGCCACAGCTCTTCTCATCCCATCATACACCATGAAATTCATCAAGAACGCAGCCAAACCCAGGGCGTACGGCATCGGCCCTAATTCGACCGATTGGTAGGGAGAAAGCTCCATCTTCATTGAGGTCGCCCTCAGTAGTGAATGGATTCTCCGCGCCTCCTTCGAAGAATCGTCCCAGTTCATCACAGAGCACAATTCTGCGACATGGATCCCCCAACCGTAAGCTAATGGTCAATGCTGGCATGGTACTAGGATTTGAACTCCAACCAAGCTCGTGTCCGATACGAACAAGTGCGTTTTCCCAGGTGGTGTCGCAGAAGACAGTGTGATGGAATTCCAGCGAGGCGATTGTCGAGGGAAGCGAGGAGAGAAAAAGGACAGTGTCCTTGAGCATGAGGACGAAGCCGCGAAGTGAAAATGAGCGGAGGGCCCGCCAGTGCTGCACGGGCAGGATTCCCTGGAGGGGCACTGCTATGTCCGAGTAATAGCGAGTCGGCTTCATGTTAGTATTCAAAGCAAAGTGCTCGAGAGTCTCGGTGGCCGAAAACGTCATTTTAAAGATTTGTTTTGTAATATCCGTCCACTGGCAGCAGGAACAGTCCGGTCTGGAGCCACAGAGATTCAACGTGTATTCCAGCGTGGTGAGCGGATTCCTCGCAAAGAATGAAGTAAGATGCTCATTCGGCGAACTGAATAGCCGGAAGTCTTGATGGTCGGCACCGTAGTAGGTAGGTTCGACGATGAATTCAGACACGGAGTGAGACGATGACCTGGATAGTTCTCGAATGGCAGCATAATAACCACGTAGAGGGGGTTTATACAAACCACAGAATCTCACAATACGGCAGGGCCAGCGCTCCAGCAACCATGGAGGCAACGAACGCATGAGTGGCGTAGCATACTTGTGCGGCTGCCCGCTACGTGTCTCGCAATTACCGGCAATGGTGACGCGACGAAGGTGCGGGAAGGCCTGCAGAGCGAACCTGAAGGTCTCGACGTCCTCATATGACTCGAGAGTCGACTGCTGCTCGTAAAACAGACGCATGAGAAGGTGATGGATTTGTTCCCATTTGCCCAGATCTCCATTTTCGCCGACGGGGTATTCACGAAAACAGCCAGCCCACAGAGCGAGGCATGTAACTTCCGCGACATCTGCGAGCATTTCATAAAACGACTCGGTATTTTTTCTTTTGAACTCATTGTAATGAGTAGCGGATATGACTCTATGGTCGTCGAGGTGCAGACATCTGTCATCCCAGACGATCTCGATCACCTGGTTGCAGAAGACGGGATGGTACGCGACTGAGCGCAAGGTGTCAAGGTCTCTTTTGAAGGGGGATATATAAACTCGACTTAGCCTGAGAGGGGTCACGGTGTAGAGGAATTTGCAGGTTAAACGGATGCTTTTCAGGTCGCTGTTGGGCAGGAGGCTGAAGATGGCGCATAACAGTTCGTTCGCGAGGTGCGTCCAACCAGCCATTGTTGTAGTAATAATGAGAATATCCCTTCGCCTAAATCTCTGTCTGGGTCTCCGAATAGTAAGGATTCTCTTCACAGTCAGACGGCGTGTTGGATATTTCAGTGGCGTCGACGCCAAACTTCAAGATTGCCTGAAACGGCGCCAACGATGACAACACGTGACATCAATTTGCCCTACCTAGGTAGTCTATTTGTCTCTATCCGAAAGAATGTCAGGAAATAGCAGTATTATACGTTCATGAATCCCCGGGGCAGAGACAAGCCGTGTTCTGGCTGTCCTGGAAGGTCATCTTACACGGCGTATAAACAACTTCAAATGCCAACACCACAAGGCATCAAAAAGGGAATATATTCATGAAGCTAAACGTTGAAAGAACAGGAACAGAAAACTAGAAGTATCAAAAACCAAAGACCAATCCTGCCATCCGTCGCCTGATTGAAAACAGTGGGAACAATAAAAATCGAAGATGGAGAAAAGACGAGTCGACTTAGAAAAGGGCGAAACACGGCAGTAAATTAAGTACAGACGCAAATACATGAATTGGAATCGAATATGAAAACAGAAAATGGCCAGGCAAAAGAAACATAAGAGGGTAAGAGGAGCAAAGTTGTAAAGAAAATCTCATATATTATCCCGTCCACCCAGCACCCGTTATATTAAGCCATTTCAACTCACTTAGATCAATCCCCCATCACATCATCCTCGATGTCGTCCGGTGGGGGCGTCAACTCAACATCATCCTCAACCGCTCCAGTGCCAGGCCTCTCGTCCTCATCCATCAGCTCCCTAGCCTGTAAATCTTCTTCCTCGTCTTCTTCAGCACGCACTTCTTCTTCCTCATCCTCGTCGTCATCCTCAACCCTCTCCGCTGACTTCATCTTTCCATTACTCTTCTTCGACGCGCCTCCCGAAGGTCCCGGTCCAGTTCCATTAGCCCCGCCTTCCTCAGCTTGCTTTGCTTTGCCCTTTTGTGGTGCAGCTTTCTTCGCACCGCCCTTTGCCGAGTCAAGATATGTCACAACCTCCTTGTAGTTTTGCCCGAGGCGGGTCTTGTTCCGTAGGAGCTTTTTCTTGAGGCTCCCACTTTGTCGCCCAGCGGCATCGAGCACACGACCAACAATGGCAAGCACAATCTTGCCAGTGATCTGGCATAGCTTTTGCTCTGCCAAAAGTACATTTCGAGCTCGTTGGGCAGCCAATGCTTCCCGGGTTTCTTCGTCAACTTCATCATCCTCATCTTCTGATAGGCTACTGTCAACGTCCGACTGTGAATCCATAGGCTGGTCATCCTCTGCCACCTCGGATGCTTCAATCTTTCTTCGGGACTTTTTAGCAAATGCTCGTTCAGCTAGGTCGTGTATGCGAGAGATTAGAGCCCTGGTTTCGGGGACAATTTCTTGCACAAGGCTTTGGATTTGCGAGGCGACTTCATCATCCAACGAAGGGATGAAATTCTTTGCTCCTGCTCCGGCGTTGCGAAGTGTTCCAAAGACAGTTTGCACGTCGAGTAGCGTAAGGGTAGCCGAGACCCGAAGTTCATCGAGCCCAGATCTTGCTTGCATAATAGAGGTGAGAATTGCGACGAAAGCGTCCCGACGTGTAGACAGCGAATCGAAATAATCGGTATCAAAGGATAGCTCTCCCGATGATAGTGCAGCTGTTATATATTGAACTTTCCACATGAAATAAACAAGGATAGTTTTAAAGCTGTTCGTAACAAGTTCGAATTCCAATCTCGCGACGTCTTCATCAGAATCCTCTTCTCGAAGGCCGCGCTTACTTAAGTTGAGCATAATATCCACAGCAGGCTCCGATGTTTCTTTCTGCTTCTTAGAAGAAGTACGAGGTTCCGCTTCTAGAATGGAGGTGCAGTCGGACACACTCGTGAGATTGGAAATACGCATCACTGTATTCGATAAGGCGGTAAGAACATTGACCGAAAGCGGCGGCATTACTTCCTTGCCCTTTGTTGCCGATAGGGTACGTAAAGCTTCAAGCGTATCGTCCCAAAGCTCCTGCACTTTGGTTTCAATGGCCTCTTTAAGTTCATCGGACGTTCGCGCATGCAAGAAAGCAACTGTCGCTTCAGCAAGAACAGCCTGGTGCGAGTGCGTCAGGAATTGTTTATTGATGTTGCCGATAAGATCCGAATACGCAGCTGCATCTTTTTGGAGATCCTGAATCAAGTTAAGGTCCACCAAGTGCTCTAGCCGCAGGATAGCAGAAGCGGCCTCAGGAACCGATCCGAACTTATTAAGCAGTCGAGGAATGATTTGAGATAGACTGTGTGCAATTGATTCTTGTCTCTCCTCCATCCTCTCCACCAACAGCTTCGTTTTCCTCCCCTTCTTATCCGTGTCGGATTTGGATATATCGATAATATGTAGTTTCACAGCACTGCTTAGGACCTCAAGTAAAATGCCCTCCTGGCCTTCGCTTAGTTTATATAGCTGCTTGACAGTGTTGGCAGAGTCTTCTTCGCCCGAAGATTCTGGTATCTGTGAATGGTCATAAAGCAGATATCCAGCTAGATGCTCCCATTGATGGAGCTCCTCAAAATGGGAGTAAATAGCTTCCGTAGCAAGCACAAATCGTGAATCAACACGGCCATTGAAAGTCGTTCGCGATAATGAAACGTCCTGCTCGTCTTGTCCCTCGGACTCCTGACCGTCATATACTTGAAGCACGTCCACTAGACATTTGTACTTGATCCAGGAACGGCGGGGGATTTCAAAGTTATCTTCGTCATCATCGTCAACGAACGATTCGTTCATTTCTTCCTCCAAGCTCTCTGTCAAGGCGTCGTAAACATCCTGGATATTCTCGACGAAAAACTTGCCGGCTGCTTTGCGCACGCGAGATTCGCTATCAAAAACCAGCCGGCCAACACTGTCGATATCATCTGGTTCTAACAGCCCAGCCTCTCGAACCAAATCCAATAACTCCACGACGGCGGAGCGGACACTAGGTTCAGCATCCCTAACAGCCATCTCCACGATCCGTGGGCGGAACCGCTCCGTAAAAGCTCGAAGCCCAGCAATGTTATCTTTGTTTTGGTAGAGTCGATGCAACTGGCTCACCACAACAGCCCTAGTATTGGCGACGGTGTCTGAGAGAACCCAGCCCAAGTATCGCAGGTACTGTCCATCGAAGAACATTTCCCGATACGTATTGATCCAAACGCCAAGCGCATTTATACACTCAGCCCGGATTTTAGGGTCGACGTCCCTGTAGCGATGGACGAAAACGGTGTCAAAAGAGTCATGAAGACAACTGTCAATAACCTCCAGCTTTTTCTCTCCCTCCTGAACTTTGGACTGCATTGCTTCGGCCCTTCCTTTGTTCACCGACTTCTTCCTCTTCTCAGTTTCTAGTTGTTTTCGGGTATTCGAAATAGTCAAGGAAACCTCCCTGGCAATACTGCAAAGCGTCGTCACGATTGCAAGGGAAATAATTGTAGCGGTATGTCTGAAAGGGCGGATAGGAGCAGATGACATTGAAGTCACCCAGACTTGAATGTTTTCGACCAGGGCGGAATCGTTGTAAAGGACTGAGGAGCTGTGTATAGTTCGAATGAGAGAATTGAAAAAGCTGGTTAGGACGTATTGAAATGACTTAAATTTTTTGGCTCTGGAAATGAGGGGGTAGTCGGTAATGCTTTGCGCCTGGTATTCTTCTTGTAGGTCGTTTAGTTTGTTGGCGACATTGTCGACGTCCTCGATATCCTGATCCTCAACCTTCAAGTCCGTCCCCGTACATCTGAGAATAAAATTGACCAATTCAGTCATTCCATTGATATTGTGCTGCTCGTACTTGGTAAGCCACTCTGCAGCGACAGCGTCAGTGGTGTGGCCCCGCCCGAAAACCTCAGCTGTTAAGGAGGGCACGTTAGTAAGGTGGATAAAAAAGAAGACAAAAAAAGTCAACTAATCTTACCATAAAGGCCATATTCATCCGCAAAATCACTCGGCCTTACGCGAGGCTTCTTTGGCTTTGCCGCTGGACGATTCCCATTGACCGCAGGACGCAGAGTAAGCTCAGAGGTCACCCCATTGGTAATCTTCGGCTTCTTCGCCGTCCGCTTCGTACTGGACTTCTTGGGTTCCTTGGCCTCTTTCTTCTTGCTCCTAGCTGCCCTCTTCCGCTCGGCCTTCCTTCGTTCCTTGAGTTCTTCCTCATCAGCTTCTTCGTCACTCTCCTCCTCGCCTTCCTCTCCATCTTGCTGTCCCTCATCTACACCTTCCGCCCCGCCATCTGACGCGTCATTATCATCCTCCTCGCCCTCTTCTTGTTGGGCATTGCGCTTCCGCTTAGTGTTTCCGCCTTGTGATGGGCGACTCGAGCTGTAAGCGGCCGAAGAGAAAAGCTCCGGCTTCCGTTTAGCCCGGCCAGACTTCCTCCTATTTCCGTCTGCGGGAGGGGAGCTGGGGCCTTCCCCGGGCTCAGAGAGCGGGCTATCCTCACGCTCGTCACCCTGAGCAGACACATCCATCTTGGAGTTATGCGAGAGCCAGATTCCTCGCCCAATGGCTCTATAACCGTCGGGTAGATGTTGTTTTTTATGCGCGTGGGTGCGGACAATCAGATCGGGACGCGACTTGGCAGAATCGAGGTGCGGGCAGAGGGGAACGCGTTATCGACAGGCTGAGCAGTGGTCGGGTAATAGTTGGTCTCGGTGGGCAAAAGGCAGGACATGGACGCCAGACAATGAACTGCGTTGGCGGGAGTGTTTGTTTGATGCGGTCGAGGGAGAGATGAACAGCGGCTGTCCCCCGTTTATTCAACGCGACGCAGACCGATTGACCGCAACATTTCCTGTTTGGTCAGGCGGCGGCCGACGGTACGGCTAGTGTAAGGTATGGTAATTGTAGTCGCTATAATACGCAACCTCCCGCAGAACGAGCTTAATTACACGGTATTCGCAATACACTCTATTATCGCTGTGTAATATGCGTAACAATACCACAATACAGGCGGTATCTGGTACCGCGCTACCGATAAGCGCCGCGATAAGCTTAATCTTATCAGCCGCGGCATCTCCTTCGATTCCTAATCTTTGATATATTGATGCACGCCATTGCGCTGCAATTCCTCGAAAGCTCCCCTGTCTTTAGCTCACACAATGCGCAAAGTGGGCTCTCTAGTTTAATTCGCCAAGCAGTCGGCAATTTTGAATGAGCTGACTTGTCTGTGCCACCCCAGACGACAACCCCAATATCCCCGCAATGAAGAAGCTCCAAAGAAAACCATTCGTTCATCAATTTGCGACAAGTTATATACAATAGCATTGCCCATATAGCGCAAATAGTTGCTAGACACTCAAAAGAGAGAAAACGAAATTATGACCCCCCCTTCACTCCCCAAATCCCCCTTCTCCTCCCCCTTCGCATCCACCGCCTCCACCAAACCCGGCCATGGCGAAGTCGTCGTCTCCCTTCTCCCCCCTTCCCTCCCCACCCTCTCAACCCTCTCCTACAAATACCCGCTAAAGCTCATCACTCGCAAACCCGCCACGACCCTCAATTCCAAACACCCAGACTCCGCAACCACCCCCGTCCACCTCTACCTACTCACCTACGGCGGCGGCCTACTTCCCGGCGACCACATCGAAGTCTCCATCACCCTGCAGCCGCGGATGAGGCTAGTCCTAACAACGCCGCAGGGGAGTCAAAAGATATACAAGACGGAGACGGGAGTGGCATCTCTTGTACAAGAGCGTGCTCGCAACCGCAGCCGGACGGGGAATGCCATCCCCGACAACAAAGATGCGCACATGAGCAGACAAACGCTGGACGTGAAGCTAGGCAGCCAATCGGGCCTCTGCTACCTCCCCGATCCCACGCAGCCCTTTGAAGATAGCCAGTTTGAGCAGATACAACGCTTCACGCTTCTGCGCAATCAGCAACCTCACACCACCAAGTCTACCACCACCACCACATCATCCTCATCATCCGAAGAACCACCAGCAATCAATTACAACCCAAGCCTCTGCGTCCTCGACTGGGTAACCCAAGGCCGCACCGCGCGCGGCGAAGACTGGTCCTTCCACTCGTGGAAGGGGCGGAACGAGGTATGGTCCGAAGACGTATCAACGGGGAAACGCAGACTCCTCTTGCGCGACAATGTTATGCTCGAAGAGGAAGTGAATACTGCTAGTAATAATAATAAAAATGCGGATAGCGGTGCCGGAGGAGGCCTGTTCCAACCCCTGTCAATCCGCACGCGCACACGCCCGCACGGGATCTTGGGTACATTCGTCCTTCACGGGCCGCTCTTCGACTCTCTTGCAAACTTTTTGATGGAGGAATTTACCTCGCAGCCAAGGATTGGGGGGAGGAATTGGTCTGCGTCGGCGCCTACGACGACTT
This sequence comes from Helicocarpus griseus UAMH5409, assembly GCA_002573585.1. NCBI lineage: Eukaryota > Fungi > Ascomycota > Eurotiomycetes > Onygenales > Ajellomycetaceae > Helicocarpus > Helicocarpus griseus. Next base: position 26,636 of record PDNB01000055.1, on the reverse strand, counting down.
CTACCAATTCAAATGCGAACGCTGATCCGGGGAAGAATGTGATGTGGACGGCGGCAAGGGTGCGTGGGGATTTTGTGCTGGTTAAGTTTGGCGCGAAGGATTTTGAGAGTGCGCGGGAGTGGTTGGGCGGGTTGGTGAGGAGGGAGGGGAGTGTGGTTGGTGAGTTTGGGGATGAGGGATTGGGGTGTTTGTAGGGTGGTTTGTTCTTTTGGGATGTTGGGTATCGTACTACTATTTAGCGGTGTAAATGTTTAGGGATATACCAATGTATATACATGGGATGTATGTGTATATAGCTATGACCGGGCTAATCTGTTTGAAGCTCATTGGATTGTTTATAGTTATTGTATGTAGGATTTATATCTTTCATATGGCTTGTTCCCCTGTATAGCCGAAAGGAATCCAGTAAGACGTAGATCGCCAAATCTCATATCATGAGCAACCGGCAGAAGAAACAGACTCGAATGTATTTAGGGTTCTAGGGAGAGCAGGACCTCGCAAATTCAAACCCCTTAAAGTGCAGATGCAGACATAATAACAACACCAGATCCGATAAAAACCGCTATATCAATCACAGGGACAATACCATTCCGACAGAAACGATGGAATGCATCATGGGATATCAAAACCAAAACCAACGGCGCCCAAAGCAACTCAAAAGAAAAGCAAATCCCCGGTAATCCATCCAGATACTAACAAAAAAGACTAAGTTGACCGCTTCATTTCCAGCCGGCCCAGTCGCGCGAAGCCGCACTTCGTAAGTCATCAACATTCAACATATCCACACCTTCCTTCACCAGCACAGTCCACAGGTAATTCCTCAAACCGCGTGGCCAGCTAGGAATACCCCAATAGCGCACTTTCAGGCCGCGTTTGTGCGCACCGCGGATTTGAGCTCTGAGCCGGTCCATCTGGTTCCGGCTTAGACCAAATTGCCAGGGGAATTCTATGGATTTTCTGAAAGAGACAGAGGCGTAGTAGCTGTTTGTGGTGTTGTATAAAGATGGGTCTTTTGGTCGCTTCTTTTTCTTATTGCCAGCCGTGCTGGGAGGAGAGTCGGGGGATGATGGGGGTTCTGCTTCATGCGGTGAGCGTTTAAGCAATCGACGTCGGGATCTAATGGTATTTAAATCGCTGAGGTCTGGATGAAGGTCCTCGTCACCAGGAGGGTTTCCGTCGGAGGGTGTCGTATTATCCATATTATCGTCAAGGATCATCATTCTCTCCAGGGGAGCATCATAGAACACATCTCTATACGTGTCGTTGGCAGTAAGGAGGTCAAATGGAGCATTTCCCGTCGCAACCACTGTTACAGGACGTTCCGTCACATTCTTGCCGTCGAAGTAGGTAAGATAGCCACGGTCGCGTAGCGGGGACAGCTGAGATATGACATATGGCCAAGCATCCGCAGCTTTGTTCTTGAAATCGATGAGGAGGACGATACTTTGAGAAGGCTTCGTGTCAAACACGCCATTTGGTGGATTGCCAGGTGTAGGGTGAAAGCGGGTGATCGGGTTTTGTTTCTCTAGGATCTGAACAAGGGGGTCGATGTACAGGCTCGTCAGGGTTCGGTTCGGGGCGAGTGATGCAGTGGTATGGCCCACGAAGAGATCGTCATCAAAGAACCAGATGTCTGCCTCTACGCTTATGCAGCCAGCTTCAAGGGCAGAAAACAGTGGCACAGGACGCCAGTAGTCGTTGTGGGAATGGCATGGGATTGGCATGACACCCCCTGTGATATCAGTGGGCCAGTGGTTGAGATATTGACCTGGCTGGCCCGGCTGGCCCCAGCGATCAATGATCTCTTCGAAATCACTGGGAAAGAAAGATACAAAGGCTTTTAATGCCAGAGTGACCAACTGGACCAGGCCGCTGTGAAGCTCATCGGTGTTAGCCATGTTCTTCCGCACGCTTCATCGGGTTTCTCGAGTACATTGAGTAGGGTTTGCAGGAAACAGACAAAGAAGTGATATCATAGGGACGTAGGATTCGATACAAGGAGATCAAATAGAACAGCAGAAATAAAAGAGAGGTAACCCACAGCGCGGCCAAAACAGCCAAGATGGCATACAGCACCCAGCGTCCTTTCCTCGACAGTGTGCTGGATTTCCGGACACGTCCAAGGCAGGAAGACAGCAGAGAATGTCTGTGTCTATTTCGTGCATTTCGACTCCAGGTTCTCGAGAATAGTCCTGATGATTCCGATGCATATTCATCTTCCTCGACCTCTTCGATCTTTGGCTCGTAGCCGCCTTCTGCCAGCTCAAGGGATCTGTCGCCATCCCGCCATGATGAATTCTGGCGTTGACTAGAGCCCGATGGAGCTTGACCAGAAGAGGAAGATGCCCCTGGAGCAGCTGACGATGGTGATATCGGGGTGAGATAATGAAAGGGCCGGGGAAGTGCTGCCATCTTCCACCCCGAAAAATAATACAGAGAGGCTGGAGAGGAGCTAGATGATGGCAATATCGCGCAATATCCTTTGCTATATCGTTATCGAGGGGAAATACGCATTTTGATACGTCGTATAAGGATATTTTATAGGTATTACTATATTCTCTTTAAAATCGGAATAAAGAGGCAGCTGGGAAGAGTGGTGAGGTTGCTAAAGAAGGCTAACTATCCAGCGCGGCAAAGAACCCAGTCCAGCTCAAGTAAGCTTGGTGGGATGCCTAGCAGATGATTGGCGTCTAAATCCATGGATGGCTGGTATGTTTCTCCAACTCTCTTCGACCGTTAAGCTTCGAATATGCCTCACCTGCGAGCTTAAATTGGCGTAGCTTGTTGGATTTAGCATTGTGCGTTCCGTCCGTCCACGATCCAAACCCGTGGGGAAAGGAGGCAAACGTTCCATGGGAAAACAACGGCTAGTCGACCAACTTAAAGAATGCCAAAGCTTGTCTAAACTATCCGTATACTCCTCAAATACAATCTAAACTTGGATGAGACGGGCATTTAATTCCACAGCTCTGTCAGCGCGTTTATCGCTTTGAATTAAGTCGACAGAACGCAACGTCGTCGTAGACACGGCCATATCGGTTTAACCCGACGACTTTTGGTATGGACAGAGGAGTAATACCTACAAAGCCGAGGAAAACTGGGCAAGGACATATAGAAGTCAGTGGTTACCAGGAAGAGAGTTCGTTGAGTAAAGTATTTCAGCCTTTGTTTGTAAGAGCTATCTCTAAGAACACATTTTCACCCATACATCTGTCTAGACAGGACTAGGGTAAAGACCGTTTAATCCTCCATGGTAGGCTACCTTGATACTCAAGAGTTCATAAAAGCATAAAAAGCACACTCATTCCCAGTCCATTTCCCGTCACTCGTTCCATCCATTTCTTCAAACAATAACAGATACAGGCCTCTTAGAAAATACAAATTCTAACAAACTCCCTGCCCCATTCCGTTCCATTTCCTATTCGCTCCCAAGTAGAATTTATGTGGCGTATGGTATCGTATCTGGAAACCAACATCATTAAAGTCCTTCACTACAAGTCAAACATATAGGTCAAGTCTTGTTACTTACCTCCCAGCCACGGGCTTGGAAAACGTTCAGGCCTTGGGTCCAGTGGGCTTTCTCTTAGCCCATTCGGGCAGCTTGTCCTTCTTGCGGCTGGAGCCGGATTCGTGGAACTTGTACTCAGGGCAATCCTCGGGCTCCACGCCACGAGGTTTATGGGGGCAGGCCTTGGTGTAGGCATTTTTAATGTAGCCAGCACTGGTAATGGTGGTGGTGATGTAAGTGTTGCACATCTTTGCTGATTTGTAGCTGTTTCTTTTCGAAAGATCTGGTCATGTTAGCTTGATGTATACCAAGAGTAGGGTCGTATATAGGCACAGTACTTGTTCTGTAGTGGGTTGCCTGGCAGCTACATTGCAGTTGGCAGTGAGTCAAGTCTAGCAGAGCACAGAAGAGCACTTACAGCTTCTCTTCTTTGATCTTTCCTAGCAAGCTAGAGGATAGGTAGGGGTATTCAGAGTAGTCTTTTTTCCAGTCAAGTGGGGTGCTTGGAATAAGAAAACAATATCAGAGAGATGTGAGGAGATGTTGATCCTTTCACAGAAGAAAAAAAGAGAGAGAGAAGTGAAAGAGAAGAAGAAGAAGGAGTCCAGCAGGCCAAAAGAGGAGAAGATATAGGAGTCACTGCAGGTCAACCGCACCCAGGCAAAACAGAGGCCACATGATTCTATTCTCTTCATTCAACACAACCCACAGCATCTTCCGGAACCAGGACATTGTGTTGATAGACAGTCACTGCTCAATAACACTGTCTCAGTGCTTGCCACTGGCTTCTTTCTCTTTGTCCTGGCTGCTCTACACAGCCGGCCCCTTCACGGCCTGACAAGCCTTTGTCTGCTGCTGCTGCTGCCGTGATAAAGAGTCCCCGGCAGACACCAAGAGAAGTATCTAGAGCCTAATCTCCAGCTTCTTCTCCTATCCGGAGGTATGCTTGTAGCTGCTCAGCTGCGCTTTTCCTTCTTTCCAAAGCTATTCATTCGTATATCAAGGGGGGATAGCTTATCCCTATCTGAGCCCCTGAAGGTACCCAGCCCAACGCCAATGAAGCGACAGCACCCTGAAGACTTTGGAAGTCCATGCCCTTGTATCTATCATCTGTCAGCGGCTTCTATTGGGCCTTAAATAAAAGAGATATTGCATTCCATTGGTCTGTGTTAAGCATCAAAGAGGCAATGGCCATTGGTGCAAGTTTGATAACAGATGTTGTCATTTCTGTGTTGCCGCCCAGGACACAGCTTTTCAATTGCTGGTAGCCATATATAAAATTGTAATCTTCCATTCCATTCATCATTTCCCATAGAAATACTCAATGAAGAATAATGGATGTTGATGTGATTTGTTTTATTCGCGGAGTCAGTCAAGCGGTTGAAGTAGATTGCCACTTCCGGTTAGCGGATGATGACATAACTATATGTAAAATATCTGTACAATCTATGTATCGTAATTACGAAAAATACACAGGCCTTGGATTTTTTGATATCGCAGCTTCACCAAATATCATCTGCATTCAATTGCGCAGCAAAAAAGCAATATCTACCCACAATGCCTCACAAGCACAAAAGACGCGGAAAGGATAATTCGTAAGTACACCCGCACTCGACTAGGAGAAATCTCCCCCAAATGACCCCCCCGTCCTAACCAAATCTCTTAAATCTACAGCGACAGCTTCGACCTCCCTCCAACAAAAATCGCAAAACCCCTGCCGCCAAAACCTGCAAGCACAGACTCCAAAGAAGCCGCCAACAAGAAGCGCAAGCTCAAAAAGCCCGCACAGGACTCTTACAAAGATGATACCCCCAAGGCCTTCCTGCGCATGATGCAGCAGTTCCAAAAGGCTTCATCAGGCGCCCGCGTCACAACCCATCTAGAAGATGACGGCACAACAAAACCCAACAAGAAGCGGAGACGCGGGGAGCAGCAGAATGCTGCTAACACTGGCACTTCAAATGGGACAAAACGGGCAGATAGTACCCAAAAGCCCGCCCAAAAGTCTACCAGCACTACGACCCCATCACAACAACCACCTGCCCTGTCTTCCTCCTCTATCCCCAAAATCCTCCCCGGCGAACGCATGTCCGACTTTGCTGCCCGCGTCGACCAGGCACTCCCGCTCTCTGGCATCTCGCGCAAATCCGGTACGGCAGGTAGCCTAGGCAAGGATCCCGCGCTAAAGAACCTGCGCGAACACAGGGTGACGAAGCATGAGAAGCGGCTTTTGCGGTTACAGCGGGAGTGGAGGGAGGAGGAAGCGAAGATTCGTGAGAAAGAAGAGGCAGAGCGGGAGGAGAGGGAGGCGGAGAAGGAAGAGGTTAATGAGCAGTGGAAGGCGTGGGAGTTGGAGGCAGGTGTGACGAAAAAGAAGAAAAAGGCTGCTGCGAAGAGTAAGAAGAAGGGGAAAAAGAAGGGGAAGGGTGGTGCGGTTAGCGGTGGTGATGGGAGTGAAGATGATGATCTTGAGGATGATGATCCATGGCGGAAATTGAATGAGAAGGCAAAGGCCCAGCAGCGTATTAATCCGCTGGAAGTTGTGCAGGCGCCTCCCACGCAGCTGATCAAGCCGAAGCCGAAGTTCAAGGAGCGCGGGATGGGCGGGGCGGTGGTCAATGTTGCTAATGTCCCTGCTGCGGCGGGGAGTTTGAGGGTGAGAGAGGAGTTGGCGGAGGAGAGGTTGAATTTCTTGGAGCAATACAGGAAGTTGACGGCGGAGAGGAGGGTTTGAGGGTTGCAAAAAGGATTCTGTTATTTTGGCGTTCATCTGGTTTATATATAATGGGACAGATACCTCTGTGATCGAAAGATGTATATTGCATATTACTGCGCATGTCAGGAGTTCTATAAAAAGATAATACAATACCCAAACTAGCCCCTTCAAATGCCAAAAAAGAAAAGAAAATAAACTTTTTATAACCTGTTAACAAGGAAGAAAAAACTCTCCCCCAACCTCAGATATAAGCACACCTAGGTATCACGAGCAGTAAAGAAGCAATCCCATCACCACATCAACTTTACTCCCCCTTAGCAGCTTTCACATACTCTGCCGCCCTGGCCTTAACCTCATCCACCATCTTTTCATCGCCGTCCCCGACCTTCTCCTCAAACGCCAGCCACTTCTTAAAGAAAAACTTGGCCTGCTTATCCTTCAACTTCCTCGCTCCCGTCCTCGTCCCATCGGCCGCAACACTACCAGCACCACCCAGTCCCAAAACCCTCTCAAACAGTCTCCGCACCTGCTCCGCATCACCATTCTTGATCTCCAAATCAAGCAACACATTCCACAGATCCACGCGCTTGGGGAAGGAGGAAAGGAGGCCCTCGAAAATCGTACGGCCACGCTCGACGTCGCCGTTGGGCGAGCGGAATTCCAGCTGGCCAAATTTGGAGGTGATGTCGACGTGGGTGTGTTTGGGGAGGGATTGGATGGCACGAGGGAGGAGGGCGCGGCCGCGTTCGGGCTCGGCGAGGGTGTCAAAGAGGAAGTTGGCGTAGTTGAGGTAGAGTGTGGGGGAAGGTGTAAATTTCTTCTTGAGAGTGGTTTGGAAGAGGGCGTCGGCTTTCTGTTTGGCGAGTTTTGTTAGCTCAGTTTTTTGTAGAATTATTTTATGATGGGGGTTTTAATTGCAAAACATACGTCATTCTTTCCGGACTGGATGTAGATGCTAGTCATCCTCTCGTGGATCTCCTGCTGATCATTGTACTGACAAGCACGCTTGAAGACTTCGTCGAGAGAGTCGTCATTTCCAAACGTGTTCTCCAAATTGAGCAATGCGACCCAGACGTTGAACTTTTCAGTATCCTGACCAATGCTTATTGACCGGAGAGCCCGCTCTGCAATCTCACGGGCCTTGTCCACCTCACTGAGTTCAAGCTGGAAGGCCATGTATTTCAGCCAGAGCAAACTCGAGTCTGGTTCACCGAGTAACAAACGCTCGTAATCAGCAACAGACTGCGGTCCGTTGGCGTCGAGATCACCAGTTCTGTCAACTTGGATCTCAGGCTTCCGGCGCTTCTTCTTCTTTGTAGCTGCTTGATCATCGGAGTCGGATTCGGATTCGTTGCCCTCGTCAGCACCAGCGGTAGCGTTTCCACTCCAGTCAAACCCAGAGGTGACTAGGCCTCCCTTTGCGTCAGCGCCTTCGGCGTCGCCCATCTGCACATCCTCATCACTAGCATCACTCTCACTATCTTCGTCATCTTCGTCATCGTCCTCTTCATCGTCTTCCAAATCGACTCCACCCATTGAAACGTCATCACCAGACTCGAGCTCAAGCTCCAGCCCACCATCTTCCTCGCTTTCACTCACATCCTCTTCGTTCTCATCCTCGCTATCATCATTTTCCGACTCGTCATCAGCATCCTTGAAGTACGAAGCCTTCAATCCCAAAGAGATCCGCTCCTTCTCGTGGTCGATCTTGATAATCTTAGCCTTGACAATATCGCCCTTCTCGAACAATTTCCTAGCATCTTCCACTTTCTTCTCTGCCATCTCGGTTCGGTGACACAAGCCGCTAAGATTAGTTGTTCCGTCAATTACAATGAAAGCTCCGAATTCCTCGACATTGCGGACCTTTCCAGTAACAATCTGGCCACGCTTCAAGTCTTTAATTGTGACTAGTGCCTTGTAGTCTGGGTCAAGGACGGACTCCTTCAAGCTCATTTGCAGCTTATGGTTTTCCGTGTCCACCAAAATTATTCTTCCACGGACGAGCTGGTCGACTTGGAATTCGTTCTGCCACTCCTTGAGATAAGAGTCTGAGAGATCCGAGATCCGAACGTAGGCGGTAACGTCGTGACCCAAGGCGACAAAAAGGCCATTGTTTGCAACTCTGCGGACGAATCCACGAACGATGTCATTAACCTTGAGCTGGCCCATCGACGTTATCTCCGGATCTTGAATTGGTAGCGACGAACTAAGGACCCTCGAGGGGCGAACAGAAAGCGAAATCTTCTTGTTCGGAACGTCAACGTCAACGACGCAAACACGGATAACCTCATTCTTGTGGAAGTCGGCAGGGTTCACTTTCGAGTAGTCATCGGCCATATCTATCAAGCTAATAGCACCAACAGTTGTGTCGCTGAGTTGCACGAGAACTTGGCGCTCAGTAACTCTGGTAACACGTCCAAGCAAAATCTCTCCCTTTGAAAAGTCCGAGAAGTCTCTCTTGGTTTGAGAGCTTCCATGTCTTGCAGAGAGGTCGAGACGGTTCTTATCCGCGTCAACGCCAGTAACATGAACCTTCATTGCAGATCCAACCGGAAAGTTCTTTGCGATGTCACCTACGAGTGACAAGTCGTCCGAGACGTCGGTGATCCGTAGCCTTCCTCGCACGTTCGGGGTGATGTTTATCCAAAGACAATCATCGCTGATATTATTGACAAATCCCATCCATGACGATCCAACTTTGACTTTATCAAGGCTAAGAGGTTCAAGGTTCTTTGACTCGAGGTCGCCAGGTTTCGCGGAAAGCTCGAAAACAGGGTACTTTCCGCTTCGGTGGCTAATCGGTAGGAATTTGTGACTGCGGGCATCATGAATACCGAGAATACGGACTGGAATGATCTGTTTAGCCTTGAAAAAGCGCAAAGGCTGTTTGCGATCCTTGATGGCCTCCCAATTATCGAATACTTGTGAAACATCAATACGCCCTTGGATATTCTCCGCGAGGTGTACGTTGATCTGAGTTTCCTTGATGGAGGCAATCTTGGCCTTGGTGACTCTGCCAAAGGTCAAGTCGTCGAGAGATTTGATATCTTCGTCGACAGGATTGACCGACGACTGATTGGCGTTGTTGGCTGGCTTTTCGCCATCGGAAGCGCGTTGCTTGCTTGACTGGACACCCTTCAAAGTTAAAGTAAATCTCTGACGGTCATCTTCAATGTTTTGTACAGATAGCGTGATGGGTTGAGACAAAAGATAACCAAAATCAGGCCTCTTTAGATGATCATCATCCACAAGGCGCTTCGGGACAAATCCGGTGAGACCGCTCAAGAACTCCACAAATAATCCATCCCCAGTGATGTTCTTCACAAAGCCAGTCACCTTGGACCCTTCCTGTAGCTCCTCAAATCTGGCAGGTAATTCGCCATTTTTACGAGCCTGTTTCAGGCTTGGCTTATTGGTTACCTTGATGAGTCGATGAGCCTTATGGGTATTAAGAATTAAAAGGTCGTTAAGTTTCTGCCCGACTCTGATGCGAGCAAGGGCAGATCCGTTCCTGGAAGCTTGACCATCGGCGACGTGCTCTGCGCTTAATCTAGCGACCAGGCCTGAACCTTCCAGTCTCAACAGGATATCCTCACTAGACTTTTCAAAGACCGTTCCCGAAACAGAGTCTCCAGGTTGGATGTTCTCGAACGCGGTCTTGTAGCTCTCGGTGAACGACGAAGGGTCCTTGCAGGAAACAACCAGCTTTCTCAACTCTGGGTCAACGTTTAAAGCATGAACATTTACAACTTGCCCAATAGTAAAATGTTGAGCTGGGTCTTTGATGTATGCTTCGCTCATCTCAGAAACAGGGAGGAAGCCTCGAACCTCCCCGTAAAACTGAACAATTGCTCCGTGGGGCTGGATGCTGATAATAGTTCCCGGCGATTGGTTTCCGGGAAGAATTCCGCTATATTCTTTCCATGTTGAAGATTCGCTGTTCAATAATGTCTTTTTCAAGGTGAGTCGTAGCTGGCGTTTCTCCAAGTTCACGGAAAGGATCCTAGCAGAAACTTGTCCTCCTTCGCGGAATTTCTTCTCGGGATGAAGTAATTTGGAATCAGACATGTGCATTCCCGGAACCAAGCCAGAGATGCCATCGGCAAGAGAAACAATAAGCCCGTCAACACCTTCAGGACCAATCAGGGTCTTCTCTATCTTGCCCTTCACCACGGCGCCGACTGTCACGTCCTCCAGACGAATGAAAGGCTGATCGATGACTTTTCTTTCGAAAGATAAGAGATACAAATTGTCCATCGCGCTATAACCGACTATTCTCGCCTCGTGCGTCGTGTCGACCTTGTAGGGACCTTGCGAATCGGAAATACTTTCGACTTTGTTATCCGAGAGCCTAGAAATATGGGCGAATCCGTGGTGTTTGTCGTGGAACTGGACGTAGGCGCCCAGGACTGGTTCGACCGTAGTGACTTTCGCCTCGGGTACGACGGCGGATATGGCAAGGGCGTCGTCAGAGCCAGACTTCTGCTCAAGATTTGTTGGCGAAAATTTGAGGACGTGGTCAAGAATTGAGAATCCAAGTTTGAAAGGCTCAACTGTAGGATATGTGCAAATGAGTCTTCCCTTTATTTTTGCGCCAACATGATACTTCTTCGTAAGGTCATCCTTTCCAGTAGTAGCTCCAGATTGGACCAAATCAACGACGGCATCCAGCATGCCCATAATCTTCCCGGCCATACCAGTAGACGTAACCTCAGTTAAAAGAATCTCCGCCGCAGTTCCGGGAAGGAAGGAATTGATAGTCGGCGCGGAAGTCAAGAAATGGTTCTTCTTTATAGAGCCGGCAGTAGGAAGATTGGCAGATAGTTTCACAACACTGCCATTCGCATTATGTCCGGTGACAACGCAGAGAAAAACAGAGCCCTCCTTTACTTCAGAGATCTCCAAGTCATGGGGAATTTCTTTCGAGGACATGAACCCTTTCGTTTGGCCGTCCTCCAAGCCCAAATCCATGATTAAACCGTGGTCCTCCACACTCAGGACGGAGGCCTGCACAGTGGCATTAACAATGAGGTCAGACTTCCCAAGTCCGGAGTTAGCTTCCCGAGGGTCTACTGAGAGCTCGATGTGTTTTTTCCCCTTGGTTTTGCCATTGTTCGGCTCGCTCTCGGTGGAGGTAACGGACGCGCGAAGGTACTGGCCCAGCTTGAAATATGATTTCAAGTCCAAATCCTCCTCTTCATCGTCATCGGATCCTTCGTCGTCATCTTGGCCACCACTTAGGAGTTTCTCAATCTTTTGCCGTAATGTTTTTGAAACGGCAGTGAGCGGGATGTAACCTGTCAAATTATTCGGAAGTGAGAGACCAATGTCGTGAGCGTTGATACTGGAGATTTGGCCAAGGACCTTGGAACCTATGACAATGCGCTTTGGGAAAGTTAGCAGTGTTAACTCACTTGTTGTTCACTTTCTCGCAAGCTATGGTAGGTAAATACCTTGAAGTTAAGTCCTTCAATGCGAACACCTTGCTTAGCAGAATCTTCAGAAGTCGCCTGCTTCTTGGCCTTCTTCGCCTTCTTAGCTTTGTTCATAAGTGCCTTGCTAGATTTCCTCGGTTCCCCGTCCTCCATATCCACATCATCCTCACCAGGAGCTCCATTTTGCTCGAACAACACATCGCGAGTTGCCTGTATCTGAATTTGCTTTTGCTCGAGCGGGGTCAAAACACTTGCACCACCACGAGGGAAAGCGGGCTCCTCGTCTCGCAAAACCGAAACTGCTGGGGCATTTGGCTGGTGTTCCGAAGAGCTTTTCGACTTCTCCGGTGCATTCTTTGACTTTTTCCCGGCCTTTGCATCCTTTCCTTGCGCAGCGTCTGCAACCTTGACTCTTTTCTGCGGCTGTCGAGAGGCAGACTCGTCAGGGCCATTGCCCTTTCTCTTGATAGGAGCCATCTTCATGACAAGAATAGCTGCGACCATTGACAGCACACAGCCTTGTGGTCTCCGTCGCAGTCTTCTCAACCCGGGATGTGCAAAAAAATCAAAATTTCTCGAATAGGCAAAGCGCGGGTTCGGCATCAGCACCGCCGACAGCCGCTGCCGAACTGCCAGACCGCCTTCCTATTGCAGACTAGCGCCAACACTTTAATTGAACCGCGGGTGCACGGGCCAGGGTGACTAAGCTGATCTCGCGTCGCGGAAGCGCCAAGACTTTAGTCGACACGGCCACGCCTCGCGGGATTGTGCTGGAGCCGTGCGCGACGACGTGCTGGACGAGCCTATATCATTCTTCCATTCTCCGCCATTCTCCAGTGCAGCAACATCCACATATATAACATTCCTCTCAGGGATCCAACAATATTGACGCCAATGCATTAGATCTATATTCCTCCCCAATTACGCTAGCTATGGACTCTGTTCCTGGTTCCTCTTCTTTATACATGAGGTCTGACCCGCCGGAGGGGTCTCAGGACACCATCCCCTCCTCGCCTCCCAGATTCAACGCTCCCTCTATACCTTCTTCTCCGCCTCGAACAAAAACAAAAAAGCCTCCCCCAGTTACACCCAGATCGTTCAGGCGGTTCTTCACCCCGCGTTCTGCATTGGGTGCCCTATCAAGCGGGGGAAACGATAGATCGAGCCGCCATGCATTGAAAGATATCAGCTCTCCAGCATTGAACCGTCTTGGGTCATCCTTTGCAGGAGCTACAGATGGGCCTCAGGATGGCTTGGCTAAGCCGTCAACGCATGACATAGTGTCTACTCCACGAAAAAAGCGGAAATTGTCGTTCTCTTCAAGCCCCCCGCTTCAGTCATCTCCATTAAGGAGAGTACGGATTGCACCAACTCTTCATCACAGCGACATCGACTCGAGTCCGACTAGGCCGAACCCTGATGAAATCGCTTTCGAATCTGGACGTCAATTGGAAATATTCAAGGACAAGCAGCATGCCCCGCCGCCTGCGCCTATACGCCGGTCCAACGTGCTTCGAACGTCCGGTCAATCCTTTATGGGCAGTCTTTCTGATAGCAGATCGAGGCGGACAACACATCGATACAACTATGGACCAGGTGTGTTGGACGTCTGTATGTTTGTTATTGCTTGTCGACTAATGTATTCGATTGTAAACAGGTTGGCGGGACGAGGTTTCCAGCTTCTATAGTTCGCCAAGTGACCTTCACCAATGCTTCTATAGAGATCAGACAGGAGAACGTCTAACTCTTCCATTTTGCACCGCTTCTTGTCATAGTATGTCATTCGTCGTGTCGATCTGCTGATCTTTTATGTGTTCCAATAACTGACACCTCCCAGCCAATTCCCTTGTGGCCATTGGAGACGAAGAAGGGGGAGTCCGGCTACTAGACTCGGCCAAAGGCCAGAAGCACGAGTTTTCGAAAGCATATCTATCATTTCAGCCGCATACAAACTCTATCATGGATCTAGAGTTTTCCTCGGATGACAGGCTTCTCGCCACCGCATCCGGTGACCAGACGTCGCGAATTATTGATATGCCCACGCAGACAGCTATCTACTGTCTATCCAAACATACCTCGTCTGTCAAACGGGTACAATTTCAGCCCGCTTCTAATAATAACGTAGTTGCAACATGTAGCCGTGACGGCAGCGTGAATATCTGGGACTTACGATACAAGGCCTATGAAAGGCCAGCAATGCAGTTACGCTGCTCTCTTGCATCGGATGTGGATGAAACGGCGAGGGTGTCAACGGTCAAAATGAAATACCCTCAGGTGTCCAACAGTATCTGGCCAGCACACGCGGAAAAGCCTCGTCCCAAAGCAGGTACAGAAGCAGAAGCGGTAGCGCGTCGAGATGACATCTCGGTCACATCCATCGCATTCCTCAACCCGGGTCGTGAAAACCTATTCGTCTCCAGCAGCGAGTCAAACGCCTGCGTAAGACTCTGGGACTTGCGGACCACATACTCCCTACGGCGCAAAACACCCGTCCCCCTAGCCATCACTAGGCAGCCAGAGAGCCATGAGAAATACCGCCAATTCGGCCTAACATCCATGGCATTCAGCGGCGACGGCAGCAGACTTTACACCCTCTGCCGTGATGGCAGCGTCTATGCCTACTCCACATCCCACTTGACCCTAGGAAGCTCCCCAGAAATGGTACCTTCAAACCCAAGCTTCAAGCGCTTTCCAAGCGACGAAGCCAAACCCGGCCTCGGCCCGCTCTACGGCTTCCGCCACCCACGCCTGCAAGTGGCCACGTTCTTCGTCAAACTCGCCGTCCGCCGTGCAGTCGACAAGAGCGAAATGCTCGCCGTCGGCAGCAGCGATAACTGCGCCGTTCTCTTCCCCACAGACGAGCGCTACCTCAACCCGCCCTCTTCCCTTGCAGCCCTTGGCATTAACAGCTCAACACCCGATCAATCAACCGGCTCCCGCCGCCCCGGACTCCGCAGAGCCCGCTCCAGCGCAGGTTTATTGGGACGTTTGGAAGATACCATCCCGATATACCAGCACGGCGCGGCGTTGGTGGAGGGGCATATGAAGGAGGTATCTGGCGTCTCTTGGACGGATGGCGGCGAGCTTATCACCGTCAGTGACGATTTACATGCCCGCTGCTGGCGGGAGGGGCCTAAGGCGAGAGATCTTAGGGTTGGAGGCGACTCGGAGGGGCAGAGGTGGCATTGTGGATGGGCGGATGTGAAGGATTCTGCGGATGATGAGGAGTAAGGGGTGTCGAGGGGGGTAGAGGTTTACAGGTTTGTTGCTTTGTTTGCACTTGGCGGTATGGTTGGGGAGGGAGTTAAGAGTTGCCTTGCCTTTTATAACTTTGTAAAGTTAGATGGCGTTCTTCTATGGCGGGGAGGTGTCCATTGGGCGGTCGATTTTGGTCATTCCTTCATTTTTTTTCATATTACATTTTCGGGCAGTGACTGGGTGGTCATGAGAAGTTATACCTGGACGTGCATTGTTATACCATGCCAATCTATTACGAATAATGATTGATTTGCTGTATTAAATTATTAAGTAGCACATTCATTATTACTGTTTAAAAGTTTAAACAAATTTCATGACGCTCGTGAACGCGTAGCGTTCAGCGCACGTCTCCAACTATGAGCGAGGAAAGCAAGACAGCGGACGGATGTAAGAAGATCTCTGATTCCCAACAATTATATGTAATATGTATGAGCTTCTGTATAAAGTCTTTCAAACTTTTCTTAAACCACCCCATCCAAAGGACACGAACAAAAGAAAAAAAAAGGGGGAAGAGAAAATGGTATCAAAACCTCGCAAGGAAGCCTCTCTCTCCTCTCCTCTTAATGACCGTGTCCATCATCCTCAGCTCTCTTCTCAGGGTCGAGCTTGATGAGCGTATCAATACGCATAATCGCAATGCAAGCTTCGACCGCACTCTTCAACTGCTTCACCTTGCTCATGCTGGGCTCCAGGACACCAGCCTTGACGCAGTCGACGACCTTGCCCTTCATCAGATCGAGACCATAATTCTTGTACGTCTTCTTCTTGGCGATGGCCTTCTCTTCAGCGTTGGCATCGCCTTCTTGGACGCGCTGGGAGAGGGCGTGGCGGACACGGAGCTGAGCGACGAGCTCGGAGGAGTCCTTGGCTGCGTTCACAGCTAGGGTTTTGGGGATGACGAGAAGGGATTGGGCGAATTCGCCAATGGCGAGTTGCTCGCGGGAGCCCTGATGAGCTTGTTAGTATGATATCTTGAAGAGTAGAGTGCATTCCTGATATCAACTTACCACTGTGACTGCAAATTCCTCCAGGTAAATATGGAGTGCAGTCTCCACGGCACCACCGCCGGGAACGATGCTCCCACTTTCCAGCGTCCTCTTGACGGCGCATAGGGAATCATGAACGGACCGCTCCATCTCATCAAGCTGGAAGTCGTTTGATCCACGGAGAATAATCGAAGCAGCAGTGTGGACCTTGGTACCCTTGATCAGGATACACTCATCATCGGATATCCGCTCCTGCACCACCTCCTCTGCGTGGCCCAAGCTAGACGGCTCGAATTTCTCGTCGCCATTAAGATCGGACAAAGTGGAGACAAGAGTTGCTCCGGTAGCCTTGGCGATGCGTTTGAGATCTTCCTTCTTGCATCTTCTGACGGCCATCGCGCCCCTCTCAACGAACATCTTCAGGCAAAGGTCATCAATACCTTTGGTGGTAAGAATGACATTAGCGCCCGCCTTTAATATCATTTCGATTCTCTCGAGAACAATTCCGGACTCTCTCTCACGGATCTTCTCAAGCTGTGCCGGGTCGTCAATCGTAACGTGAACACCGAGCTTCATTCTCTCCTTTTGCAAGTTCATATCAAGACAAGCGATCTTAGCATCGGTGATCCGAGTATTCATGGCTTGAGATGCTACCGTGCAGTTCAGAGCATATCCATTAACAAGGATCGATTCGGTAGCACTCTTTCCATGGGCCTTGAGCAAGTTGACAGCCTTGACTGGGTATTTGACCTCATTTCGCTGTGTGGTAGTCTTGACTTGTTGCATGGCATCAACAACCATGTTGGCAAAGAAGTCCCCGTCGGAGCCAATAATCTTGCTCGACATTGACGTCTTTGCAATATTTATCAAACTATCCCGTCCCAATTGCTCCACTTTTGTGCTAATGTTCTCATTCATGTATTTTACGGCTTCCCGGAGGGCCAATCGGTATCCCGTGATGATTGTAGTGGGATGTATCCGGTTCTTCATCAACTCGTTCGCTCGTCGCAAAAGTTCTGCTGCAATGAGGACGACAGAAGTTGTTCCATCACCAACCTAGCTGAGTTAGATCGAGTATATACAGAGTAATGGAGGGGCAAAGGGGCCGTACCTCCTTGTCCTGTTGTTGTGCTAGATCCACCAAGATCTTCCCCGCAGGGTGCTCAATGTCTAACAAGCCCAAAATGGTCGCTCCGTCATTGGTAACAGTAACATCCTAATTCCACATCAGCACCTCTTCTCAATAGAAGGGTAATAGACGGAGTGTATGGCTTACCCCAATGTCATCGACCATCATCTTGTCGAGCCCAGAGGGGCCGAACGAGCTTTTCACAACATTGGCAATGGCTTGGGTAGCGAGTACTATTCAAGGCTAAGTAAGCAGTGTAGCATTAATTACAATATAAGGACCACATACCGTTCTGGTCTCGAATATCAGAACCACTGATTTTCTGTCCTCCAAGAACTGTGGGAAGCTGTTAGTCCATACATATCCCCCACATGGCACAGCAGGGGTGAAGGCTCACAGAGTGTCCCCGCATTGCGAGGAGCCTCGAAGATTCCCGCCATAGCGAATTAAGAAGTCGAGGAAACGGTGCAGATGAGAAAATGGAAGCTCGCTGGCGGTGATGCTCCCGGAGAGTTTGCTGGTGACTTTTTGGGGGGTTGAGCAGCCTTAAGGCGTGGGTAAACTAAGCCCCGTTCTGCCGGCTCAAGGCGGTGAAGCTTTTTTAGAACATCCCACTCTCGCGCCCAACTGATAGATATGACTCCTCTTGACCAGACAGACAGGACTGAATTCCAACTCCCCACTAGCGATTGCGCTTTTGCTATATACTCACGCAGTCGGTCATGGCGTCCCAACAAGCTCAAGATCACGTCGACGCTCCCGCAGCTTCTACTCCTCAGACCCTTCCTGATCGCACGGTAGACCCCGCCGCGGGAGGGGAAACCGGCGAGCTATCCAAGAACGCTCTCAAAAAGGCTGCTAAAAAGGAGAAACAGGCTGCTGAGAAGGCTGACAAGTCTGCCAATAAGGGCATAGGCAAGGCGGAATCCAAAAAATCGCAGCAGAAAGCGCCCAAGAAGAAAATTGAGGGTGCCGCCCTTATCGGTATCGATGTCGCAAAGGAGGATGATTTCTCGGGTTGGTACCAACAGGTACTGTTGAAGGGTGAAATGTTGGATTACTATGATGTGTCCGGTTGTTTTATTCTGAAGGTACTTCATTGCTCCCAGATACTTAATTTACCCCCTTTTTTGAGCTTATCATTAATACGCCCTGCTTTGCTAGCCCCATTCCTACTTCATCTGGGAGACGATCCAAGAATGGTTTAACGATAAGATCAAGAAGATGGGCGTTAAGAATTGCTCTTTCCCCCTGTTCGTTTCCGAAGATGTCTTGAAGAAGGAAAAGGACCATATAGAAGGCTTCGCCGCTGAGGTCGCTTGGGTCACTCATGCGTATGTTTGGTCTCTAACCGCTTGTTATCCATATAACTTTTACTTGTGTCCATGCTAACATTTGTAAAGAGGAAACTCTCCAATGGAGCGAAAGATTGCCATTCGTCCCACGTCAGAAACAGTCATGTATCCATACTACGCCAAATGGATTCGAAGCCACCGTGACCTTCCTCTCCGCCTAAATCAATGGAACTCCGTCGTCAGATGGGAGTTCAAGAACCCCCAACCATTTCTCCGCACTCGTGAATTCCTTTGGCAAGAAGGCCACACCGCTCATTTGGCGGAGACAGATGCGCGTGACGAAGTCCTACAAATTCTTGAGCACTATGCTCAAGTCTATGAGGAACTGCTTGCTATTCCCGTCATAAAAGGCCAGAAGACAGAGAAGGAGAAGTTTGCAGGTGGTCTTTATACTACCACCGTAGAGGGCTACATCCCAGCTACCGGTCGTGGTATTCAGGGAGGAACATCCCACGGTCTAGGCCAAAACTTCAGTAAGATGTTTGGAATCACTGTCGAAGACCCTCATGCCAAGCCTGGCGAGAAGAAGGCTCCGCTCCATGTGTGGCAGAATTCTTGGGGCTTGTCCACCCGTACCATCGGTATTATGGTCATGGTTCACAGTGACAACCGCGGACTTGTACTTCCACCGCGGGTTGCTGATGTTCAGACCGTGATTGTGCCTGTTGGTGTCACAGCCAAGACCTCCGATGGGGAGCGAGCGTCCTTGTACGCTGAGGCTGATGCTCTGGCGACTGTGCTAGAGGCTGCCGGCGTCAGAGTTGAGGTCGACAAGCGAGATAACTCTCCGGGCTGGAAGTTCAACGACTGGGAACTCCGTGGTATTCCTCTGCGGATTGAGTTCGGCCCAGGTGAATCTGCTGGCCATTTTGTCACTACCTCCCGTCGTGATATCCCCGGCAAGGATGGAAAGGGCACCATCCCCATCCCGGAACTTGGAACCCAGGTCCCTGCCCTCCTTGAGACCATCCAAGCCGACCTCTACAAGCGCGCAGAGGCTACCTTCCACTCGCACGTAAAACAGATTACAAGCTGGGACGATTTCACTCCTGCTCTCAACGAAAAGAACCTTTGCTTGATCCCCCACTGTCTGACCGAACAGTGCGAAGATGAGATCAAGGACATGAGCGCACGCAAGGTTGAGGAGGAGACCGGCGAGGCCCAGGACGCCAAAGCCCCAAGCATGGGTGCGAAGAGTTTGTGTATTCCATTCGAGCAGCCTGAGGGCGTCGAAAAGGGACTCACAAAGTGCACGAATCCCAATTGCGACAAGCCTGCGGAGAAATGGTGCTTGTTTGGACGTGAGTAACAACCCCTCCCCCTTGATTCTTTTTGGAGTTGGTTTTGGTTTGCATTACACATATTCCACATTGTAGCTCCTTTCTCCTTTTCTTTTGTTTCCAGAAACTAATACGTTTGCGTGCGCGTGTAGGCTCGTACTAAGCGTGGCCATACTTCATAGACATCGAAATGTTGCTGGACAAAGTCAGCAAGCACGCCAGTATTCGTTCTATCCGAACAAACAGCTAGACCAGCTGGTTTGGCCTTTGGGGTGATTTCCTGTCGGTGCTGGGATCCCAGGACTCGGGATTTTTGCTAGTTCTTCGCGAACTAGGCGCATTCCAGTAAACTTTTTCCTATACGTGCTATGTCTGCTTTTTAACGGCCTACGTATTCCAACCCCCGTGAGAACACGGGGGGCTATGGTTACATGATTTCTAGCTATGTCGCGATGCTTTCCCCGATAAACAAGACTTTAAAGATAAGATGATGAAATAAATAAAGACATTCAATATATATTTTCCTTTGATTTCCATGCGCCTCACCTTTGATCTCACCGTCCACGCTGGCTGTTGTCATGGCAGGTCCCGGTGTATAAATCCGCAATTATATATATTTTTCATCCCCAAGTGAAATACAAGATCAAGGATGGCCCCCAGCAACTACGATGTTGCTAGGGTAACAGCCCATCCTACATGACCAAAAGTTCTCACTTCAACCGGGTATATCTAGAAAAGGTTACTCAACTGAAACTCACAGTTCTAGCAAGCAACTGCTGCAAGTGAAACCGGGACATATTTTATTTGCCAGCCATGCTACTGATCTCCGTAACATAAGAACAGCACTGACCCAGGCTTACATAACAAGTGGTGTCGTGGTGTAGTTGGTTATCACGTGAGTCTAACACACTCAAGGTCCCCAGTTCGAGCCTGGGCGACATCATTACCTTTTTGCAACATTTTTTTCCCTACCGCCACCAAACTCGTCTTTACATCCTTCGGCAGAGGTTTTTTTTACCTGGTCGAGCACTATCGTATGTCTATAAGATATGTGTCACTCTTTCGCCAGCATTCCCAAAGCCGGCTGGCTTTTAATTGAGCGCGTCCCGGATGGTTCTGGACGTCTGCTGTGAAACGAAGCATCGCATGCGAGGTTTTGAGAAAAAGCCAGAAAACTCGGGGCCTGTAGAAGCGACTGGTACCGCTAAGCATGGGACTGAAACAATTGCGACTGATGGGCGCTTAATGATAGCTTTATATGGTAATTATATATATTACATGGTAGGTTCTTCTTGAGTATATATACTGGCATTTCCCACACGTCCAGATGACATCGCCAGGTTGTAAAAGCAAAATAGCACAAAAGGTTAAGCGATCAAGGCATCACGATAATATTACTAACACAGATAAAAGAAGGGAAAAAGCAAAAAAAGAGAAGAGGAAGGGAGACATCGCGTGGTATATTAAAGCAAGGTAGCGACGGGATGCGGAAAAGGTACCTCATGCCTGACGTTCCCCACCGAGTCGATGAAAGAATATGCAGCGAAAAAGTGAGCAAGGGAAAAAGCCAACGAGGAGCAGAAATAGAGAAAAAGTCTGGAAGGGATGTTACGCTGCCCGAAACGGAAACGGTGCAAACAATAGATGACTGATAGAATCAAAAAAGAAGGATCTGAAGAAATCCCGAAATGTAAAATGTTGAGCCCACCCTCAACAGGAATCCCAAGCCCCCCAAAAAGTAAATACTCCGATTCGCCAGATGTTCAATGATTAAGAGAGCAAAATCAAGGGCAGATTGGCCCCGGCCGCTAACTGCAAGGTTATATGCGCCGTCGAATATGTATGCCTTTGTATGCAAAGTGTGTTCCATGCATGGTATTTTTACAACTAGGAAATGACTGGAAACGTATGGGCGAGGAAGGGATTGCTAGAGCGAGATATATATGCGCGGACAAAGGGAAGAAGATATGTTGTGTGAAGGGAGGAAGATATAGTATTGATAGAAAGAGTGTAAAGGGTTGGTGAGGTATGGTGGCCCGTAGAAAATTCTGTTATGCTTTTCTGACGGGAGTGTATAGAAGGAGCGTATGGTGCCTCTGCGAAGCTGGCGTCAAGCCAGAGACGAGAACAAGAGGGGGATCGTAAAAAAAAAACATATATATTGGTAATGGACCCGGCGGCTAGGACGGTAGGTTATCCGGGTTACGGTAAAATGTGCCCTTGTTGGGTGAGGTCACGACGACTTTCGTTGTTGTAGAGTCAAAAAGAAAGTTGCACGTCGCCTGACTGAAACCTTACGGGCTTTTTCAATAGTAACGAGGAAAGTAATCAAAGCCTGAACCGTCCGGAATCGAATAGGTCTTTCTGGAGGCTGCTTCGGCGGAGAGGTATCCGATTCCTTCCAATTTGCTGAGCGGACGTACTATATAGTCGTCTCATGGGCGTCGTTTTTGTTGTCTGTTGCTGAGGTGAGTTGGAGTTGGAGCTCTTAGGCTCTGAGGGAGTTTGTGATCCTGCGGCTGGAACAGGTGGAGAATCCCTTTCGTCTTTAACGTGATCGAATTGAAAGTCCGGCGGCTGCGTATGGGCCGCACTGGTATTGCGACGTTTCTGTTTCTGCCTCGTTTCTGGCTTCATATCCTGAGACCGCTGCGCTGGGCCACGGGCCTGAGGTGGCTCCGAAGAACTTGCCGTGCCTGGTCTGGAAGGAGTTCCCCTAGAGTGCATGCTTTGAGAACTCTTAGGCCGAACGTCGGGTATCAATTTATAAGTATATTTTGGCTGCAGGCTGATTTTAGAGGCGCCCGATTTGGCTCTTCTCGCCTCTTCTCGTAATTCCAGTGGAAGATCAGGGGTAACTGGAGCTCCTGTTTGCAAGGGCTGCGAGTAAGTATGGCGTCTTCTGCGTTCCTGAGAACCGTTTTCCCGCTCAGTCCCTGCCTCAAGTCCCTTGATAGCGGGAAATGACATTTCCTTCCCAGGAGTATAGGAATTTCGCCTTTTCTTGGCCTCAGAGTTTCTCCGAACAAATTTGAGCGCCTGCTTTTCCTTCCCAGATAGGCTCTTTGATGAAGACTTCTTCCTCATGTGGCCGCGATTTTCTTCGGTGGGTTTATTAGAAATCGGAGCCGGATCGGGTTCTGGCATTGTTTCAATCTCGGAAGCAACTTGGCGAAAGGCTTCGTGGGAGTTGATCTCACGCACAATAGCATCTTGTAGCGTTTCAAAAGTGGGATGAGGGTTTGCTGCTTGCGATGATTTATAGGCTTGCCTGAACATGCTCATAATTTCCTCCACATTGTAACTCGGGCGTCTCTCAGCCACTGTAGAGGGAGTTGCAGCGGGAAGAGGGCTGTTCACAATCTCCGCAATGCTCGCATTGGGCTCCCGTTTAGGCGTTGGTATTGGCGCATTAGCGGGCTGGTTAGATACTTTGACGAAATTCTGCTTGGGGGCAGCTAGTTGGGTATTGATAGAGAGGTCCCGAACATTTTTCCTTGTTGATAGTCGAGCCGAGGTTGGGGTTAATAAACGACTCGATACGTCTCCACTTGCAGGCGGTTTAAGTGTGTCCCTGTGTTCGGGATTCGTTTTGGGTCTGATAACGTCCTGCCTCGGCGGGTTCACGGACGACCTCTGGGTTACTGGCCTTGGGGCTTTACCAGCGTCTCTTGCGGATGGTGAAGCATCATGTACAGTTTTGGTTCTCACCGGGGTCCGTGGTGCTTGCCTCGGAGGGCTCCTCTCTGGCCCCGTCGTAGATAACGCCGGCGAAGAGTTCCTTAACCGCAATGCGATGTATTGCCGGACTCCAATCCTGCGTGGCGGACTGCTGTCGACATTCTCGGGTTTGTAGGATGGGGGATGACTCCGGAGATCTTGGTCCGAAGAAATAACTCTTAATTCTGCCCTTCTCTCCTCTGAGGGTGTTCTCGCGCCCGTCGCGCGCGCCCCCGACCATAGCCGTGGTCTACCTTCTCGATAGAATGAAAGAGACGACACTGATCTGCCATTATTAAAATTGTTTTGCGAGTCCGCTCTTCCAGGACCTCCACCACTCAGCAAAATGTTACGGTCCGCGACATCTTCTTGGTATACTGCTGATATAACATTGGCATATTTTTTGTTCAGGTTATCGGATCTTTGCCGACCGTGTATGTTGCGATTGGCAATTTCCTCGTTGTAAATGACTTCTGGCGATATTGGGGTCGGAACTCGGGGGTGATGGACTGGGAAGCCGGCTTCTACGATATCAACGTGGCGCTGTTTGCGGTAATGCGAAGATTTTGGCTCGAGGCTGGTAAATCGTTTATTTTTCAGGGACGGTGACGAGCGACAACGGAACTGGTCATGCAGGTCTTCGAATTGCTTCTCAATACCGTAGAAGGTTTGGTTCTGCATATGAGGGAGTCTAGGTAGGTTTCTTTCGGGTGATCCGCTGGACAAAGCCCGACATGAGGAAACATCGCCGCTTGATGGACCGCAGGACTCGTTTTCCGTCAATTCTGGGCTTGTTGATTGGAACAAGGTTCTCTCAACGTTGAAAAGTCTTTTCAGGGTCGCCATTTTCTCTCGATTGGACACTGAAAGAGCAGAAAACGAATTCAATGCGACCAACCGAACGCAGATGTCGTCAACCGGTTCATTATAGAAGGAATGTTAGGAGCCTTTTAATTGCGCGCCGAAGAGAGAAAATATGTATTGTAGGACGGATTATTGATTGGGGCCGGAAGCCTGCATGTCCTTTCTTTCTGTTTGTTCAAAAAGAATATCGAGGCGAGAGCTCGCAGGAAAATTAAAAGAAAGATATCAAAAAAAGAATGAAGTAATAAAAGAAAAGGAAAGTATCGAATAATATGAAAAATAAAAAAAATAAAAAAAAAATTACTGACCGCAAAAGGAGTGTACGAAACAAAAAAGAAGAAGAGAACTTCGCGTCAGAGCAAAACAATTGAACCTTGGTACTTCATGTCGGGGATGAAGCGCTGTTGAAATTCAAGCATGAGATTGGTAGCACGAAAAGTGCTCTGGATCAAGCTCCTCAACCCCCCTGCTCTTAACAAGGACCTGCGAGAATTGAACGAGCGAATGAAAAGCGCCTGATCCATTTTGGGTATAGAGTCAGCGAGTTATGACGGTTATCGAGACGGGGCGTCCTTTGAACTTGGCGCATCCATTCGGGACTATTTTCAGGGGGGCCTTTTTAAGGGCAGGGCAGCCTGGGCAGGGGGTCCCGGCCCCCCAGAATCGCCGTTCCAACCAGCCTGTTGGGGCCCTCCCAAGCCATTATTTTACTCGTGAAGACGCTCCGCCGCAGCGTGACAACGCGTGATGCAGCAGGTGAAAGTCAGGAACAGGCAAGAAACGGCGTCAACGTTGGGCTGCATCGCCTCCAGCCCAGCGGACGGGCTTGGCGATGGTCGTCGTCTTGCTCCACCCGGCTGAGAAAAATCGTCACGATGTTCAAGTGGAAAGTATTCGCTAGCAGTCCGATTGGCAGAACCGGCGACGAAGATCTGATGCCCCCCATATTTATCTAAATTCCGTAAAATTAGCTTCGTAGATGGGATGTTTCTAATTGCCGGGTCGATTGCGCCTACTAAAACCGGCTGTCATAGTCTTTGCAGACGACGAGAGTATAGATACTTCCGTACGGAGGTTTTTATCTCCAGAGTACGTAGTGTCTCAACCAAAGCCCCGTTGAATCTAGCCATTGTAGACGACTCGATTTGCTGGGTGAGGAGGTTAGCATTCCCAAAGGAAATCCATCACATTATTATTGCGTGAGAACACTAAGCCGCGCTAGGAGTAATAGGATTTTCACGACCCGTAGAAATTGACTGCAAATCACGCACCGAGGGGCTGGTGTCGTTGGAACAGCTTGAAAACAAAAAAGGGGCCAGCGGAATATCATCGGCTTTCCCCCTGCAGTCTGCTTTGCAGCCTCGGACAGTCGACACGTCTTGCGGTGCCTCTGCAGTGTATACAGCATGTACAGCATGGGCATTACATTGCTTGTTTTCTGCTGATGGTGATGTTGAGATGTCAGTTCTGCGTCATCAGATCAGGAGTGTTGGGCGTCGTGTCTAGACTCTACATTTCCCGTCCAGACCCCATATAGAACAAAACAAGGTCATTCATGCAGACTCCATTTTCACCTCAACATAATGCACATTATGAGATTCACTTAGCACTGGTCACTGTCAGCTTACACAACAGCAAATCGCTTGTTCCTTGTTGATAGTTCCGCGGTGTTTCTTCACTCTTCTATGCATAATGTCTCCCTGCGGCCAACGATATATCCGCGGTCCCTGCTATAGCATGCGCTGCTATGAAGTTACCCCGTGTCTACCACTGATCCCTTGATCTCAGCTTAATACGATCCTCATTGCTTTCGCAGGGAGGAAGCTGAAAGTGCCATGGATACGGAAGGAGGCCAGGAAACACCATAAATAACACGCCAAACGCCTTTAATTACGGTGTCGAAATAATGTCAAGCATTGCCAATTGGCGAGAGAACTCTGTGTGGTAGGCGATGGAATCTTGACCGAGGATTTTTACCGCATTCTGTTCTCCGAAACGCTGCTCTTCATCAGAGGCGTAGGCTGGGCCTACGAGTTTATAGCTTGCACTTGCCATAAATTCTGCGGCTGCGTATAATCTCAACTGAGATCCCTAAGGAATTCCACGCGAATCCTCATCCGTATCCTTACCGTTCAGGGGGACCTGGCCTCCACTATTCTTTTCTTTTCTTTCTTTTCTTTCTTTTCTTTTTCTTTCTTTTTCTTTCTTTTTTTTTTTTTTTTTTTTTTTTTTTTTTTTTTTTTTTTTTTTTTTTCCCTTTCATCGGCGCATTTGGTAGTGTGTTTTGTTTTCTTGGAGAACTTTTTTTTTTTTGAATCCTCCTTCTCGAGATATCCTCAAGCTAGCTGAGGAATCTGTTTGCTTCCCTGAGCTCTGTAAGGGCCA
>PDNB01000054.1:0-154467 GCA_002573585.1 Helicocarpus griseus UAMH5409 | reverse complement strand
ATTTCTTGTCTAAAAGGGCTGAGAAGTTTCCCTCTCAGGCTTCCGGGGGCTTCATAGGGGCTCCAGGGAGTGGGCCTCTTCCTGGGCTTTGTGGGCCGGGAGGGCACCGCGGTGGTGCCCATGCGGAGCTCAGCTTCAAGCTGCGCTGAGGGGGTAGCCGGAGGGCCTTCTGAGGCTTCTGAGCTTTCAGTCATAGGCAGAGAGGTTTTGGAGGTTCGTATTCAAGTTCTCTTCAACTAAGAGATGAATTAATCAACAAACTTGATCATCGGTCTTTATTTGACTGTTACTACTATATGCTAGAAAAGAAAACAAATACATCAGTGATTTAAAAGCATGCTTTTTTTTTTTTTTTTTTTTTTTTTTTGGTGATATAGTACTAGTAACTACTAGTAGAATGAGCTTCATGATGAGGCTGAAGAGACAACTGAAACGGCGGTGGCCGCTAGAACTTTGGGGGCCAAAATCTGCCATGTCCGGGTTTGAAGCAAGAATTCCGCCTCGCGGAGAAAAAACCAACCGGATTCAACCCTGGACTCCCCGAGGGTCAAAGCATCCCATAGCAGAGTGACAGAGTCGGAAAGAAAGACGATCCCAATGACCCACGACATTAAGTCGCCAACCACCGACGGGGAACTCGTTTAAAAGCCGCTCATCACACTTCCATATGGTCTAGATGCCTGAACTCTTCATGTCAAAGTATGTGGCTTGTCGCGTAGACATCGATGGAAGGTAGAGGAATCTATGAAAAGGCCATCGTTTGCAAGATCAAGTGACCTAACGTTTCGTAGAAGTCCTGAAACTAATTGAAAATCCTGGTAATATCCCACGGTTATTATTCCTATTGCCTTTGCTTCCGTGAGTACATCCATCAACCACACGTCCGAGACTCCGTTCAGGAGTATGTGTAACTGAACAGCCTCCTACATGCTAACCCTGAAGACTCTGGTATACACAGCCCTGTCTATATTAAACTCGTTGCCAATTTTTCGAAGGTGCTTCGGACGGCGACCTTTGATGGCCGATTGTCCCGATCTATCATTAGGCGAGAATACGCAGCGTACAAATTCTGGCTGCCATGTTGACTGCTGGGCGAAGCGAGTTCTTGGTAATGCTGCATAATAATGTTAGCATTTATATGTACATTGTCTTCTAGCATTATAATTCCGATGTCGCTAAGTGAAGTGCACACGCACACCTGCCATCCGAAGGCCTTGGACCCTAAACCTCTTACGTTTTTGTTTCCTAGGAGCATAACCATGTCAAGAAGGCGCGTCAGGATCACCATACTATAGCTCGCGCTTTCGGCTGTGTTAGGCCGGAGCTAAAAGTCACCAAGTGCTGTCAGGTCCTATGATAACCCATTTGTCATAATTTTCGCATGAAGCTATATTATTACTCGCAAAGCGAACTCGCGGCTGATGCGATGCGATGGGCATGGCGTACGGATGGCGTTTGATCCCCGTTTGTAGGAAGACCAGTCCGACATTTGACAACTCCCGCTGCAAATGCGGAGACTTAAAATTTTGGCATATGTACCGCGTAGCCAGACAAGATAGCTCCGGAAGATGGGCATATTCACACCGCTCGTAAGATATGTTCGTATCTGGGCTGGGGATAGCTGACCAGTGATTCGCGCGGTATACCGCCGAATAAAACAAGCTCATTCGCACGTTTCCTTGCTGAGCTTTAGCATGAGCAATTCCTCATCCTGATAATAATAATTATTATAGGTCATCGACCAGTAGTGTTTCCTTGTCGATAAGTTGGGCTCTTTCATAGCCTACCTAGGTATCTCTCACCGAGTAAGTACTATGAATCAACGCGACACGGGGTCAACTTCAATCGAGCCAGGTTCCTTGAAGGCAACCGGCATGAGCCACCCAACAATAAAGGCAACTCTGGAGACTCATTTGGCCGCCCCTAACCATAACCACGTCCCTAGAGTCTAGATGAAGACGTTCAGCTTTTCGGTTCCAAGTCCACAGACTTAAAAAGAATGTATATGAAAACACATTGATTTAAGCTTACCTCAATAGCCACTTGAAGGGAGTGGGCCATGCTAAAGCTAAAGCGCCATGGCCCATAACCTCATTCTTATTGAATCAACCATGTCGAGCTGACCGGGCTGTCACCACATGGCCGAAAGTTTAAATATCTGACCCAATCAACACAGGCAAAAACAAACTTCCATCTTGGGTATGCGCGCAACTGTACTGTCGTCAACGCGAGTAAACATAGCAATAATGTCAGTTCTGAGTTGTCAGTCAGGCACTCTGCGTCGCGTCCAGCTAATATTACTTCCTTCTTGTTCTCTTTTTGCCCGGCCCCGCCTAGCCGGGGCGGCACTAAAAGTCTCCGCGACCCAGGCTGCCATGACAAGGCTATCTGCAGGGGGGAGGAGTCGATATTTCAGTTCAGTCCGATGTTAATATCTCGGGAACGCGATTGGCTTACAGCTTATCCCCAACGTCCCCGGTCCTGGTTTTGACGCGTTTTATAACGTATCATATCTCGCCCAGTAGTGCCAGAAAATGCAAAGCACTCACTGCAAAAAGAAAGAACGAAGGATCAATCCTCCGTCAACCTCATAGAGACCACCGTTGTAGCGTTATGCATATGATAAAAATCCGCCAAGGGGTGTAATCGCGACATGATTGGCCGATGCAAAATCAGGCAAAGGCAAGGACCTAGGTAGAAGCGGCGCATCAAATATAAATTACCGTAATTTGCCTGGAATTACCCATTGGAGCCTTCTGGCAGGAAAATGCATTTTATGCTTTTTAGTATAATATCAATGAAGTTTCAGAAAATCCCCTTGTTCATCAACAAGGGTCTCGCGGAGATAAACAGGGCAACTTGCAATCCCTGCCATTCTTGGCGGCCTCAGTCAGGTGCCAAAGAAAAATGAGATAAAGAAAGAAACGAGTAGTTCACTCCGCTGTCCAACAGCCTACGTCTGATGTACCCGGTCGGTTGGCCTTTTCCTGCAGGATGAGCGCGGAGTCGAGATAGTTCATATCTCGCCCGAACGCCTGGTGCATCGACTCTCATTGGCGGGACCTATTTGATAAGACGATAGGGCATTCCATGCTGTGGTCAAAAGAAATGGGCATGTTTAGAAAAAGGCAAAATGGGTCACTTGCATCCCCAGGCTTCGTGCAAGGTTGCCACAAAATGACTACTACTGCTGTGATGAGGTCCAGCGTCCGGATCCAGAATTGGCGAAGAATGAAAATCGAAATAATAACTATACAAAATAAAAGTATGCTCATTCGCCAAGGCAGTTGTCACATTGTGGTCTGTCATTGGCCCGGGGCACTACCCGGAATGATGATGAACCATCATCATCAACTGAAGAAATATGATATAAGGAGGCTCGACTGGAGTTTCAACTGCTCGGTGAACTGCTGCAGTATAGGTCGAAAAAGAAAAAGAAAAAGAAAAAGAAAAAATGGAACGAAATGAAACAATAATAATAATAATAATAATAATAAAAAGAAAAAAAAAAGAGAGAGAGAAAATAAAGTACCATCTGAATAGACAGAGCCCTGGAAACAATACGTCGTGCGCCTCTGACGCCAAAATATAACTGCTGAACTTCCTATGTAAGCTGACTAGGAAGCGCTTTCGACGCAGGCAACAGAAAAGGCGGACGAGGCTACCAAACAACAAATTGACGTGGGCTCAATTTTTACCAATGGCCACTAGAGGAGCTCTTTCCGATACCACATCGGCACATAAAATGAACGGGCTCGAAGAGAAGATTTTCATCCTAGTCTCTGGGCTTTGGGATAGATCTCCTTCCAGACTGCTTGCCTCAATTATTCACCAACATTCCGCTCATCATTTTGATGGTGGAACCAGGCGATCTCTTTTTCGTGGTATGCAGATGTGGCTGTCCATCTCAGGGTATTGATATGCATACGCCTTTCTTCAGCTATAAAAGAAGGACCGCCGCAGGGCCTTTGATCGTCCATCTCCTGGCATATCGTATTATTCGTACCTGTGTTCCTTCCACTTGGTTTTGCACTTCGCTTCTTTTTCCCCTTAAGATCCTTAACGGAGACGAATTATGCCACAGCACAAAGATTCCCGCGAAAGCCCTCCCGGGAGTTCGGATGGTAGCATTTCTAGTGGCCGTGCAACATATGCTTCGACGGAGCGTCGAGGGTAAGCTAACCAGCCTAGAGTAGGGAACTGAGGGGCTAATCTTGTCAAAGCAACTCACCCACACCCACTGGTCGTACCCAGGAATCACAAATCGTTCATGTACCTCGAAGTGAAGATGATCTCCGAGGATTGGGAAACAGGTTTCATGGTGCGTATCGGATCTAGTTTGCTCTAACAAAATTTGTTTAACAACACGCGCTGACAGGATCCTATCCACAAGACAACCAAATGTCCTACCCAACTGGGGAAGCACTGGAACTGTCACAGAGCGACGACAACAATAGTGGCGGAGCAAGGAACATGGAAATGACAACAGCCGGGCGTGTCCATGCAGCCTCACAAGACCGAAGCAACAACGATCGCTTGGGCGAGCCTACTCCCAGGAGGTTCCAGCCTAACGGGGCTGGAAGTACACCCCGGTCTGAGAGCCAAGAAGGGGGATCTGGGAACACAGGCGACAACCACGTAAATGGTAACGGACACCTAGCCCGCCTTATGGCCAATTCAACGTCCGATGGCCAGAATACCGACAGCGATGGTTCGGAACTAGACAGCTCGCAGGAAGGTCATAGACCAGTCCAACATCCACGGAATTATACATGGCGTTCCCGTTAAACAAAAGCCCAAGAAGTCCGGGGAACGCGACGCAAAGGCGGGGGTCCATACGTGCATATGCAGGAACGCCCATGGTTGATTGTTCCGCGAACACACCACGGCATTGGGCTTTGGGAACAATAAATTGTGTATTTACTTCCTTTTCTTTACAGCTACTATACACCGTTCTAGTTTCTTGTTGCAGATAGGTAGTTGTCTACGCGAAACGAAAGTTAGACCTAGAATGACCGGTTAAAGAAAAGCTAACACATACCTGCAAGATGACCACGCCCAATTCTATAATCTGGCAAATAATTTCATAATTTGCCACCCAACCTGTTGCATGGAAATCACAGTCAAATCCCTTTAAAGAGCTGAAGAGAAGTAGCAAAACCAGGCGTTCGGAAATAAAACCTATGTGGCTAACAATTAGCGGCACATCTTCATTGAGGGACTAGGGCCCTCAATCGATCCATTAGGATGCGATTCAGGACTGATTATTTTGGACCGCAAAAACTTTGGTGCTCTGATGATAGTAAAATAACCTGACCGCGCCAACTGAGTGGCTTGTTGTTCGTGCGTTGGGGAATATGCTTGGGTCCAAAAAGGGGATCGGGAAGCATGGTCCACGAGTGGACAATGAAATCAAGGCCCCGTAGACTCGGTTTTGCAAAGATTCTCTGCAAAAATCGCGTAAAACGCTAGAAAAATCACCGGTGGAGCAGCCAAATGGCCAGAAGGTTTCTGTAATTGACGGATCAAGGGCCGGAAGGCGCCGTCCCGACTCGCCAATGCCCATAATTGATAGCCCCAGGAATAATCGAAAAGCCTCCAAGGAGCTAGCAAGTTCCATAATACCTTGCTTGTGCAGCGCAAGATTTTCTGACGTCAAAGAAGATGTCACAAACACGCAGATGGGTCATTTCTGTTGATGCAATGCCAGAGGTACAGGGATTGCAGAATAATCGTTATGCGTAGTTTAGCTAAGTAATAAGGAAAGGGCAAGTTTAGTCGAGTTTTGGGTCGCTGAAGGCAGCCTTGGCTACTTAGGTATTGCACTGTTTTCTAAATCCATCTCCGTCTCAGTTTTCTGCGGGTTCTGGAACTGCTTCCGCTTTCCTCTTCTCTATCCGTTCCTTTTCCCAGGG
The DNA here is from genome assembly GCA_002573585.1 of Helicocarpus griseus UAMH5409. Lineage (NCBI taxonomy): Eukaryota > Fungi > Ascomycota > Eurotiomycetes > Onygenales > Ajellomycetaceae > Helicocarpus > Helicocarpus griseus. The sequence continues at coordinate 148,552 of PDNB01000054.1, read as the reverse complement.
AGCGATGGCATTTTCGCCGGAGGCCGTGAGCGTGTCCAAGAGCCAGGAAGGCCCTTAAGCGGAAAGCAGAAAGCAAACGGCTGGATGATCCGGGTACCGCAATGGACATGGGTATCTCAGCACCTGCCTCGAATTCATTTTAAATACTGTGGATCTTCGTTGAATTTGTGACCTCTCGCTTTTTCCTTCGACCATCCACGCTCAACGGGCAACAACAATATGTGCACAACTCGTTATACAACATCGGCGAAGCATTGCAAGAGACAGGGAGGCTGACATGAGTCGCTTCGTCGCCGGGAGAACGATGCTCGACGTATCAAATTGGGCCGATCCAAAGCATGCTGACAGCGTGGGCACTCCAACCGCTGTGTAGAAGCTAGGTATTTGCCGCACAGGTGAGATTCTTGAGAACCAAAGGGCGTATGTTCCGAATCAAGCATGACATGTTCTGACGGCTCAACAAGCGGTCACTGACTTTGATTATATTTAAAGAGACGGCAACGTCCCCATTCAAAGCACTCAACATTGATTGAACTTCGTATCAACGCCCCAACGCTTCTCCCGTTCATCGTTAGCAATTGACCGACACGCATCAATCTCGCGAGTTCCATACCCCATCGTCCTCCTGCTACCGTACGAACTTGCTCTCAAACATCCTTATTTGATCTCGACGAGGGAAGCCAAAGTATAGTAAACAGGCCTAGATAGCACTTGAAGTGAGTCTATTTGCTATGCAGAATCAGCCAGCAGAAATATGCTGATGTTTCATAGAATGCCCCATCGCGTTGAATCTTCCACGCACAACAATCAGAGTACCGGAAGTCGCTCTCGAGGAGCGGACAGGGAAGAATACGTGGCCCAGTGGATCGAAAATCTGGAGTTTCCGATCGGTCCAGGAGAAGCCCAGGCCGATACAAGAGGTAGCGGAGGGAAAAGTGCTACGAGATCGAACCAAGAAATCGAACAGCTATGTCGTGAGGTGGAGTCGAAGTTCGATCTCAATGATCGTGAGGCGTCGACATCAAACAATCGGGAACAACGACAGCGATGAGTGCGAAAAGATAGCGCCTGATGCCTGTACCGGACCTCGTCGCATAAAAGTCGCTCTTTAGGAGTTATACTACCATTTTATGTCAATCAAAGCTTTTTTGAATTGCAATGTTGTCTGCTTTTTATTTTCAAAGCCGCATCCTACCCTTCCACCGTTCGTACACCATCAGCCACCACGTAGCGTATAAACACATAGCCGGCAGGATTACTTCCTTAGTTGTTCAAACAAGACATATGGGAAAATAATTCACGTCGTCCATGACAAGTCTTACAGGCTTCTGCAACAGTTAAAGATTTCTTGAACCAGGGCAGCCAGTCTGCAAGATCCATGTCCGTCTCTTTCGTCCATAAAACCAAGCAATCTCCCTCTCTGCAGAGATGCCAGCGAAGGTCTAGCATTGGCAGGGAATAAGTATGTTGCACATGCAACAATCATTCGGTCGATGTGAACATTTGCGTCTGAAACGGTAGACATATGTCGGGCCTTCCCTTCTTTGAAGCCCAAAACAGCACAATGGCACGGACATGACGAACGGCGTTTCGACAAGGTAAGGTTACCAGGTGCGTACGTTTTTGTATCTCCCAATCCACACCTCTCCAGGCATTTGCAAAGACAATGGGCTAACTTATTCCAACGCAGAAGTAAATTGCAGGAGTCATCAGAGGACATCTGTATTCCAGTCATCGGGTGGACATAGTCTAGTTTCCTGCGAACTAGTGGGCGATTCCAATGTATCCGTCTCATGATCGTGCTATGTTCAGAGCTACCTCCACCATATGGACCTTTATTTGGCCCAATGGCCCAAATACGAGCGCTCCAAACATCGCTAATATGTTCGTTTAGCGGACTTGAGATTCCATCAAGGGAACTGCAACCTAAGAAGACTTCATCAGCATACGTCTATGACAATAAAACGTTGCAGTCCAAGAATATTCTATCAACATCAGAGAGAAGATTAAGTATTCGTCTTGGCCAGATATCTATCCCATTTCTCGAGCTTCTGCCATAGAAGACAGAAGGGGAAGATGTGATGATTCCGGCATACGACTAAGGATGACGATACAAAGGGTTTCATCATATGTCTCAGTATTCAACGATGGGGAGCATGCACGTACATTAGGCGTGACGCAGCACATTAGGTTTCCGAAACTCTCTCATCAGACGACTGCCAGATCAAAGATCTGGCTTCATAAGGCTTCCGGTCTCCTGATCCTAACCCTCCAACCCTCCAACCCTTAACCCTAACCGCGGGTTTGATATTTCGTTGGCCACCGACGTCATATCGGGTTCGTGAATAGTGCCGTTAAAATCGGGGCTAATCATCGTAGCTAACAAGACGTCTACCGAAAGGATTCGAAGCAGAGGACGGAGGTCTCTGGGAGCGCGAAGATGTCGTGCCTTCTCTGCCATATTCTTCAAGAGGAGCTTCGGTCTCTTTATTCTGTTCTTGTGTACCTCTCTCCGTTGTCGTTCGGTCCGTGATATTATCACCTGCTTCCTCGTCATCTCGGGATTTCTCTCTTTCGTGGTTTTGTGGGCTCTGTTTGCTCCGTGCTTCCAACTGGCCCATGTCGACTGGAGAATTATCAGCTTTGTCACCAGCAAATTGCTCTTCAGCCTTCTCTCTATCCTCCATGTCTTTCAACCTTTTCTCACGCTGCAGCTTCTGGATTTCGCTGTGTCTGAATATCTCAATTTGCTCATCTGTAAGTGTTCGTTTAGCACCACCCGGGTAGTATCCCAGTTCGTCGTCGACAAGCTCTTCTTCGCCCGTTGCCGGCATCATTGAGTAGAGGGGGTCATTGGCATTTTGAAGGAAATGGCGAGCCTGAAACTCCTGGAGATCGTTCTATTGAATTTGTTTGTCAGCTGAGACATATAAATAAGGACAGGCCCCCGTGTCAAGCAAGCAAGCAAGCAACTTACCATAGTCACTGAAGGAATCTGTGACGGAAGAGCCATTGCGAAAAGGTTATAATGTCTTCTTCTGAGATCAAAAAGACAACAGAGAAGAAATTAACCTGGCAATGGCTCGTGGAATGGACTTGTTGAGGGGTGTCTCTCGGTGAGACATGTTGTCCAAAGCTCGGCTGCAAATAGCCGGGAGCTCTCTTTTTCCGGTTTGTCGCCGAAGTTGTCGCCGAAGCTTATATTCAACCTTATTAATTACCTCTATCGCAACTTCGTCCAACTTCTCTCGCAAATTCGAAGAGCCAACCGTGCCGATATGGAGTCCCAAAAACCAATAATCCAGGGGAAATGATAGTCAATTGTGGCCAGAAAATGTTATGGTGTTTTCGTGCTCTTGGTTTCAACGGAGCATTACATCGAACGAAATGATGAGATTAGGGCGATGCCAATCCTTTACCAGGTTTTGGTATCCAGGCTAAGTCAGGAAGGGTTCGCACGCTTTATGCAAGCTGTCGTCGATGTCGACACGTTGGCGCAGCTCCTAAACGGCCTAGGCAAGCCCCCTTCAATAACCCTGGGTTTAGGGTTGCCAATAAAAGGGTACAGAACTTAACTACTGAGCCAAGGGTTCAACCCGGCACACGGCGAACTGTGCGTATCATACTCCGTATACTCGACGGGATGTCAACGTCTGCTTATAGCTATATTGGTTTTTGGGAAAAGGCCGCGACACCTGTGCAGTCGGAGCTCCATGGATTAACTCCCTAAACACATAAGCTCACCTTCAACCTCAGGCATTGGACTTCCATCTAGACCTGGTGGCATAACTACATGTGAAGGTCGCGAGACGGCTAGCAAAATTCTGCTGGCAGTGGAAGGCATCACATCACATCTTATCAACTCAAGGTTTTGAACATATCATATTCCAAACCACCAACCAATCCTCAGCCATAACAGACGAAGTTCTTTGTCTCAAGTCTATCATACATACTACTATGAGATTACAGCCCAAAGAAACCCCCTTCACCGAGGACCCGGGTTGGAAGTTCTAGATTATGAATACTATTCCCAATTTTCAGCTTCACACTGCCAAAGGGCACTTCAACCTCCTTGAGCTTGCTAAGATTTGTCGACCCAACCCGCTCCTTATCTTCCACCGACGGTTCTGTAAGGCTCCATGCGATGGATATATGGAAGTAGTCAGAATAATCTCCTAGTGGAACATCCTTTGACTTTTGCGTTTGACTTTCGCCAGCTCGTTTCTTGCCACGTGAGTCCATAGGGGCCCCTGGTTTTTGATATAGCGGAGGTTGCCGAAAGGCAGCAAGGGATTGGTTCGATATAGCGAGTAAGCGGTTGAGCTCATTATTTCTTGGTTTTACAACCCGTAGAACGAGAAACCACCGTGTCTTTTCGAAGTTGGAAACCCAACCCAACCCATCCGTCTTGACATGGAATCTTTTAATGCTATTAGTACCATCATAGCATAGTCCAAAGAATATTGATATGTGCTGCACAGTACTATGAAATACTTACGGACGAATATCAGTTTCCCGTATAGCATCTTTCAGCAACTCTTTAAATGGTTGCCTAACCTCAGTCACTAGCGCAACCGGGCGCGAGAGGCTAATATGCAGTGGTAGTTGGGCACCAAGATCGCTATATAACAGACTATGGATTTCCAGTCCATTTTGAAGCTTCTGTCCAGACCGAGAAATCACGTCCTCTAGAATGGCCAACTCTGCAGCCGCAGGGTACCCTCCAACGATATAAAATCAGCTGAGAAGTTCAATTCAATCACAATTTGATATGGACAGGTAATATGTTTCCAACGGGGCCGGCCGGACAGGAAAGGCATACACTCAAGATAAATATGGGTGGGCCAGTTGCCAACAACATGAGGGGTTATACGTTTTCTTCCTCCGTGAAGACTGGGGTCATCTTGGACGCTAATGCGTGAATTTGTTGCATAGAGATCAAGGAATTCGGAGGGTAGTGGAGGCAAATTAGCTTGCGCATTGCTAACATCGCCGATATTTTTGCTTCTATTCGTTCGCTGTCGCTTCAGGGGTCTGGGAGACGTAGCTGTCACTGAACGGTTGTCTGTCGCGGGATCCTCATCCGATCCAGAGTCTGAGTACTGAACAAGAGCCATTATAATCAATTGTCATATGCGAATTTTTGAGAAGCATTACTACTATCTCAAGGGCATGGAAGATCTGGTCTCTGTATTTGTCTTCCAAGGCGGTCGTGGATACTTCACGTGATAGAGATCAATCTTGCTTATCTTATCAGATCTTTATCTTATCCTCCACCATCAACTCAAATTCAACATCACAGACAACTAAGCGTCTCATTTCAATAATTAAGTATGTTATGATCGTCATCGTGCTCGACCTGGGTTCATATACTGCACGCTTAAATGAACTCTCGTCGGAGTTTCCACGCGCAAAATATATGTCACAGGCAAGTTTCATTCGCATCCACAGTATCTCATCCAGGAGCATTACTCGCAATGACTGGATTCGGCAGGCTAAGCGGCTCTCCCAGAGTGGGATTTTGCGTGCTATTATAATGCAGGCGATATATCTAGGACCAATGCTCTCTGGTGATTATTCTAGGTAACTAGATGCCGTGATACGCACGACTGGCTTTGCAGTTGTTGCATGGACTTTCAAAAAAGGGTTGGACTCAATGACCATGACATGCACTGAATAGTTTCGGCTGCCGTTGATGTATTCTCTTTTACGGGATGCATTGTTGACATTATGGAGTCATCCAAAGGCGTTGATCAAGCGCAGATAGGAGGAAAGTGCAGAGCTCAGAGCTCCGGGGCGAGTAATGCCATCTACGTTCTCTCTTTCCTGCTATATCTCCTATTGCTTGATGGTTTGATGGCCACGTTCTTTTGCAACGAGACCGAATGTTTTCATCCCATCAGCAGCATAGTACACTCTTTTTCCTATTTATAATCTGCTTTTATAAATTCTCTCTTTTATTGTTCTCTGCTTTTCTCTCGTTTGGCTTTTTTCCCTTTTCTTTTTTCTTTTTTCTTTTTTCTTCTCTTCTCTGTTTTCACTTCCAATTATCACGCTCTCCATGTTCCGTTGCATATGTGCGCTCCCAGAGATCTTTCGCGCTGTATGGTCAAAGATGTTCCCCATTCCGGTTTCACTACCATCGCCAGACAAAATCGAACCCGACTACATTGTAGTGCGGTTTTCTCCTCCCATACGCCTACCTCGTGACTCACGGAGAAAGATCAAGCCATATATGGAAACGCGACACCTTGCATGTACTACAGTGGTTATCCCACCGTCCACAACTGATCCCGTCAGAGAAGCTGCCGCGATTCTACAGTCCAGACAATTTGAAGGGATAGAACTATATTACGGTGTGATGTGACCTCTCAGTACCAACCGGAACCCAAAGTCATACATTTCTAATACAGTGCAAATAGATTACCACTTTTATCGGACGTCGATTCCCACCAGTCCTGATTTTTCTGACTCAGTTGCTCTTTCAAAACGTGTAGAGTTCGGGAGTCCGCTTGTTGAGCAGGGAGACTTGAAAGAGATACCCGATGAGTTGTTCATGCTGTTTCCCAATATAACAGAGCTGGAAATATTGCCCCCGTTTCTGGTGGTTACAGTGCGGCCTCTACCCCCAAAACCATGGCCGTTCACTGTTGGTGGGCTAGTTCTGTTGCCAACACAAATTTCTTCCTCCAAATTGGAGATTCTCAGGGGTGCCCATGGGGAAGGCCAAAAAGTGCTGGAGCGTCTTGACCTAAGTCGAGGACGGGACTTCTCCGAGAAGGCGCTGAAGAAAGCCATAGAGGTTTTTAAGAGCTTACGTATCAGACTTGTTGATATCATGTGGTGTCCGACATCCTGGTCCATAACCGTCACGGAACCCATGAAAGATAAACTACGACTGCTTCCTTCAGAAATTGGTAATGTTGTGTGTTTTTACCGGTTTGAGCCTGAAGTACCTGAACCTCCAGCTTTGACGTGGGATGACACTTCTCCATATGATGATACATCTTATATCACAACCTCAAACATTTGCCTTCGTCCAGGTGTTATGCTCAGTTCGTCACAAGACGTGAGGTCAGATGGCAATATTATTGAAAGCAATCATAAACTAACGACTTCTGGGGTTCTTGTCGCAGACCACGAGGGTCAGCCCCTTGTCACCGTTGGGGGTTATGTCTTTAACGGAGACAGCCTTGTGTACCACCCGAACTCTCTGAAAGGCAGCGTGATTGGCCGGATTGAAAAGCACTTGCCCACCTGTGGTATTTCTTTGATGAAGCTCGACCGCGGCCTTCGGTATGCTAACGAAACATTCGGCTCGGCGCAAACCCCACAGGGCTTTACCCTTGACAGATTCTCATCATGCCGCCCTCCTGAACTCCATGTATACGACCGAGTGACGATGGATAATCCGTACTCGGGGGCCTGCGAAGGACTGGTGGTGGGCTTTGGGGCCATATTCGACGAGGACGACAAAGGGCGATATATTTTACACCACTGGCTCCTGTTTGAGACAGGGTTGCGCCGTTTAGAAGGGTGCTGCGGATCTCCCGTTGTTGATAGCAACGGGAAGGTAATCGGGCTATTTCAACATAAATACAGCGGTTCGCCGTTGTCTGTGGCTGTTTCGGCAGTTGAGCTGAGCAAGCTTGGGTATAGATTGTGCCGGAGTGAGCGGTAGTTCTAGACACAGGCTGTCAGAGGGGCGTTGCCTAACGAATCATGCCGGAACATGTGGATATTTGAGGAACACTTTGGATTCATTCGCTTTCATTTGCATCGCAACGGCACATTTTAATAATCATTGCTAGGGGTTCACTTTTTTGCAGCAGGGTTACTGATGGTTTTGTTTTCGAATTTTTATTCGCTGATTGTATATCAATATAATGTCTAATGGGGGCCTGGAGTTAGAAGGATGAAACAGCGTTGTACATATGAGCTTCGAGTTTCAACCAGCAAGCATCTCGAGTTAAAAATAAAGTCCCCCCTTGTCTCTTTTCAATTGGACCGGTACATATATTCCGGCCCTAGATCTCCGCCAATATTAGCCGCCGCCGCCATGAAGCCAAGCCTGCCAAAAACCGGGGCTGGAATTACGAATGCATGGCGTCAACGCGGATCCACAGCGTCGGGGCTTTGGACACTCTGGAGCAGCGGGCAGCCAACGATCTTGGTTGCTGCACATCCATCTCGCCCTGCGCTGACGTTGGCATCCGGTGATTCCATCTCGTGTGAGGGAGTATATCAGACTGGCGGTTTCCGCGTCGTTTGTAATGTAGTTTTGGTCATTATAAAATTTGGTTTACAAATATACTTCCGCTTCCTTTTTATCTATCCCACATACGAAATACACACGGCATCTATACCAGTGCATATGCGATAACTATCAAGCTCGAAGACACAAAATACAAGATAACTGTCCGCGATATACAAATATATCAAAGACCATGCCATCCATCTTCAGAGAACGAGACAGAACAAGCAACAACCATCGAAACTCAACCGCCACCATGCCTCCCCCGCCATTATATTCAACCATCTACCCATCCTCCTCATCTCCCACCCGGCCCCAAAATTCCCTAACCCCCTCCCAACGCAACACGAGCAATCCCCGACCTTTTTCCCAATCTCAATCCCAATCTCAACACCCTCAGCCCTCCTGCCACCCCCGCTCCCACTCCCACCACCTCCCTCGAACCCGTACCCGCACCCACTCCTACTCCCACCGTCCCCGCCGCAGCGCCCACGTCCCAACAGACCCCATCGACCTCCTCGACAACATAAGCCCCTACCACTACCACCACGAAGGCCCCTTTGACGCCGCCCACCGCGCCAAAAACGCCGCTCCAAAGCACAGCAACAGGAACCCAATTGACACCCTGCAAACGAGCAATGAAGAGGCGCTAAAAGCGACGCCGCCGTGGAAAGTGGCGGATTGTATATGGAGGCAGAGGCCGTTGGATGGGGTGGCTTTTTACCCGCCTGGCACGACGGATCCGGAGGGAAACCGGTATGAGTATGAGGAAGGGTGGAATATGTTGGCGGAGGAGACGGGGAGGTTTAGGAGGGTTCCCGGGATGGTGAGTTTTTGTTCTTTTTTCGTTTTGTATAGTTTTTGGAATCTTTTTCGCTGACTAGAACTGTGTTAGAAATTTACGGATGAGGAGATTAGAGATGATCCTGCGTTTTTGTCTCTGGTGAGGCGGAAACCGTGGCAGTTTCATCGGCGGAAGCAGACGATGTGATTGAAGAAGGGCTGGCATTATCTGCTTGGGTTCTATGCTTCATGCTTAGGGAAAGTAAGGGATTTATTGGCTAGAGCTTCTGCTGGCAGAATAAGGACGAAGGTGTTATATTTCAATATGTGGTTGTTATATACTGTTTACTGGTGTTTGGTTATTATTGGGAACTGGCAAATCTGGCATTGGATGGGTTCTTTTTCCTTTTGAGGCTGCATCTCCTTTATATTTTTTAAGCGGGCAAATTCTGCGTAACAACAATAAAATAAGTTATATAAGTGTATGGATTAGGTATGAGAATATCTCACATTTATCAAGTGCTGATAGACCGCTAGTCCAAAGCATGACTTGCATGGTTATTTATACCTCATGATACACCCAATTTGAATAGAAGTTTCTCTTCGACAGGGTATGAGCTATCAAATAATAGTATACATCATAAAGAGTAATCCAGACAATTCAAAGGCCCAAGCAGGGCAGGGAAAGAAATGCTACGCAGATGCAGCGGCATGCCCAGCCAACTAGTCTTAAACGGCCTTCCATGGCCTTGTTCTTCAACCGAAGTCCTTGCGTTTCGAGGATGGAATGAATCCTCAAGCCGTCGTCATGACGCTGGCATTCTTATACCAATTCAACAACGGGTTTTCACCGCTGCGCGTCTCCGTGTCTTCAACATATGCCCAGCGTTCAAGGAAATCGCCGTGGCTGGATACCCGCGTTAACTTTCCTGTGATGGCGCGGTACACGTCTTCCATCAGGTGGAAGTCTGTCGGGAAGAAGATGTCAAAGTAGCCTTGGTGGACCTTTACGAAAGGGAAAGTGGAGTTAGTATTTGATTCACTCGTTCAAAGGGGCCTGGATGAGTAATTGAGGAAACTTACAAATGGGGTTGTGACTGGGACGGTTGTGCGTCGATACCGCGTTTGGACGACAGGAGCATTGTAGCCAGGCGCTGTGTCCGGGAGGCTACTGAAGTCGCTGGTTATGAGTCGATGCGCTGGGAAGTAGTCGTGTAAGATATCGAAAAACTGCATGAGGCGAGTGGGTATATATTCTGGTAATGTCATGTTTGGCGCAAATGGCATGGCGGCTTGGATCTTCCTCACAAGAGGAGAGCGAAGAGGAGTAGCGAACGGCCTTCGTGCGGCGGCTTTGCGAACTCGAAGGTATCTCGACGCCACGGGGTCTATGTTGGGAACGTAGTATTCGTAGAATTCGCCGTCGGTGTCAATTATCACGCAACCCTGTCTTGCCTGGCCGGTCTCCAAGTCGTAGCGGATTGCGTCGTGGCCGAAGTTATCAAAGACCTCCAGAGCGAGGAAGAAACACGGGGAATGGACGTAGGTGTTCCAGTCGAAAATGGAGCGGTTTATGATCTCTGCATGGCCCCTGTGGCCACTATTGTGGATGGACTTATTCAAATTGTGCTGCTGCATGTCCGCGAGAGACGGCGAAATCTCGATGACCTTGAACTTGGTCCTTTGATAGACCTCTGGATCAATTTCTCGTATATAATCCAACACGTTCAACATCAGTGTCCCGTTTCCAGCTCCCATCTCGTATATAATTAGATCGTGATAGGGGAACAGCGTCAGTTTGTAATTTGTGACTAGATACCGGGCAATTGCTTCCCCATAGTACGGGCGAAAGAGCTCTGTCGGGGTATGCCATAGCTGGCGAGCCTCATTGTATTCCACTTCGTCCAACTTGTCCTCGAACTCCTTGTATCGCTGAGCGAGTAATCGATTGAATTCGGGCCCGTCGGCTATGTTGTTGAAATCGAACGGCTCGCCCGGGCTGAAAATAGTCGCGTGTTTTGAGAAATAGCCGTAGTGAGGGTTATACAAGCTATCTAGAAATGACGAAAAAAACACAAAATATCAGCTATCCTCCAAATCATTTGAATATACGCAAAACCGTCCAACCCACCCTCAATGAAGTCCCTAGCCAGCATCTTCACCCGCCTCGGTCTATGCGGACGTGACCGCAGTTCATTAGCTGTCACCATTGGGAACTCGCGCAGCTCCTTGGACATGTCCTTTGGAAAGAAATCCGTCCTGTGCCTCCAAAACGTGGTGTCTTCTTCCGATTTCTTTCGGATGCTCAGCTTGCTGGCGTACGTGCGGCATTGCTGATACGGTCTGGGGCGAGAGGGAATTGGGCTGTGGGAAAGCACGCAAGGGCGCGAATGGGCCAGCTGGCACCCTCTATGGCGAAAGAGCTGCCGGAATATATGTGCGATCACAGGCGAGTCCATTGTGCAGGCCGGGACTGCACTGGGGGCAGGCGGCGAGGTCGGGGGGCGGGGGGGGGTGTTCGGGGAGTTGGCAGAGGGAGTCCGAAAAAGTCATTGGGGAGAGTGGAGGTGGTCCGAGCTTCTGCTGCACGGAATGGGCGAGGCTTGGCATTATTATTGTTGTTTCTTGAATGTGGTGTGATATCACCGTATACATCTATCTACATTCGGCATATATCAATGGGTATTCCCTCGTTGGATGCTCATCAAGTGTCATTTGAGTGATATAAAGCTATATTTTGGGTCATGTCTGACAATTCACGTCTGTATATCCCCGCCGCTTTCCTTGCGGGCGTCCTGCTCGCCCTCGGAATAAGAGACATTTACCCGCATCTTGAGCGCCGCTACAGCCAAGGACGGCGGAAGAGTCGCAATGAACAGCTAGACCTTGAAGGCATAGAAATAACTAACGAGGACGTGGCTGACGGCCTGAAATATGGCTTGTCTTGCAATCCTGGACCCCCTCCAATCGTCGATGGAATAGAAGGGTGTATTGGGAACACGCCCCTATTTAGAATCAAATCGCTTTCTGAAGCTACGGGGTGTGAGATCCTGGCAAAGGCTGAGGTATGTGAACAGAATGAATGCTGATATTTTATTGCGTTGTGGAAAGTTTTCTAACATAGCTGGGCAGTTTCTCAATGGAGCTGGGGGCAGCCCCAAAGACCGTGTGGCGCTTGGTATCATAAAAACGGTCAGTCTCCAAGTCAGAATATATCGATATTTACGGACTGATGATTCTTGCGCAGGCTGAAGAAAAAGGTCTCCTTCACCCTTACTCCGGAGACGCTATCTATGAAGGAACAGTAGGATCTACTGGAATCTCACTGGCCACCTTAGCCAGAGCCAGGGGCTACTTAGCACACATGTATGTTTCGCCGTATTCTATGCCTCCAGTCGTTCTATTATATAAAAAGTATTTACATAAACTCTTTCAGATGCATGCCATCCGACCAATCAACAGAAAAATCCAATCTCCTCCTCAAACTAGGCGCCATCGTAGATCGTGTGCCACCAGCTCCCATCGTAGAAACAGGCCATTTCGTAAACAGAGCTCGCGCCCTTGCAAAATCCCACATTCCATCTCCGGAATCGTCACCAGTCCGCTCTTCCTCATCGACCCGCCGTCATCATCATCATCACCATCATGAAACGCATGAAATCACAGAAACGCCAGACGAGGATCTGCTCGCATCGCATGCCGCCGCAAAACAAGGCCAAGGTTTCTTCGCAGACCAATTCGAAAATCCAGCGAACTGGCAGGCTCACTTCCGCACAACCGGTCCCGAGATCTTCGCCCAATGCAACGGAAAACTTGACGCGTTTGTTGCCGGCGCGGGAACCGGGGGCACGATATCAGGTGTTGCACTATTCCTGAAACCTCGTCTTCCTGACATGACTGTTGTGCTGGCGGATCCGCAGGGTAGTGGACTTTTTAATCGCGTCCGTTACGGGGTCATGTTTGATGTGAAGGAGCGTGAGGGGACGAGGAGGCGGAGACAGGTGGATACCATTGTTGAGGGTATCGGTATTAACCGTGTTACTGTGAATTTTGAAGCAGGGAGGGAATTGGTCGACGATGCTGTTAGGGTCACGGATGCTCAGGCTATCGCGATGGCAAGGTGGTTGGTGGAGAAGGATGGGATATTCGTTGGTAGCAGTAGTGCCGTTAATTGTACGTCAACTACCCCGTTCACTCTCCGCGTTACCCCTATTTTGGCCAACCAGTCTAATACCCGTTCTCAACAGGTTTTGCAGCAGTTAAAACGGCCATGAGGCTTGGACCAGGACATAGGGTGGTAACCATACTCTGCGATTCAGGGACGCGGCATTTGTCGAAATTTTGGGAAAAGGCTGGTAAAGTTGGGGGCGCTGTTGATACTAAACTTGACGATGTTCTGAATGCAAAGGAATAGACAAAATATATAATATGTACAGGTTTTGAATAATGATGCAAAATGGCTGGTTATATAAATTAGTGACTGAAGGGCAAGTCCATGAATGAGGCTTGGCACCATATGAATAGTAGTTTCAATCGTCCTGGTCACCTAGTGACCACAGTGATCACAGGATTTGTGCTCAAACTTCTACGCGGTGTAGTCATGAGTTGGCTTGTTTCGTTCTTTGGGACCGGTCAGCAAACGGCGAGACGGCAGCTTTCAGCAAACTGTGCCTCTTGCGCGGAGTGCGGGTTTTTGGAGGCGTGTCGATTTGAATAGATGACAATCCTGATCCGCTCCATGTACTAAAGGCTTCCGAAAGGGGGTCGTCACTACCAGAAACTTCATCCTTTTGCTCGCGTTGTTCAGCTGGAACCGAGGACGGCGTACGTGGTGTGCGTGAAGGTGATAGGCTTTCTGCTGTTTGTGAAAGCTTCGTTGGTGATCGCGAATTCAGGGCCAAAGATCGATTTCGCGGTTTGGGCGGTGTTCTGAAACCCCCGCTCCGCCGCTGAGATGGTAAGTGGTCGGAATTTTTCCAGTCCTCCCACATATCCCCAAGGCATATCTCAGCCCATTTGCATTGTATTTGATTTCTTGTTCGGCCTTCAAATCTCTCTTCCAAATCTTCCCATGACACGTCGAGTCCTGATTTGAAAGCATCTAGCAAATCCTCGTCTTCCACAGTCCACGGTATTTCCGGAGGCGGACATTTTTTGATGTCAGCAGATTGAACATAATACCAATGTCTCAGTTGACCAGCGGTTCTCCCAGGAATAGAACAAAAAACCTCCTTGAACGGCCGCTTCTTCACCACCCTTAGAGTTAAGATTGTCCTTATTTCGTTAGGCGTGTATGGTTCAGTTACGCGGCTCGACTTTGCTGGTTTCGGTGATACGGATCTCTGCGGTGCTGATTCATGTTCCACAACAAATGCCTCGCGATCGGGGTTAGCTACTATCGAAACTTCTATATTACTTTTTGCTGGTGATGGTGATAACCCTAGGGAGCTTCCCGAGTATTGTTGCTCATGGTCCTGGGGTGAGGTAGGAACTGTACAGTCAAGACGTTGCTCATATTCAACACTATTGTCTGACAAGTGGCGCTGAGATGAAGAGAGAAAGTCAGGTTTTTTGTTAGGTTCTTGCCCATTTGCGGATTCATTTACGTCCTCTTTGCCCAACCTGTCGTGAGATGAGGGAGAGAGATTGATGGATTCGATAGGCTCTTGCGCAATTGTGGGCCCATCCTCGCCATCTTCATCTGGCTCATCGCAAGAAGGTGAAGGAGAGAAAGCAATGAGTTTGCTGGGTTCTTGTGCAGTTACCGGTTGAGCTTCCTCGTCTTTGTCTGACTCATCTCCCGTAGGCAAATCAGTGGTATCATGGGATTTGCTAGGTTTTTGCGCAGTTGCCGGTAGCCTGTCAGTGGAAATCGTAGCTGAGTTAATTCTAGATCCCTCGGTAGTATTGAATTTGGATGGCGTTGACACTGGGTGAAAGCTGTTTGAAAGGGGATCGTCCGAATCGGAACCGGAAACTTGATCAGAGCTTCTGGGTGTTTGTAGCAACTGACTTTTCCGCGCTGGCTTGGGTTTCAGCCTCTTTCTACCGAGGGGCTTTGCTCGACGAGTTTGCGGGAGTGCCCACAGAGATCCGGAATCTGGTGGCGAAGCAGTTCGACTCCTCTCAATAGTTGGAAAGGATGGAGGCGCAGGGGAAGATCCAAAGAGGCGCTCATCAATTTCAGGGGTCTGCCAAAGAGGGTCAACCGGCTGTGGACTTGTGGTTGGGAACTTTTTGCTCGAGCCGTTCGGGGTTTTATATAGAAAAACATCATTATGTAGCATACTACCCTCGAACGAAGCATAGTTCTCGCTGTGTGGTCTAACACTTTGCTCAAAACTACCGGGCGGAGCCTCATCAAAACTCATATTATTCCCCCGATGTACTTCTTCAACCTCAGCGTGGCCGTTTCGGTCCGCGTGTTCAAGATCCGGAAGATTTGGCGTTTCATTAGGGTCATCCGTAGTATCTTCAGTTTCACCAAAAGGATCAAACTCGTATTTCCATGCTTGCGCACCAAGATCCTGTTCATTTTTCATCCTCTCAATATGTCCATTATCTATAATGATCTCGCCGGTAGCCAAGTCAATTTCATCTCCAACGGAACTGAAATCTTTTCCATATTTCTCGAAGATGTCTTCAAAGCGAGACTTCAATCGCAAGTTATTCGCTTGACGGGCCGCAGCAACATCTATTTCGGGCACCGTATCGGCAGCATTTGAGTCTTGGGATTCTGATATTCGCGCCCGCTTAGTTGGTCTGTCTATGCTGAACATCACGACGACGTTTAAGATGCGCTGAATCCGAATGGAGCTGGCACATCAAATATTTGCCGAGCAAACTAGTAATAAAGATATCTCTTCAGTCTAAATGAGAAGCATGGTAGCTATTGTTCACAGCGAGCGCTGTATTCTCTGTCGCGGGGCGTAGGCCAAGATGAGATATAAAAAAGCTGCACTCGAGGTTCCTGCAACGTCAGTAAGAGATCGAGAGCAACATAGTCCAGCATAGCTTCAGCTGTCTTACTTACAGATTGAACGAATAATGGCTTTGGTTTTGCAGCCCTAAGACATGCCTACTGCGGTGTTTGTGTTTTGTTGATGTCGTCGTCCAGCAATAATTGGTAGGGTTGCTGCTTTAGCGTCCGGCGCCTTATCTAATCGGTCCCGGGAGCTCAGCACAAGACCAAACAAACCAACGCCGTCATCCGCCATCATCCAACCTCAACTACACTACATACATCCCCATCAAGATGCTGAGAATCCTGCGCAGAGCTTGTGTCTGATTTGAATCTCATTAGAATCCATTTGGTTTTTGATCCTGCGGTCCTTGCGAACTTCGAAACCCGCAGCCATGTTCTGCCAAAAGTGCCGCACACCTCTCAAGGTCGACGGGTCCCTCGAAGACTTGAACCCGGCTGCCTTCGACTTACTCATAGGTTTGCACCCTTACACCTAGAGACTTGTTATGGCTCTAACGCACGTCAGGTTCGACTGGAAAATCATTACCCGACCCATCCAGTAAATCTACTTCACGCCCTACCTTCCCCCCGGAACGACAAAATTTATACAATCAGGTCTCACGACGAGCTACAACGCCTGTTTACAAGAGAACAGTTCCTGCCCCTCGATATGACACGGGTAGTTCTTCGATCGGGCAGTCTCGAGCAGGCACAAAAGACGGGCCTGGCATGTCATTTGTCATGCTGAGTGAGTCTCAGGTGGCACCTGCGCATGCTGATTCAACTGGAGACGACAATGGTCGCAGGCCATCGAAGGGAGCACCACAAACTGTACCTGACGCCCAGACGATGGCGCACGAGGATTATGCATTTTCCCAACAAGTCGAGAAGACCACGCGTCTTTTTGAAATTATATCTGCGCGCTCAGATATTGATCATCCGATATGTACTGAATGTACTGATTTGCTTGTTGAAGGACTTCAAAAGAGGCTTCAGACTGCAACGAAGGAACGGGATGCCTATATATCATTTTTAAAGAATTTAAATAATTCCGTTCCCGCCCCAGAAGACGTGCAGGCTGCAGAAGATGATCTTAAAGCTACCCTGCAGACCGAAGAAGAAGCATTTCAAGAGCTTCTAGCCCTTGAGAAGGAGAAAGCCTCGGTTGATTTAGAGATTTCCGAACTAGAGGAGGAGTCGCGTCAGCTAGATCTGGAAGAAGAACAGTTTTGGAGCGATCGCAATGCATTTGCCTTGACCCTATCTGAATTCCAAAATGAACGAGACGCTTTGAATATGAAATATGATCATGACTCCAGGCAGCTTGAGCGTCTCCAACGGACGAACGTCTACAACGACACGTTCTGCATAGGTCATGATGGTTATTTTGGGACAATCAATGGACTGCGTCTAGGTCGTCTTGCAAACCCATCCGTGGAATGGTCCGAGATAAACGCGGCTTGGGGTCAAACTCTTCTTTTACTTGCTACCCTAGCTGAGAAGTTAGGATTCCAGTTTCAGGGATACAGATTAAAGCCTTTGGGTTCTACTTCTAGAATTGAGAAGATAGAGTATCCTCAACAGCCGCCTGCCCATGGGTCGCAGCGGGGCACCCCATCTACAAACAATCCAGGCGCGATTTCTCCGCCAAAGGTCGCGTCACTAGATCTTTACTCCTCGGGTGACCTCCCTCTGGGCCTTCCATGGATGCACCGCCGTTTTGATGCCGGTATGGTTGCCTTTCTGGACTGCCTTCGTCAACTTGGCGCACACGTGGAAAACACACCCGTATCCCTTCCTTCCCATTCACCCTCTCCACATCGACATTCCCAACAACACAATTCCACTGAAGCTTCATCAGCCGCTCGTGCTCTTCAAGCACAAATCTCTGGTCTCAAACTTCCCTACGAGATCAAGCGGGATAAAATTGGCGACGCGAGTATTAAACTAGGCTTCAACCAGAATGACGAAACTTGGACGCGCGCTTGCAAATATACACTCACATGTTGTAAGTTTCTCCTTGCGCATGCGAGCAATGCTACAAGCGCAGGAACTAGCAGTGCCCCTGTGCCCTCCACAACTGCGATTGTGCCAAGTCGTTGAGGGCAAGGCTGTTTAGGGGGCATGCTAGAAGGTGAATTACCCTGACCAACAAGAGCAGTATCATTAGGAACTCATTAGCTGATTATATATTTCTAACCTTTCATATGTCCAGTGCGCAAAATAGTTCGTGGCAAGTTTTGAATAAGAGTTGGGGTCACTGCAAGCCTGAAAAGCTTACAATGAATATTTCGACTTGTTCTTTGGCGCCAGAACTAAATACATTGAATCCCCGGCCGCGAATAAGCGCAGCCTGGATTATACAGGTAAACACCCAAAAAGAAATACCATGGCAAATAAAGGCACTTGAGCACTTTAGCTCCTCAATTCTCCAATACTCTTGCCTGGCAATTCCGAGGCATGTCCCCGGTGAATATCATGCAATTCAGAAGGAGCCGTGTGGAAGACATAACCTGGAGGTTTGCTGTCGTATCTTCGTGCATGCTGTGCCGCCAACATCTCCGCGCCAATCCTCGCCTTTCGTTCTCGGTAATACAACAAGCCAAGACATGCCGCAATAACCAGCAGCGGGATACCGATTCCTAGTCCTACACCAACGGGTGTGGTCTTGCTTACCATGCCACTGGCCTCATTCTGTTGCTCGGGCGGTGCTGTGTGTACAGGGAAGCCTGCAGAAGGTGTTGCGGAGGCTGAAGCGGAGGCTTCTCCAGCGATGCCATCAATCGGTCCTTGTGTCCATTGGAAGAAGGAAAAGGAGTTGGGCTTTTTGTTGTCCGCGTAGCAGGTTCTATTCTTACTCACGTCACCGCACCAGAATTTTATTTCTCCGTATTGATTCGCTGGACACGCGTACATGTCCACAGCTGTCCCCTTATCTGTAACGGGAGGAGGTTCTGTCAGCGCATGTATGATTCTTATGGACTAAGTTGGGTATATATTGGTGTAAGGGGTTTGAAGGGAGGGGGTTTCGGGAGGAGGTTGGAGGTTGAAGGTTGGAGGTTGAAGGTTGGAGGTTGAAGGTTGGAGGAGTTTACCAAATTGGCACCCAATCGGGCACACAGTCGCATCTGTCCATTTAGGGTCTGTGCATCCACCACGGTATGCCTGAGAACGCTAGGTCAGAACTCAATTTCAATCGAGGCTCTATCCTTTCGGCCATGGAGTGGAAGATGAAGAACAATTGCACATTTCTGATTTCGTTGCCCTCTCACCTCCGCATTGGCGGCTAAACTGGTGTGGTCTGGAGCACACTTACATGTCCAGAAATAGGTGAAAAGCAGTAACCAGTCTTCATACAGACGTCTCCAACTTTACAACATGCACTTGTTGTTTCGCCGTTGCATGCCACGACCTCAGTCGTTGGGCTCCCATCTAACCAGTGACATTGCCTTTCTGTTACACTTTGGGCGAGGGCGATGGACGGTAGAGACAGAAAAGTGACCACGCAGAGAAGATAAAGGATGTATGCGAGGCTCTGCGAGAAGGATGGCGATATCGAATGTTGGCAATGTCGTGAGGAGGCTACCGTGGTAGATATCTTGCGGCTGGTCGAAGATTGACCGCTGCAACCGCGATGTCGATTGATGCTCATTTCGATCCTCCAAATTCCTCTGTTCAAAATTTCTATGCTGAAGAGCTGTCACCACCCGCCTGTAACCCACGATGTGGTGGCTGAGGTGTGTTCATGTGCTCGAGAAACGAAGCGTGGACGAGAAGAATCTTGTATGGGTGTATCTCAATGGGACAAGAAATAGTATACGAAAATCGGGTGCGGGTCCCCATTTGTACATGTACGTTCAGTGCCCGGAAAGCATCCACTCTTCTACCATGCGCAGGACATGCATGGGTTAACTCAGAAGGAAGGCAGAAAACGGGGATCGCATTCAAAGTCCTATGATCTTTTTCCTGTTACGGTTTAGATGCCATGGCTTCAGTAGAGAAGATCCCGAACTGGATCGTGCATAGGGCCTTTTGCTCCGTGTATCATTCATGGTTAAATAGAAAGTCTGTACGGAGTATTCTTCCAAGTGAATTCCAGGCCAAAAGCTGGCACATCTCGTGTAGAACTGATAATAAGCTTATTTTACAGGAGCTAACCATTCTACACAAGAACTTGTGAAATTTGAGCAGATACATGCGTGTTCATTTTCAGCCCAAGCAAATAATGCTGCAAGTTGTACGTTGGCTCGTAGAGTGGCATCGTTTACCATAAGTTACCGCTATGCTGGGGTTCCGCCTAGGGCCCCGGCCAACAAGCATCTCAGATTCTTGACTGTGATATAAAAAGAAACTTAAAAGGGGGCAACGGGTCAATCATCCCAGATGGCGGGAAGAAACAATACTACTTCTGCGTACACCAACAAGAAAGCGTTAGGCCTGTTGGGATGTTGGCATGGCCCATCGAGGAGCTCGGCTGGGTGGTGTGAAATAAGCTCCCACACGAGTGCACTCGCAACCATCAATGCATCGTCTACTTCCGGTTGTTGATCGACACGAAGTGTAACGCTGCTAGACGGATTCTTCATCGCCAAAGTTGCAGCATGTTGTGACTTTAAATTCGGGTACGGAGGCTGGGAACTCCAGTACGCACGGTGTCAGTCTACATGGTACATTCCTGGGCTGATGTTTCCGTGATACGCCTACCCGTTTGAGATCATAAGTATTCGTAGTGGCTTCCTAAAAGATATATAGAGTAAGGATTATGTGCATATGCAAGGCTCATTTTTCGACTCTGTCAAGGCAGAATGGACATGGCTTTGGCTGGTATCTTCCCTGACCAGGTTCAGCAGGCACTAGCTGGCAGGTATTGATACGCAGCGAAAGTATCCGGGCAGTTGACAAATTCATGTTTCACTGTTGCAGCGATAATAACAAAGGCTGTGTGTGGTTCCCTGTATCTATAAGGTGCCGAGCAACAACACTTTGACCCTTGGTATTCAACACCTTTGCCCTCTTCTGCTGTGGCTTTGAGTCTTCAAGGACAAGATCTTGAAATCGAACATCCTTGGAGAGATTTTACATGGGCAGTCATGTGTCTAAATTTCAGGGACGAACGTGATATTCCCCGTAGCCCAGCCAGTTCAAGAGGCCTCTGCTGGATGTCAAACAGCGAATGGCGATAGATGCAAATATCCCGTAAACGTACAGAAAACGGTCACATAGTGGGAAAAAAAGCGGGGCAGAAACGAAGTGGACTGGTTGAGCTTGTTAGCTTGAACTTCTGATCGGAGACTTTATTTCACACGAAGCCCGGGACCGGGGACTTATTGTGGTTGATCTCATGAATTGGCTCAATTGAGAGAGGTCTAACTTCTAAGCTGAGGGATATGCGGGCCGTCATTTGTCAGAGTGACAGGCATTGGCGCGTCTGCTAATCAAAACTGTTATCAATGGTGATACTACTTGACTCCTCAGACCATCCATGCTAGTGCTGAGCTGGACTGTAGAAGCACCTCGCTGAATTGAGTCAGGAGTTAAATATATCGGCGGCTGCATGTTAAAAAAGGTTGAGAGCATTGTTGACAATTTCAAGATGTTCAATCGAAGTGTGGAATGGGCGAAATGCGGAATCTAATTTATTATTAGGCTAGGTCTCGGCAGAAGCGGCGATCACCAACTCGGCGCCTTTTTTCTGGGGGCCATTGATCGCTTGTTGAACAATTATCCACGAAAAGAAGGGGGAAATAATCACTCATTGGCTGGCTCAGAAACTGTTTATACCAAGCTCTTATTAGCCACACCTGATTCACTGAATATTTCCCATTTTTCCCCGGCACAGCAGCATTTATGAAGCTGGCTCACTCTTGGGTGTCAAGCCTTCAGGTTCAAGTTCATCATCACCTTCCATGCAAAAACAGAGATACTCTGGAAGAAAGGATAAACTTCAGAGATGTAACTTGGTTGTCAGACTCATGAAGCTTTTAGTTGACTAGCTTGAACAAGTGAATTATGAATTGTGAAAGAGAAGGCACACTCATCTTGTTGACCAACCCACTTTGCTACTGCTGGCCCTGCTATACTCAGTTCTCAGTCGCCGACGATGAAGTCAACAGGCTGTAAGCCAATACCATGAGAAGGCGGATCTCGTTTGGATTGGACAATCTGGATAGCGCTGACATTGATGTATTGAAGGTCAGCAAGACGGCGGATATACTCCGTCGTCCATTCCTGGCACCTTTTGTTGGTTGTCTAGGCATATCAACGCATAAGCAAACCATGCAGTTAGAGGGCAGATTTCGACATACACCCACCTCGTTTACAGGAGCCAGAAAGTTCTGACTTATTCCCGGTGGAGGGACTTGGCTGGCTACGCGTTCTACAGCGCTTGTTGGGGAGGACTCAATAGCATTTTCAGTGCTCTCGTCAATGTGTTGAGATTCTATCTGCCCGATCGGATAGCTTATATGAGGCTCAGTCGTAGCGGCAGGCGAATATTTGCAATTGATTTCTAGTTGATAGCCGAGCATAGGGGCACCTTCGACATTGATAAGTGTCCCAATATCCTTATTGAAAGCAGAGGGGAAAAGTATGGCGAAATGCGCACGTTGAGTTGGAGCATAACGAGATGCAATAAGGTATACGGTTCGAGGCGCCATCATTCAACGAGTCCTTAAGGTAAAGAGGGATAAGTTGTTTTATCAATCCAAAGGCCACTAACGAGAAACAACGCAGTGAACTGCTGAGGAGACAAACCGAGACTGTCTCAGAACATAGGGCTGAGGATTGATGGTGAATGAATTGCTAAACTTAAGCGCCGAGCCGAATTGCTTCAATATAGTAGGCAGCCCCGTTTCCAACCAATTCCCTTACCGGAAGCGCTTTAACACTTTCTACATTTCCGGCCAGACCTTTAAGTATTTGGACGTTCGAAATAGCCCCAGCTAGGCCCCTGTCTGCCAAAACCTACGGATGTCAATACTCGTTACTTAAACAAAAACCACCATTCAATCTCCCTCTAATAAATACTAATGCCTACGGTAATATGCACGCCTATATGCTTTCAAAATCTGCAAGACTTCGGAAGCCTTAGAGGAGTCTTAATTGATCTGCCTATCCGTATATGAGGTAATTATCCACTAACAATGCAGCAGACATTGGTACACGTATCATCTCCTCAGGAGCAGGCTATCTATATATTACAGGGTGCAAAGAGCACAAATTGGAGAGATTCATTTTTGTCTCAATTTACAATTGTAGTTGAATGACTACTTCTTCTGTCTGGCCTTAATTAGCTCTCAGATGTGCATGGAGCTTTATTATCAACAATAGTCGACTCCGTTGTGTCAAGAGTTCCCTATATTAACAGATTTTTCAGACATGATGAACTTGTTAGATGCACCATGTTGGGACAGGATAATGCGGGAAAGACTACACTTCTCTACCGGTTTCAGCTAGGAAAGAGAGTTGACACCCTTCCTACAACATTTCAAAGTTGGTATGTTCCTCTCTTCCCTTACCGGAGTCTTGGTTTAATTTTAATGTCATCTAGTCGAAACAATCAGGGTTGCCTCCGAAGGAGTTAATATCACATTCTGGGACTTGGGGGGTATGTTACCGTCTTATCGTCAGAAACGACGTCCTTGAATATATGACTGATTCAATTATAGGTGGATGTGATCGTATTCCACGACCGCTCTTCCGGCATTTTCAGGGACCAGATGCCCTTTTCTTATTTCTGTTTGACCCTACAGAGATTTTCGATCCACGTAATGGCGCTCACAGAGCTCAGTACGCCATTTATGAGCTAAAATATGCTCTGGAGAGAGTAGTTGAAGCGAAATATTTCGCCGTTATACTAACGAAGCGTGACCTGACGTCCCGCGATAATCCTCAAGTTCAGCATCAAATTTCTCTTCTGAAAGAGGTCCTAGATGAATACAGGCCCAAGTTACCGTATCCATGCGAGCTCTATGATGATCTAGATCGGTTCAGCGGGGCTAAAGGAGCGCAGAAAGATATTCTCCTGACTAGGCTGGCACGGGTTGCCAAAATTCAGGATGATTCAGAAGTGCGGACTGTCTCTATGAAAAAGCAGGCGCCGCTTCCACCGCCTGATCCTCACCGTTCAAAACCCTCCAGAAAAGACCTGCTGCAGAAGATAGAAGATGGCTTTGAGAACAGGAACAGCCTGCTGGATTCAGATACGTTTATGAAATCGATGGTTTCTGGAACGCTGGACATATGGGATCATCGATCACATTTGCGTGCTGGATTTCTTACCCTGACAGAGTGCGTGCTCAGGGAAAGCGTTGTGTTTGAAGCAGCTGATTTGTTTCTTGAGCGGTTGGATAAAATGCTGAAGGCTGCGCCACATAAGTTTCGGAATACTGCGCATCTGTATGAATTCTATTTATCTTTTGAAAACCCGCTTATGAATGTCCTTTTTAGTGTCCAAATCATGATAGCTGACGAAAATATACGTGCTCAGAACCTTGACGGTATTCTGGCTCCATCAGATCTATCACGCTATGCTTTCATTCCGTGAGAGGACCGGTTCATTCCCTGGTCGAGAAAAGTTCAATGATTTTCTCTTGGAGTATCCAGACCTCATGTACGGACGGTCTTGGGATACGTATTACTCCAAGGATGCCTTGTTTAGCCCCGAGGCGAAGAGCGGTTGGAAGCTTCCTGATCTACAACCGCTTCCGCAGTTTATATCCCGCCGTCGAGCAGCTGTGAGTCAAGAAGCGGCTCAAATGAAGAACGATAAGACAAACACGAATACCCAAAAGCAGTCGCCCACGGAGAACCAGACTTCTGAGATTCTGAAACGCTTTGCCTTTGCCACCCTCAAGTCAATGAAACAGATCAACCGGCGCCGTGCAGCCGTCATCAACGAATCCCTTCCCATTATTCAGTCACATATAATGCGTCTTCGAGCGGGTTCATTATCGTCATCGTCGTCATCGTCGTCATCTCCTAATTCGTTAACAACAACCATATCCCCTTACTCCGAAACCCAAGCCTATTTCTATATCCAACTACTCCACGCAGCCATATCCTCCCTCCCTGCCAAATGCAGCCTGGACATCACAACCCTAACCTTTGAAAACTTCCGCACTCTTTTCCCCGACCTCGTAGTTACAGACGATGCCTGGAAGCAATACTACAGCGAGGAATTGTGGAATAGTATCGAAGCGCGCAGGCGCACGCTACTCCCAGACATCAAACCACTGCCGAACGTACTGCAGGCGCCGAGCAGTCGAGGGTAAAGGGGGTGGTGGATGGGATATTGGACGAAAAGCATAGTAGCTACGCTGATAAGGCAACACTGGTAAAGCTAAGTGGTCACGGTCGACCGAGTGTGGAAGAGATGCTGTTGGAGGTGCGGTGGGCGGTTAAGGAGGTGGGTGAGACTGATTTCACCAGTGGCGATAAAGAAGTCTCAAAGACGCACGCGATCCTCATATACCGTATTTTCAATGGGCTGTTAGACGCTGAGAATTGTCATGGTGACAATGGTGACAGCAGGGACTATGACGATGATGATGACGATAGGAGAAGAAGAACGAGGATCGCATCCCTCTCCGCCGCCGCGTGGGATGCAGTCTCGTTCCTTCATAGACAACAGCGGGCAAATCATCAGCATGAACACTGCGACCACCAAGCAAAAGTCCCGCAAAAGTTCACTGCAGCTGTCTTCTGGTCCCGCATGGTTCTGCAGGCCTTCATCGTCGAAACCTCAACCTCGTCATCCGCTTTTAATTCTGAGCTCGCCCGGCTTTCTCGCTCTTCTCAGGGATCTTGTCATCAACAAGAAGACGAGAAGACTCCACGGCTCCGCCTCTTCGAACTCTTCCTCTCTACACATTCCGAGCTGTGCTGGGAGGGGCTGTGGCGGGAGTATTATTCGGATGAGGTGTGGTGGAGTGAGGATGCCGGGGGGATGTTTGTGGCGGCGGATCGGAGGGGGTTGCCTGGGTATGTTTGGGACGGAGTGGAGTGGGCTAGGGCGATTCAGGGGGTTATGAAGGGGGATGAAGGAATTGAGAAGGAAACGGGGCGTGGGAAGGATGAGGATGTTGGGGATGGGTGGGAGGTTGTGAATGTGTAGGGAGCGAATGGGGTGGGATTAGTAGATATATTAGAGGTTGCATATATGTCTGAAGATCATTCTCATCTGTACTGAAAATGATGCTATACTGGTTATCTATGAATTGCTTCTCGTTTATGTGGAACGGATAATCATGGAACACAGGAAGGACAATCTGAGATTATGTAGATGTCTTTTTATCACAGCATGGTTCGAAGTAGCAGGGAAGAGATTGGTGACATGACAGTAAGGTTCCCTATGGAAAAGGCAGAAAAACGAGATAGACGACAATGGTACAATGGCAATAAATGAGACATAGAATAAGAGAGGTTGCATGACATGACATGTATGGGATTTCTGCTGTATCCACCCTTCGAGCATACTGCTGGATGTCTTCATTGTTCCCCTTAAACTAACATACAAACCAAGGCACCCACACACCTAAACACCATATGATAACAATATAGAAAGAAGCATAGCAAAGATCAAAGAGCGCGCCCTGGGGAGGCATAGAGACGAGTACATAATGGCATGGATATAAGATATAACTGAATGGAGGGAAAAGTAACAAAGGAGACAAGAACACCGAAAAAAGGTTTAGTAAAAATATTAACAGAAAGAACATTGATAAGAAAAGAAAAAGGCGGCTTCAAGCCATGAGCTAACCAAACCAAGGCAGCAAGTTAAACCTGACACGGGGCCATCAAATGTGTATCAATCAAATCATTCTTAATCAGTATTCTTTTCACGAGTAAAAGGTACTCTTCTGAAAGCTTTCGGGAGAAATATCACCCATCTTCCCCTTGACCTCAGGCTTATTCGCAGCCTTCAGGCTATTCGCCCGCTGCTTCAGCTGGTCATCAACAGCCGCCCCAACGCCCATCAGAGTGTTACTCCTCGACGTAGACGGAGACGCGGTTACATCACCACCAGCGGCGATAGCCTGCTGCTGCGGCTTTCGTTGGATGGTTTCCAGATATGGGCTGGGGAGGTATCCCATAGAGCCATCACGGGCTCTGCATCGCCACCACTCAGATGGGTTGCCCATAGGATCCGTTCTGCTAAGGACTGCGACAAGATCGCCCTTCTTCACAGCCAAGTCGACGCCAGCGGTATTTTGGGCGTCAGGGGTGTAGTCATAAAGGACACGGCAGAAGTCGAGCTTCGCGGGGTCAATGGCGTTTTGTTGGTTGGCAGGGAGGGGCTCGCCGTTGGGGCCAATCATCATGCGTTTGGCTTCCATTTCTTGCGAGCGGGCGAGGGCGCGGATGAGTTTGCCCATGAGGTAGGGGAGGCCGAAGACGGCGGCGAGGAAGAAGAAGAAGGGCTTTTTGGAAGGGCGGGGAGGGGCGGGGGAGCCGTCTGGGAGGGTGGCGGGCACTTGACCCTTTCCTGTGAAGGCGGCAAAGGCGGAGGGTGTGAGAGATGTTGCGTCTGCCGGAGGGGGCCGGCCAGTGAGTTTAGCGATAAGGGTTCTGAACCATCTTAAGATGGTGAAGATTCCTAGGACGGAGCCTAGAGTGTTTCGCAGGTTGCCGAATTGCTCTGCGACGGATACCATAGCTGGATATCTAGAGTTAGCACGGACATGGCAGGTACCTGATCTGAAGGAATAAACATACCGAAAAAGGAGCTATGCGTAGCCATGTAGGTACTCTCCAACATCTGCGCAAAGCCTCCGAATGCACCGACTATGCTCTCGATAATCTGGAATGTAGCTTGCGTGCTTTGGTTGAAAGAGTTTGTCAAACTGTTTGGGTCTCCATTCGGCATGCCCCCGTACATGCCACCATACCCACCCATGCCACCCATGCCACCCATACCGCCGTACATCCCTCCATATCCGCTCCCATATCCACTATACATGGATCCCATGCCACCTAATCGCGAATATGGGGAGGAGTAACTATTGTAGCCACTATATCCGCCATATCCGCCTCCGTAAGGGCTTTGGCCTAGCCGTGACGCACCATACGGGGAGTAGTTTGATGCGGTTTGGTTGACGACTGAATTGAGAGTAGATGGTCTAGATGGGAGGTCTGGAGCGGAAGAGGTGTTGTTTGCTGTGGTTGTGGCGGGTGCGGTGGTTGCAGCAGGAGATGTGCCTGTGGAGGGGAGGGGAGCAGAAACGGCGGAAGAAGCTGTTGAACCGGCGCAAATAACAGGTTATTAGCAACGTATATTTCAAAAGAGATACACATGAAGACAAACGGGAGATTAAGGGAATCGTCTTCTCCAGCTTCGTCTGACCAAAAGAAGCATGGAATTGAACTTACCAGCAGCACCGGCACCAGCGCCGGCTCTCTCCCACGGCTTAGGCGGCGAGACTGACGCCATTTGCGTTACGCCTACATGCACGCACGCCTCGCGATAGCCCCTTTGACGCTTCTCAGGAGCAGTCTGGCATAAAGATTGCCTCTTCGTATGGTCGGAATCTGTTAACGTTCTGCCCGTGAGTGGCTAAAGAACAATGGCGAG
Organism: Helicocarpus griseus UAMH5409; assembly: GCA_002573585.1. Taxonomy (NCBI): domain Eukaryota; kingdom Fungi; phylum Ascomycota; class Eurotiomycetes; order Onygenales; family Ajellomycetaceae; genus Helicocarpus; species Helicocarpus griseus. The sequence goes on along the minus strand of PDNB01000054.1, from coordinate 119,980 downwards.
CAGCGCAAGCACCACGGCTCTATTGACAGATATAGTATCAAGCAGGATAGCCGAAGTTCCCCCAAGTATCTCTCCTCTCACTGAGGATTCCAAAAGCGACGTAGGCTGTTGTTGAATGGTTAGTCTAGGGGGTTGGAAGGAGAAGATGTTTTTGGCCGGGACATTAGGCCGAGGATGGAAGGGCGGGATGACTAAGCAGATATACGGCGCGGGGGGGCTTTTGTCGGGGAAATGTACCGAGGATGTTTCTGGCAGTGTAAAACCGCTGATGGAAGAAGAAACACGGCACAGTCTATTGGCTCAAGTTACATGCAAGGGATACAGAGAAAGACAGGAGAGAGGGCACTCAGTCAAGTGTCTACTTGTGCACTCGAAAATACTCAGCAACGCGTGCAATATTCGTGGTTTATCCCATATAAAAGCGCATGGCGGTCTATACAAATTCCTCAAGGAGATCTTCACAAGCAGGCAGCCTCGGATCACATGTTCCTCGCCACCGCGATCCTCTCTTGAGCACATCTATCTATGCTGATACTGACGCCTGTCTCGAAAGTGGCTTCCAAGAGACATTATACAAAGCTGCGCATTTTACCAATTTATCACTGGCATCTACTTTGATTTCCAGATACAGCCCGTAGGCGGATGATGTCATCTAATCCTCCAATCACGTGATACGTCTTAGGGCTTCCCTTCCCTTTTAGGCTCCGCTGGATATTCGACTTCTTCGACTTCATCTTGCCAGAATCCTAGATACTAACAACAACAAATGAAGTGGTTGGCATAACCGTACCAGTTATTATCAATTCTTGAATGATAACGTAGCGGTTGTCGTCCATTATTCCAAATTATGAAACATTACTTAGTTCCACTCTTACCAGTTAAAACGGGCTATGGTTACACTCCCAGTGCTGTCCTTTGGATCCATCCAAATATGCGTCCTCAGGGAAAGCAAATCTACTATATTATTCCTAATTTAATAACGGTTTGGGGTGGTCCGCTACAAACCTGATGTCATAGACTTTCAGAGGGCACGGTGTCCAGAATGTCCTGCAGGGCGCGTACCTTTCGGGCCAATCCTTATGCTCCAGCGCTAAGGTTCACCAGCTTTCGGTAGAGGATCTGGTGGTGACGGTATCTCCCGTTTGCGGCAATTTCCTTTACAATTTCTCCTCTGCCAGCGAAGATTTATTCTTCCTTTCGCGCCGCGGGTTCTATGGGGATTTCCGGTTTCCGATTGCCGATTTCGCCGCTGGACCGTGGGCGGTTTCTCCGGGGTATCTGTCCCGGTAAGGTTGGACAAGGGATCCTATTTTGCAATCAGAAAAGACGAGTAAATCTTAATTATATCATCTGAACAATGTCGAAATTGATGATCGATCCATGATCTCGATGAAGCGGCGATTAACACAGGTGATTAAGGCTAACATCCTGCTTGGACACAAGAACAAAACAAAACAAAGCACCATCTCAGCAAGAAGAGCAAACAAGGGAAAGTAGATCAACAGACATAAAAAAATGAATATGAATATGAAGGGAAAAGCACAAAGAAATCAAGAATGGGTTTGTCAAAATATGCTGAAGCCCAATAGTTCCAACAACGCCAGGGGCTCTAGTTTTCGATGGCTCCGATCGTCCTTTTGGGATATGCTGGATTCATCGTTCAAATTCCGCATGCACGCAAGAACGTGTTTATGTTGCTATAACGTATAGATTCTCTCCGTTGCCAAAGAGCCGTCGAGTGTTGTACGCGAGGCCGAGCCGTTTGAGGTGGACTGTTGCCACATGGTCCTCTTGCAAGTCTAGAGGAAACTGGAAATACACGGGTGTTTTGCTTTTCCAACGCGAAAGTGGTATTTTTCTATGTTGTCGCTCTGCGTGAAAGGTTAGTTATTGGTGAATTCAAGTCGGGAAGGGGTGTACTAACGCTCAGCAATGTCTTTATCTAGGACACAAAGTTTGCTATCCTTGAGGTATAGGGTTGCGACTTTCTTCGAAGACTTCTTCGGAAAACTATCCGTCCTCTCCGAAGAAACCGCTGATGTTGAAAAAGATGTTTTCGGCATGGAGTAAGTGTGGTTATTGAGATTGATTATCAGTGTTGACTTTTGAAGACGGCAATAATTGTGTCTTCAATTTGATTGGTTGGTCGAATAGATGTCTGAATCTCCAAATTTACACGCTGCCTTGTTGGGGCGGGGAACAACGGTGTTTAAATAGTAGGTAAGCGACCGATGAAACTGCTTTGAACTAAATGTTGGCAAAGCAGCCGGGAAGTTGCATATAAGCCAATGACTTCAGCCCCCAAAACCATGGCTAATTCCTCGCACAGGTGGCGGGGGCCAATTTATCCCGTGTCGATGCAACGCAGTCATCCGTCACAGCCTTGTCACGCATAACTACCAATCAAACCTCACGCCTCAAAAGAGAAATACTCCTGATCTTTTACGATTTGATGCTCAGCCCTTATGGGATGTCGAGATGTCCTTTTGTTACATCTCGTGCGGCATCCAGTCTACAAGGCAAAGAACTGCTTCCCTTGAGCGAGCGCAAAACTTCTCATAATCCAAAGCCCATTGCAGCAACTAATTATTGTATACCGTTCTACCATGTTCGGAACTCCCTGTGGTTCCCGTCGCAAAACTGCAATATCGGTTAGGTTGGTTCATAGTTATCCCGGGAGGCGCCTTACAAGGTCACCGGGGTACCATGATGCCAACGAGAGAAAGAAAGCGCCAGTCTAGCATACATATGTACAAGCTGATCAACAACCGGGGTCTGGCGAATTGTCAACGGTCGCCCTCCTCCTTCTCTGTTCTCTGGCATCCAAAGTCTTTCGAATTTGACCACAGCCTCCCCACCGTTTTGACAAAACTGGATTTCAATCTTCGATCCTGGCTAACGACACGGGCGTCCCTCTTTTGTCCAATACTTGCCAACCTCGCTTGTCAGCTCCTCCGTACGTTCCTTGGTGTTTTGCCGAATTTTCGATGTACTCGACTTTGCCTTTTAATTCCTGGTATGGGCGTCGGCATATTACTCAGTCGGTTTTTCGCAGCCTTGCATGTCTTCTGTCTCCTGAGGACCCCGACTTCTCAGCGCAAAGCGCCCCGTCTTCTCGCTAAGAGGCTGAAAAAGCACATATCCCTTTCACAAGATAGTGTTCCCGGGCCCTGGTTTCTGCAGCATTTTGAGCCCCATTGGGTCTTATATATCATAGCCGAAATGGAGTTTCTTCTACGTTTTTTCCCTTGTGCCCATGACTGGATATCGCGATATCACTATTTTTCTGAATACAGAGATTATTGGCTCCCATCTTGGTTTCCCATATATCTTCGACAAGAATGAGTCCCTCTGAATCTTACTCTGACGCTTCAACCCAGGGTAACCTTGAGGTAGGGCAGCAAAATGTGCAACCGGGCGCTTCTCAGATTTTGTTGCCGACTCGGGACGAAGTCAGTTCATCCCGACTCGAGCCACCTAATCCTACAATTGGAAGAAGACGATTAACAGGTCACGCCGTCCGCCGCGGTCCACGTCGTGAATATTCTGACGTATCTGATGAAGAACCCGCAAGCCCCTGGGCAAGGAAAACTGCTCTTTCTTTTGGTATAACTCCACACTATTCCTTGAACAATCTCTACTGGCTACTGACGCGAACTCAGATGGAGGGGGCATCCGTGGATATTCTAGTTTATTAATTCTCAAGGAACTCATGGTGAAGATTCGCGCAATTGAAAAGGAGTCAGGTTTCAAGTCGAGCAGCGATTACAGATGGGGACCCAAAACTCCATCCAGGCCTTCGACAGCAGAAAGTAACATCGGTCGCCAGGAGAGGGTCGATGACTTTCTACCGTGCCACTATTTCGATTATATAATCGGGACGTCCACTGGAGGGTACGTATTATAAGTTGCCCGAAGCTACACAAGTTGGCTTTTCTAATCATGAAACTCCCAGTCTGTCTGCTATATTGCTAGGGCGATTGCGGATGACGGTGGACGAAGCACTTGATCACTACCATACGTTTGGTAATATGGTGTTTGGAAAGCCACGACTGGGCCATGAACGTTCATTTTTCTATCTTCCCAGATCGAAGTACTCGTCTAAGAGAGTGCGCGAAGCCATTATTACGGTCATTCTGAGCAAATTACAACAGACAAATCCCAAAGCGGATTATTCTGACGCACAAAGAGAACAGTTCAAATCACCAAAAGACCAGACGCGAACGTAGTTCACTCCACTTCCCCTTTTTCATCTTTTGTGGTATTTGCCGCTTGCTGACATTCTATTCTGAAGAATTGTTCTAGCGTTCTGCAAAAACCGAAGCGACGGCACTGAGAGCACCTATCTATGGAGGACATACGACCATCGGGGTCCAACCGGCCAAGGGGAAAGAATGACCGGCTTTCACCACAAAAACCCATCCAGTGCCCATCAGGAACCCCTATGGCAAGTTGCCCGCTCCACATCCGCAGCGCCAATGTATTTCGAAGCAATAAAGATAGGGGACAGAAAGTTCTTCGACGGGGCCTTTGGCGCGAATAACCCCTCCTCATACGGTGTACAGGAGATTATACTAAAACATATCCATCCACCTTCCTTCTTTCTCAGCATCGGCACAGGTATAAAGCGGAAAACACCAAAGAAGAAGAAAATGACTCTTGCTAAGGAATTACTTACCGATCGTGGCTCTAGAAAACAGTTTTTGAAGAAATATCTTGAAATATCGCGGTTAACTAAAGATCTTATAACTGACACGGAGGAAGTCGTGCGCCTGTGGAGCGGGATCTGCAATCAGAGCGGGACGGACCACGAACGACTCAACGTTCCTGAAGGCGTCAGTACAATTCCCCTTGATCATTGGAAGCCGTCCAAATGCGGCACAGAAACTCTACACAAAATAAAAGAGCACACCCTCGCCTATCTGAAAACACAAAAGGCCCAACAAGCTCTTGATTCGTCCGCCAGGAAACTTGTCACCTTGCGTCATAGGCGCGCAGATACCGAACGATGGGAAGTCTTTGCTACGGATGTCACCTACTGCTGCCCATCGCTAGACTGTAGGAAGCAAGATGCGTGTCACTATAATAAGCGGCATAAGCTACGATCGCATTTTGAGTACAAACATCGAGATATTTTCCAAGATCATCCTGACGACCTTGAGGCGCTTTTGGATGCTGGGAGGATTGTTGCTAAGGGAGATTTTAGGTCAAAAGATGTTGAGGCGGCGGAGGAGAGGCTTTCGCAGAGTGATGCTTGCGATATGGTGAGACTGAATGCGCTGGGCGACAGGGAAGGTGTTAACGAGGTGAAGGCGAATGGCGTCGCGAGGGCTACGATTGCGAGGAGTATAGAGACGGAAAGCTCTAATACTTCTTCGCAGAATACTGATAAGAGTGGGATGTGAGACAGCTATTTGAAGGTTGATGGCTTGAACATATGCCTTCAACATAGTGGTGGTTCGGTTCATGTTTTTGGTGTTAACGATATAAAGCCGCTTCGGTATGCATTCTGGTAGGATAATGCCCTGTACAGGGCTTGCTACCATAACGTTGTTTAGTTGTATATGCCCTCTCCAGGGTTTCATATCTTGGAGTTCACCTTCTGCAATATACTACGCACATGCATGATGGAGTGACTGGCAATTAGCTGATGATAGAAAGGGGCTGGGGCTGCTCAGATACCCAGCCAGGATCTCATGATAAAGTAGTGCATGTAGGCAGGTTATCTACAGCATGGATTGCATGATAACCTATTTTAGACGGCGAACATGAACACCAACGTCTATATCAACGCCAACAATCATCTAGATTTGTATAGCGACCCTCCAAAACTCGTGTGCCAAACTTTTCAAAATTTATTCCTTTCTCTCTTCAATTTCCGCACCCACCAGCCACCATGAGTCGCGTCTTCCCCGACAACTGGATTGGCAGGCTCTGGGATGGCTATGAGCTGTGCTGTCGCGAGAAAACCGTATGGCGAATCGGCGAGAAGATAAGTGAACGCTCTATCCTGATGCCCAGTCATCCCAGCACTGGTCAGGGTAGGGCGGAGGCCCAGGCTGTCTATCATTGCAAGCAGATTGTCCAGGGCAGGCCCAATAACACAAGAGCCATTATCAAGGTCCGAATGCAGTATGTTATTCTACACAGCAAGACCAAAACTTGGAATGATAATAGCAAATCGTACTTACTGGTAACAAACAGGGTACCCTTTGAATATCCCCCTAGCCTTAACTCTGCCGTCCGCGCAAGCCTCGCGCAGCAGCAGCCCTCAGGCTGGACACTCCAGGAGCTTCAGTCACTGAGATATTTTAACGCCAAAAAGTGCACTGTGGTCCCAAAGCTGCTGAATGTCGTGTGGTCATGGCAAAGTGAGCCAGACATGCCCGTCCCGAAAGGTTACCTCGTGTTTAATGTGATGGAGAAAGTCCCCGGCGTATCCCTAGCCAAGTTTTGGGGGTACAATCTCCCCAAGCGCGACAAGATCAGGGCCTCATTTCGTCGGAGCTTGACGTAAGTAGTAGTCTGTAACTACTGTACGAAACCATTGGTTTGATTCACCGATTAGCATGAACTACCTACTGACGAAAAGCGGCCGCATTGGATAGGGAGCTGCTCAACTTGGGTGCACGAGCCAGTGATTGCAGGCTTGATAATCTCATCTATGACGAGGAAACTGATACGTGGTACGTTTCCTGGTATAGAATAATACCTCATCCTCCTCATCTAACAAACCATTTCTGACATCATTTCCCTTCATAGCTACTTTGTTGATTTTGAAGATATTGAAGTCAAGGAGAACTCGCCAGTGAAGTTCTCACCCGACCATTACTTCATCTGGGGTTTGGCCAAAGATATCAACTGTCAGGATGTTTATTAGTGGCAAGACTTTTTAAGGCCAAGTGAAATTGCTAAGTAAGAATTGGTGTTCCATTAATGATACTCGAGTTTTCTCCTCCTCGTCGGAAATTACCTCGCCGTGTGAAGGAACGCCAGCGGAAACGATAGTTGAACGTGTCAAAAAAAGATGAACGATAAAGATCTTTGGCAAATAAATCATCCTAAACGCCTGCTTCTTTCCCACATGCCAATCGTACAGTAAATATATCCATCCCATACACCCCGCGCACCTTTTTTTTTCAAAATCAAGTAATGAATGCATATACAGACGTATACATGGTAGACAAAACATTCAGCACCAGCCAGTAGATCTCCTTTCTCTACCCGCTCCATTACCTTACATGCCGAAGAGAAGGGGAAGAAAGACAGGGAAATATGCATAAAACGCGGCCCGCCCTCTTAACATGAGGCCTTCCTCTAAAGAAAATCTCAATCACTTCTTTTCACTATCCAACCCAAACAGACAACTCCTACTACAACTCATCGCGCCTGGGAAAACGGAACTCCCACGACCGCGGCGGCACGGGGAGCCCAAGCCAGTAATTCCACAACCGGCTAGATTCCAGAACGAATGTTCTCCATCTGTTGAAAGAAAAGCAGGGTTAGAACAAGCTTCACATATAATCTGGGGGGGGGGCGATGGGGTTGCGATGCAAAGTACTCACGCTACGCTAGGGAAATTAATCCAGCTCCTGATCACGTAGACGTACGTCCGCCATACCAGGTTCCATTCCTCCCAGAAAACGTCCATAATGGTCTGGTCCCCACTTTGTTTTGTACGTCGGGGTTTACCCGTGAATTCTTCAGACCATTCATCATCTTCATCATCGTCTTCTAAATAGTCCTTTCCGGTGGCCTCCTTGCTCGGCTCATGGTTCGTTTGTGATGGATTATCTTTCGCCTCATCCTTTTTGCCGCCACTGGCAGATCTTTTATCATTTTTAAGTGTGTTTGGGACAGTCGTGTGAACAGGCAAACTATCCTCCGTGCCAGCCTGCAGTGCCTGCTCGAAGCTCTGCACAGCGGATATACTGTGCGACACACGTCCGAGAGTGTTAATGAGAGCAACCAGCTCCGTCCGTCGCAGCGGCGGGTTCTCGCCATTCTTCGTCTCGTCGAACTCGAACAAGATCTTCAATGCCGCGCCATACCCCGCCGTCTGCAACTTACCCCATAGCCTGCACTTGTCGCAACCGATGCAATCCATAAGACGGCTGACGTTGCGGAAGCGGTTGCGGAAGTCCTCCTTGAGGCCGTTGGCAGCCTCATCGCGGAACATGATAGTCTCGTCAAAAATTTTCGGCTGCGACGAGACGGTGTCGGTGAGCTCGAGAACCTTTTGCCGCGTGTCAGAGTCCTGTTGCGGGTCGCTGGTGCAGAATGAGTATGATTGCAAATGCTTCTGGAGCTTGGATGTGGCGCGGACAAGGACGGCGAAGTTGAAGTAAAGGTTAGAAATACGTTCTGGGTGGTTGTGGAGGCGTTCTTTGTAGCATTGGACGTTTGGAAGCCACTGCCCGGTTTTCTGGTTGAAGTAGTCCCAACACAGATGCGTGGAGATGGATGCATGCATTCCGCTGATGATCCTGTGGAAGACGCGCTTCTCTAAGCACTCATCGTCTAGCGGATAAGCTTCATTGCGTGTCGCAGCGGTTATGGCCTGGTTCCGCTCATGCTTTTCTAAGACGTTTTTGAAGTCTTTCGCCGCTTGGATATTCCCCAGTGGGGAGTGACGGGATGATGATTGCGGCTGGGACTCGGGGAGCGGCTTCACGAAGCAATTCTCTCGATATATGGCGTCCCACACTTGCCTTGCTCCCTGTCCCTGGTAACCCGTAAATCTCTCCGGGTTATCTAGTAAGCTAACGTAATCTCCCTTTGCCGTCGCACCCTCGTCCTCTGGGACACAATAATCCCGCTGATCACACTCATCATCATACTCAACAACACAACTCTCTCCTACACCCTCGCCCAGCATTCCCTGGAGCGGTCTCTCTTTTGGCCGTTCCTGCTGCAGTTTCTTTCCCGGATGCCCCGCCTTGGGTCCTTCCAATTTACTCAGCTCCTCCGCCCGCCAGATGGGCGGGATATCCTCTTCCGAATCCAACGTGTTAACCGCACAGGCAATGTTGCCGCACATCCCCGAATCATCCGACCAGAAGTGGCATTGTTTATTAAATAAATTAAGGCGGTAGTACGAGAAGAAGTCTGTATCGTGTGTAATTGCTTCAACGAGCGGGGATATTTTCTCGTTCACAGAGTCTAGGGTGGAGAAGGAGGCACAGGCGTCTGTGACGGTTGCTTTAGGGTCAATCTGCTCAAAACATAAAGTATTAGATATGGGCCTTTAGAGAACCAGTGGTTTAAAGTAGAGATAAATAAGACTCACCGCACAGGCACTAGGGGGGTGAGCTCTTGCTCTGGAGACGTGGCTTGCTCCGTGCGCTGGACTCAGCCAGGCAAACACCGCCAAATAAAATAGTCGGGAAGCGGAATGCATTGTCTAGCTGTTCCTTGAGAAAATGAGCGTAATTTTTCGTTACCTCATAGGTGGTATAGCCAGGTATATGGCGAGCTTAGGTCTTCGCGACAGGCGACGAATGAGCAGATCGCAAGGGATGACGCAAGAAAGTAAACAACGTCGTGTGTGAAGTAATATGGCTCTAAAGAGAGGAGTTATGTATGGCAGAAGACAGTAGTAGAGTAAAGTAAAGACAGGCCGAGTTCAGGCTAAGTAGATAGCTATACTTTTGCTGTAAGTGCATGGATGTATGTATGTATGTATGTGTGTATGTACGAAGCTGTAGAGATGGAAGTAGATGTAAGTAGCTGGCAATTGTACAGATGTGTATGAGATAAAGCTAAATGGCCACCCGAGAAGGAGACAGATACTTTCTTAAAACATGGGAGCAAAGACAGGAGCCTGCAAATGACATGAAACCACCTGTCAATTGCGCCGGCGGGGGGGCAAGCTGAGAAGAACAGATATGATGCTGTCGTGAAGATGCAAGGTGGCCGAAGTTCTTTTTGGGGGAGACGTCACTGCTGCATTAGTCAGCCGCTATCTTATCAATCAGATAATAAATAATCAATAATATATACAAAGGTGCAAATACCAAATCCAAAAACCAATACCAACATATATGTCGTATATACATACAAAATCCAATCCCCTAAACATACATACACACCCTACAACTTCGCCTCCCCCCCTTTCTCCTTCGCCGCCTGCCACCCAAACTCTATACTCTGCCCAATCCCCGGCTCCACAATCACATTGACAACAGTCACCTTCTCCTCCTCCAAAAACCCTTCTCTCGTCGCCCTCTCCAGCTCCTCCTCCGTCCTCACAAAGTATCCCTTGCCCCCACACATCGCCGCCAGATGCTCATAGCGCGTCTCATATAGCAGACTCGTCGATCGCAGACCCCCGGTGCCCCCAGACAACGATTTAGACGTAGTATCATCCTGCAGCGTCCTCCACTCCTTCTCCGTCTGCGTGTCGCCATGGTAAATGCCCGAGTTATTCATGACGAATATGAGCGCTGGGATGCGATGACGGGCCAGCGTTTCGACTTCCATGGCGCTGAAGCCAAAGGCGCTATCGCCTTCCAGCGCTACAATTTTCTTTTGTGTCTGTGTAATGTTTCCCGTTGACGAAGGTGACGGTGGTGTGAGATTGTAAGCAGCGTGCGCAGCGACAATGTAGCCCAATCCAACACCCATTGTGGCATATGTACCCGCATCAAGGCGATGCCGCGGGTGCTCGAGCGGGAACGAGGAGCGGGAAATGTCCATGGTATTAGCGCCTTCGGAGACGTAGACAATGTTCCCCTGCTCGGGCGGTGAGAGGGAGTTTAGCGCGGTCTTGATAATATGATATGCGCGCTGGTAGGTTAAGAAACCGTTAGGCTTGGTAGGCATGAGCGCCTTTTTCTGGGAGTTGTTTTCGTTCTTGGTGGCGGAGGCGGCGAGGAGGGATGGATATGAGTCCGGCGATGTCGGGGAGGCGGGCTTGTACTGCCAACCAGACAGAGAGGAGAGAAGCTGCTTGACCACCAGACTGATATCACCCACTATTCCCGTCTCCGCATCCCCGGCATTCCGTCCAATCTCCTCCGCATTGATATCGACCTGAATGAGCTTGACAGACCGGGACCAGCGGGGGGTTTCGCCGAAGTGAAGAATCCAGTTTAGCCGGGCGCCAAGGACCAGGACGACATCTGCATGCTTCAACGCCGCGCTGCGTGCGCTAGATGTGTTTAGCGGGTGCGAGTCTGGTACCACTCCCTTACCCATCGGAGTCGGCAAGAACGGGATTCCCGTCGTCTCCACAAACTCGCGAATGGAGGACTCCGCCCGCGCATATGCTGACCCTTTCCCAACCACCACGAGCGGTGCTCGTGCAGATTTCAATAGCCCTGCCACCTTCGATATAACCGCTGGATCTCCACTAGGTTTAGGAGGGGATGCAACAACGGCAAGCTCTGGCGGCGGCAGAGTGAACCCCGGTGCCGCTTTGCCCTGAATCAGATCTGCGGGGAGATCTATGAAAGTTGTCCCTGGTCGCCCATACCAACATGTCCTGTATGCATTCCGAATAGCACTGCTCGCGGAGTCAAGTGAAGAGGGCCGAATGGCCAGCTTAGTGTGAGGCGTGAGGAGGGAAATGGCGTCCATCTCTTGGAAGCCGCCTTTTGTTATGATATTCGATTCCGCCGAGCCGGCGAGGACGAGTAGTGGGAATGTGTTTGCAGTGGCATTTCCAATCTATATTTTGCACAATCGAAGAAAAGCATCAGCATGTCATTAGCCATCCCATCGTAGTATATATCATGTAGTTTAAAAAGCACAACAGTGTAGAGGGAAAAGAAGAGAACCCACCCCAGCCATAGCATGCAACACCCCCGGCCCGCCCACAACCAGACACACCCCCGGCTTGCCTGTCATGTACCCGTACACACTGGCCGCATAGCTAGCCGCCTGTTCGTTTCTAAACGCAATGAACCGGATGCCCAGGTTGATCGCTTCCTCTGCGATTTCCACGACGGGGATGCCGACGATTCCGAAGATGACGGAGACTCCCAGGTCGCGGAGGGAGTGGGCGACGATTTGGGCGCCGGTTAAGGGAGGCATTTTCCTTTTCTTTTGATGAGATTATTTAATTTCAATTCCTAGTTTCAGCCTTTGAGCGTGTATCTTTGTCGTTCAGTTAGCTTTTCTTACTCCCTTTTGATATTCGGGGGTGTTCGTTACCTGGCGGCGAACGGAATCAGAAATGACGGGATGTGGTTGGCACGCATGAAGAAGCGTCGAGGGGATTGAGACCAAAATCTGTTTTGAATTTCATGCAATAATGATGACTCCAATGTCCCGGCCGAGATGGCTATTTACTACTGTAGTTTAGTTATGAGTGGGGAAAGCTGGGAGTTGTTCATGTTCTGGTTCAGTGACGCAAAGAAACAGTCGGGGAAAGCTCCGAGGTAAACTGCCCGCCGCGGGGGAGCCGGGGCTGGATTGATTGAACCCACACAGCTTGGAACTTATCAATTTTTATTTTCAGAAGCTGATGAAGATGTTGCAGTCAAAAACAGAAATATCAAATGTTATACAAATACCAGCAATTCTTAAGAAAACTTCTTCAACAGAAACATCAGAAAATTCTTTCTTATTTACTTAAAAAAAAAAAAAAAAAAAAAAGACTTTTCATAGCACTGACTGTTGAACTAGGTGTGAATGCGTCCTCAGGTGGCATATTGTCAGAAGTATCTATCGTCGTTCGATGTGCTGACAGGGAGAGACTGCGGTCAGATGGTGAAAAGCTGCGTCAAAAGCGAGTCCGCGGTGTCCACCCAGATAACGAGATGCAGGAGGATTAGAGTTGCGAATTTCATTCAATACTGCATTTATTCTGGCTTTAAGAGCTAGTCTCCCCAGGGGCAGTAGTATCGAGTCAAGATAACTACCCATCCTCTTCGAAAACGCGATTTACTTCCTTACCATCGATCGCTACACCTTCTCTTCATACTGTTTACGGCTCTAGAAAAGAAGACTGCCTAGAGGCCCCTCATAACTTTGATTGACCTCAACTTCAGCAACCAGCCATGGCGCAGCGACAGCCACTATACAGTATCAGTCCATTTCGATCAAGCAGCAAGAACACAGACACACAATTGGATATGTGTGTTTCTGACAAATATTCTAAAATTGATCTCTTTACCGCGGACTTTGCGAGCTCCCCTACCCTACTTGCAGACTATCTTCGTCACGTTCACCGTCAAGATCCAGAATATATTCCCGACAATATGGACGAAGATGGAGAGTTCGAAGACCCCCTTGATGAAATGCACGATTGGATCTTGCAACCATTTCTGCCAATTTTCCGCCAACTTGCTCCTCTGGACCAGAGCCGAGAGTACACCCTCAAGGACTGTCTGTTTGCGGAAAAATTCCACTATACTGTGCAAGTGCTGGAAGAAAGCTTAGTCCCTGTTTGCCTCAACAACTCCAAGGGCAAGAAGAATCACCTTATTGGAGCCCGTTTGCCGTTTTCTACACATGTTGACTATTCAATGTTCCCTGTCTACCATCCCAGTGAAGTTCAGGTTCCGATCGATGCAAGTTCGACTTCATTGCCAGCGGTACCTCATAAGGTGTTTATTCACGGGCGACCAAAGCCTAGCTTCTTCAACATAGTCTATGCAGGTGACGCGGGGATTATCCTGAAGGAGCTTCTTGCTTATTCAAGGATCCATATGGCTAAATTCGATGCCACGGTTCGCACGTCACGACTTGATGGCTTGGTCCAGGACGACAATGGACACGTTATGGGGCTGCTTTTGTCATACATTGATTGTCGTGGAACTACACTCCGTTGCATTGATGGACGCAATCCTGAGAATTCCGACTCCCGGCAGAAATGGGTCGACCAGATTTCGCACACACTACAACACTTCATTCACACAAGATTGACTGGGGGGACGCAAAAGCGGCCAATGTGCTAATTGATGTCAACGGCGATGCGTATCTGATTGATTTTGGAGGTGGTTATACTGTAGGCTGGGTTGAGAAGGAGATGGCCAACTCAATTGATGGAGACCTTCAGGGACTTGAAAATATTAGGCCGTACCTTTTTGAATGAGTTTCCCGCAGGAACTTGCTTTGCAGCCACACAGCCTTCAACTTCTTGTCTCACCCCACCCCCCTGCCTGCTGGACTGAGGAAAGACATTCATTCCTTGCGTACCGATGGCAGCTCTTCAGGATAACGTAGATTAGAATCAGCGTTTGATAATGCTGAAAGATGGTTGACTTGTTGATATATGTATCTGATGCGAAGACCAGCAGATAACAGCACAAGGGCTGTGGGCAGCATTGCTATGTTGGTCTGTGGCTTTGGATAGAAGAAAAATCCACGGTTGTACCACTTACCACTAAAGTTTACCCCTACGGGAACCTTGCTACTTCGTCCCGGCCGCAGTTATTTTCTTTAAGGCCTAAGGTCCTAACAAAAAGCAACTGCATCGTTGTGTACGAAGATGGTGCCCTATCATCCTTGAGGATGATTGCCAGGGCAAAGGCATCTAACTGTCAGAATCTGTTATGCTGGTATTATAGTCAAGAAGTTTTTGATAAAGCAATGATCTGATTTTATGAATTACCCCCTGTACTTCTGGGTAAGATTAAATGCCAATGCCATAATTCAAAGTTACTATTCTAAGGCTGTAAGAACATAGTCGTATCATTCAAATAAAAAACTTATTTATAAATAATCTTCCCCGCAAAACATAGCTCCGATATAGGTAGAGCCGTTATAACAGTAGAGAAGGATAAACCCATCCAATGCATCATCAGTATGTGAATAGAATGACATGTATTCAGCTGATGATTATCTATCCAACAGAACTCAACATTTCCAAAATATACATAGAAAAAAGAACGCCGGGGACCGTAGTAAACCACCCCCATCTCCAGGAGGCCGTACCGCAGCGTATATAGATGACTCTATTTAAAACCCCCCTCCAAATCACCCCATCATATCTCATTTCAAAAAGGGAATACCATACCCAAAATCCCACCCCAAATTACCCCCACCAACCCTACTAAAACTCAAACTCCGACCTAAAAACCGACACATCCATCCCACTAATCACCAAATCACTCAAATCCCTCCGTCCCATCTGACTAAACACCCGCCTCAGCGTATCATACAGATTCGTACTCTGATTCTGCGAAATGTGAATCATATGCTCCAACTGCGCCTCATCAACGCCATCGCCAACAATATCCCTTGCCCGCTCCCTGCCTTCCTCTTCCACAACTTTATGCATCGACAGCGCCCCAAGCAAATGCTGCGCGGCTTCCGGGTAGCAACCAATGTTAATACACGACACGCCAAGGTTATACCGCGCACGAACAAAGTTGGGATTGATGGTGAGGGCCTTCTCGTAGGCTTCGATGGCCTCCTCGGACCGGCCGGAGTTGGCAAGGGTGGCGCCCAAACGGTTCCAGAGGAGGTGGACCTGGTCCTTTCGGTTTGAGATGCCGGACTCGGTGGATGCGAGGGCGGCGGTGAAGCAGTCGACGGCTTTGTGGTATTCTTCGGCGCCGTAGAAGAGGACGCCGAGCCCCACTTGGACGTCTGGGTCCATGTGCTCGCCCTGCGGGGAGAGCTGGGCGGCTTGGATAAAGAGGTCGGTGACCCGTTCGTGGAGGATGTGGCGATCGGTGAAGCTCAGGTCGGTGTCTTCGGAGAGTGTGCTTGGGTCGACGAGTTGGGGGTATTTGACTGATAGCCAGCGTTCGAGGGTGCGGTAGGCGGTTGAGTCGTAGCCTTCGTTTGTATATGAGACGGCAAGGCCCATGAGGGCGTCCAAGTTACTTGGGTCGAGTTTCAAGGCTTGCTCTAGGGCGCGGATGGCGGGGCTTTCTTTTTCGTTTTGTGCTTGGGCGGACCCTAGCATTGTCCATGCTTGGACATGTTGGGGATCTTTCTGTACGGCAGCTTCGAATGCAAGGGCGGCGAGGGAGAGGTTACCGCCCTCTCTTATAATACGTACACCTTCTTCGAACGGATTACTGACAGACTTGAACGCATTCTCCTCTTCGAAAAGATAATCACCCATCTGGGGGTCCCTGGTGTGAGTGTTAAGACTGCTGTCAAAGTGATCCCATTCACTGAAATCGCCCATGTGCATGTTATCAAAGTTGACATTTTCGTTGGCCATTTGCCTGCGAGCTGCGGTCTCAGCCTGTATGCCTTTCCAAACATTTTCAAATTGTCCAAACTCATCAGTCTCGGTGGGGACTGACCTGTCGACCTCATTCAGCTCCGCCTCTATCGCAGCATTCGCCTCTGCATCCTCATCCTTCTGCCCCGACTCGGCCATCTCCGCAAATTGCGCTTCCCAGTTCTGATCATCCAGTTCCACCATCCTTCCCTTCCCCTTATCATCTTGCATCGATTGCTGTGGTCCCGGATGGTGGTGCATCCCCATGGAATATGAAGGACCCATCATTCCACCCATGTATCCCGAATTCATACCCCCATACCCCATCATCGGTTGATACGCGCTCATCATCGGTGCAGATGTAGTAGCCGGGCTCGACGCGCCCTGTATGCCGCCCCGGCTTTGTTGTTGGAAACGGGCAAACTCCGCGGACGAAAACTCGGGCCCTGGGAAAGGTCTTGCCATCCCCGGCTTGAAGGCAGCTTCCATCCTAGCCTGTTCACCGTGGTCAAACTCGGCAGCCCAGCCAGGCGAGCCCGTCCTTGGTGGCGCTGTCTGGAAGTTCTCTAGTTCACGACGCATCTGTTCCATTGCAAAGGGTTGTGCGGGGCCTTGCGGCATTTGGTCTCCTTGTTGAAGAAACTCATCCATCATCTAGTCGACGCAAATGAAAACAAACAGTCAGAATATAAAATTCTAGTAAATTAAGATCCATAAGGATGTAGTAGAAGCTTTCCGTACCTTGTCCTGACCTGGCATCATCCCCCGCGATCGCATCCCCTCCTGTAGGCCGCCGGGACCCCGCCCAACGAGCCTGTCCCGCTGCAGCGACTTGTCATCCTGGACATGCTTTGTGAACTGCGTCAAGGGGTTGCCTGCTGTCGAGCACTCCGGCCCGCCGAGAAAAGACATGCTGAAAGTTCGAGGGAAATCGGTATATGGTATATAGAATGTGTGGGGTATACTTAAGCTGACACGGGAAAGATAGCGGGGGGCCTATCTGGACGAAGCAGCATATATGAAAGCCAGTAAAGAGAGTATAGCATGAATAGAAAGAGGATGGAGGGAGAGAAACCGAGAGAAGGGATGGGGTATGTTGCTATTGTATGTATTATGATCTAGGGTGAGAAGGCGAAAGAGTTGAACACTGGAGGTTGAATACCTCGATAAGTCATCAGCGGCTGCCAGCAACATCCTCGGATGTTCTGACCTGTACCATATTACCGGTAACCGCTGTATACCGTTGGTGATTGGCTGGCCTGCTGGCATTTTGTGTATGTACCTTAATGTACCGTACTAGTGTAATTATCTCTTGCCCCGACCCATTAGTCAGCAGAATCTCTGCTTTCACGTGGAAACAGCTTTGGGAGGTTTAGAGACATGAGGGACGGAATAGAGAATATATTCAATATCAGAAGGACAAGTTATCATTATTCTTGAAGAGGAGATTTTGTACCAGATCCCATATCACTCTAATATCTAAACAACACAATAGCGCCTAAAGCAAAAAGCAAACCACAATACAAAAGAAAATAAATGCGTCTTCACAAAACAATTAGATAAAATCAGCCGTACATGCAAGTATAATTTACAGTTTTGAGAGGTTAAAAAAAGGAAAACGGAGTGGTGTAATACATCGGAGAAAAGGTCGGAAAAAAAATGTCAGAAGGAAAATATGGCGAGGGAAACGCTGACAGCAAGCCAGCATGATGGAAGACATTCTCCCTAAGCTGATTGGGAGGAGAGAGAGAGATTAGAGAGCAGAATTAAGAACCTGCTCCTTTCCGTGCCCCAAAAGTCCCAACCCCTGGATCCGAATCAATGCAGCAGATAAAGAAACGCCCGTAGTACGTAAAACATAACATCAGACTCCTGTTGTGCAAGCCCATTCCCAGTTCATCGTTTGTGTATCCAGAGTTCCCCTGCTTCTTCCGTTTGCTTTGTTAAGTGACATGTCTACTGAGAGGGAGACTCGGCATTCTGGGACTGGCGCTGAAACCTTTCTTCTCTGTATTCTTTGGTGTTCTTGCTAAAGTCGACTTTCAAGGTGCGTCCGTAGGGAGCCTTTTGCGAGAGGATTTCAAACCCAGCCTTGGCGCTCTCTACATCCTCAAAATCAGCGTGGGCGAATCCACGGGGTTTGCTGGTCTTCCTGTCGACAGCGACACGGACATCCTTGACATTCTTGATATCCTTGAACAGGTCATTCAATTCATGGTCGGTCATTTCAAAGGACAGGTTTCCAATGAACAGGGTCTTGGTTGGCTCCTGGAGACGGGGAGTAGTAGGTGCGTTGAAGGTACGGGCGGCATAGTTAACAACTATCCTACGTCCCTCGTAGATGGTCATGTTCAACTCGTTAATTGCAGCATCAGCGGCCTCCTGGGAGTCAAACTCGACATATCCGAAACTAGCGAGCGAAAGATGTGTTAGAGAATGGGTGCCAGACTGAAGAGCGCAGAAACCAAGGACGAAAAAAAAAAAAAAAAAAAAATTGAAAAAAGGATAATCAAGGCTGGAGAGGGAAACAGTACCCTCTGCTCAATCCACGGCTGTCATAGATAATGCGAACGGAATTGACATTGCCAAACTTGGCCAAATCACGCTTCAAATCTTCGGCAGTGACTTCGAAGAAAAGGTTGCCAACGTAAATGTTTGCACTAGGCTCGAGAACTCGACGTTTGTCCTGTCGATCCTTGGGAGCATAGTTGTCGCTTCGGAATGCAGGGGCTTCATCAGAAAATTCGGAATTCCATCGCTGTTGGAAAGCGGCATTGACGAGAGAAGCTCCGGGAGCAGTGGCCTTCAAAAACGTAGGCGCGAGAGCAGCGAGAGTTCTGGGCTTGGCAGCGAAAGCAGCAGGGCCAGCGCTGATGGCGCGGAATGCCGCGTGTCTGAGAGAAATCCTGCGCAGTGGAAACGTCGGTTAGCTATCTATTTCATTGACGTTAACAGACCAGATAGGAGAACTCACATTTTTCAATGGGGTATAAAGTAATTAAACGATATACAAATATTATATATCACACAGAAATAGAAGAATCGAAAATAACGACGACAACTGCAAAGAATGGGAGTAAAGGGAGAAATGGGGACGGAGGACGGAGGACAGGAGACGGAGAAAATATGGACGAGGAAAAAATGTCGATAAGGCGCATCCGGCTAGCTGGCTGACTAAGCGTCAAGTATGTGTCACGTGATATGGCTACTTCAACCCCTGGCATAAAGACGAACATTTATGTACAAAATTCCAGCTTTCATAGCTCAGTATTCAGTTTACATTTTCAAGTGGAGTGAGGAAAACAGTCTTCTAGTGCATAGAGTGGAGTAGCGCAGTGTGAATTGAAGAAAGCGGTTTTGTAACTACTCCGTACAGCTAACCGTCTAACAAGGAAACATAAACAAAGTAGAGACCATCACGTATATTCTGCATATCAGCCATAGCCAAATATAATATACAACTGAAAAAGAAAGGAAACCAAGTATATATATCCCAATAAACGCACGTAATACGTACCTGATCCCACCACGACCCCTACATACAGATATATATCATAAAGAAAAAAAGGGGGAGCCAACCCCCATACTTTTCCACCAAAGGAGAATAAGGAGAATACATACCTAGCCCTTCCCAACCCAATATAAAATCAAACCAACAAATTCCGTCCAAAATAGAGTCCCAAACCCAATCATCCCAAAACGATCCAAATTAAAACCCAAACGCTCACTCCCGCATACACTCACTCACTCATTCATTAACACCGTTACCCCCGCCATTCCCATTCCCACTCCCATTCGGCGCACCCGCACCCATAAACAGCGACGGGCCCGCTCCCACTCCTCCTCCCCCTTGCCCCCCTCCACTACCTGTTCCTCCTCCACCATCAAACGAACCCGACTGCGACGAAAACGCCGCCCCCTTCCCACCCCCCATCTCCGGACGCGTTTGTGGTTGTGACTGATGCGTTGGCGGTAAGGGTCCCGGAGAGAACCCCTGGAAGTCAAACATGGACATGGGCCAGCCTTGGCTGTTGGGATCGCTGCCCGTTGCGGTTTGGAGGTAGTTGTCCCATGCTTCCTTTAAGCGGTTGGTATCGGACGTTAGTATGTAATCATGATCGATCGAGGAGATGCTGACGGATTGTAGATTTGCACATGTTGAGGGGGGTGTTTATATCACTTCAACCCAAATATAAAGTGGTATGGAAATTTTCCGATAACAAGAGGCAACAAAAGAAGGAAGAAGACATACCCAGTCCAAATTATTGAACGGCTGCATATCCGGCAGCTGCCCAAACATGCCCGCCCCCATCCCCGGCCCCATCCCCATCGCCCCAGGACTCAGCGGCATCTGCGTCTGCGTCTGGTCCATCATGCCACCACCAGGACAAGTCTCCATCTTCGCCATCGAATCAGCGCCAAACTGCGGCGGGCTCGTCGGACCCATCGGGCTTAGCCCACTACTAAGCAGGCCCAGCGTCATCGCCGCATTCTGCTTCTCATCCTGCGGCTCGAACGAGCCTGCCGTACTCGTCATGGGCGCTGTTGGATTCGCGTTATTTCTATTTTGTTGCTGCTGCTGTTGCTGCTGGTTCAAGTTCAGTCTCTCCAGCAGCACATCCATAATCGTAGTGGCTTTCCAGGCATCCATCGATTGATCTTTGGACTCATTCCAGATATCCCTAGACTGTTTGAACATGGCAAGCTCCTCCTGCCGCCTATCCATCCCCAGATAGGCACTGTCAGTGGATATACGACCCGAAGCACTTGCTTGCAATTCCTGGTACAAGTCAAGGAAGAGAATTGTGCCGGCCATCAGGAAGTCGTGCATATTACCAGACCCAATGAACCATTTTTTGTTGCGGAGACGAGGGTCGACCTTGGACTCGGCGTTTAGCATCGATTGGAAACGGAGCAGCTCCATCGCGCTATCGATGCATGCACGGCGGGAGTATGCATAGCGGGGGTTTTCGCGGGCGCGGTGGAGGAATTTTCGATGGAGGACGCATTGTGCTTTATGATAGACGCTTGCAATCTATATTTCCAGCCGTCTTAGTCAAAAGAAAATTGCCACACATATTCTAATCAAAAGCGGGAACTCACCACAAATCTCGCCCGGATAACATATAACGGCTCATCATTCTCCGTAAACGGCCGAACGGCCATCCGTTCCGGAACCATATCACGAGCCTGACGAAGAAGATGATCAAGTTCCATAACCTCCTCGTACGAAGACCCATTGACCTTTTGCGTATGTTCCAACACGCGCCCAAACGCAAAAGCAAGCCTTCCCTTGGCAATGATATACGAGGCAGGCGCTGGTTCGTTCAACGGTCTTTCCGGGGGGAGCTCCGTTGAATCTTCATTGAAATCCTCATCATATAGATTCCGCGGGAGCTCTGTGTCACTATCCCCGGAACGAATCATAGCAGGAAGGCCAACTTGGAAAGAGAACAATAAATCAGCTTGTCTTATGAATGTCCACACCCTTCTGCGCATCTCGCCCTGGAAAACAGAGATGTTTGGAAACATCTTCGAGTCACGGTGATAGCCCATTCGCATAGCCAAGCGAACGATCATTCCCACCAAGACCCATACCGATACCTCTGCCTCTTTCAACTGGGTATAATCAGCGTGCAAGTGGAGAACAAGCGTCTCCATTAAATATGCATGCGGTTTTGTGTAGTCTGCGAGAACGAGACACTGGGCCATGGAATTCCTGTAATTGGCAGCCATGTGCAAGGACTTGCCACGGAATTCTGGGGGCTCGTCTGATTCGTCATAATATGATAGCATCGCGAGTCGCAACATAGCAAAGACCATGCCTATCCAAACAATGTTGGTTTTCGATGGGTCTTCCCAGTGCCGTTCATACTTTAAGCATGGTTAGCAAGACTCACAGGTAACTAGATGGAACATCGAACTGTACCTGTTTCTGGAAGGTTGGGCCATGAATAACATCTAGAGCCGGTTAGCAACATAAGCAAATGTGCGAGGGGAAGCGGTACTCACGAGTAAACGGATCATAATTTGTAAAATAACGGCTAATCAAAATATCAGTCGTATACCTCGATGGAAAACTTGACATAATCTCCTTCTCACTGGGCGGTTTCATAGCCCCAAAAATCAAAGACGGCCCGCAAAAATCCTGTTCCTTGTTTGCCTCTTCGATTTTCTGTACTTGATCCTCATAGTGCTTCTTATGTGTCGCAAAGTACTGCTTAACCTCCGAGATCTGTAACATAATCAGCAAATCAAAATCCCCTACAACGATCGCTTGTATACAATTACAACTTACATCATTAAGAACCGCCATCCAATGCGCCTCGCTGATATAGTACGACTTTTGCGTCTTGGAATCAACCTTCATGACCCCAAACGACTTGGTCACCTGCTCCGTATCGCTCTCATACAACTTGCTATCCATCTCATCTTCAAGCTCCAGATCCTTCACATCCTGCCGCGAAGCCCTACTACTAGGACCTGACAGCGCCGCCTGCGCCGCAGCCGGCCCCGCCGACTGAGAGCCATTGGTCATCAACGACAAAACAAGCCCCTCGAGCCGGTCAATGCGATTCTGCATATCGTCAGGCGTCGTGGGGGAATGCTGGCTGCTGGGGACTTTCTTCCGGGTGCGCGGCTGGGCGTACGTACATGAGGAGGCATCGTTGCGCTTCACGCAGTTTTCGCAGGGTACGGCGCGGTTGCACTTTAGCCTGGGAGAGAAGAAAATTTCGGGTATCAGACGAATGATTCCTTCCAGGAGAGACAAAAAAATATATGTGATTCCGCAGTTTTTTGGTTGAAGGCTTACTTCCGATTTCTGCACGGTGAGCAGGAGACCGGTACCCGATTTCTCTTCCTGATGACTCGATATTGTCCTTCGGGTGAATGCGCGCCGGCGCTTGATGAAGCGGTGGATGGGGGTGTTGGTGTCATGTTTGCGGTAGCGGAGGGGGCGTTGTTTTCGAGTAGAGTAGGGGTAGGGTTCGTTCGTTCGTTCGAGTAGCGCTCAGTTCGAGGTCTTCCAACTCGTTCTCATGCGGCTTGCCTACTTAAAGCGGATATAATGACTGTAAAAGTGCAAAGGCCCGTTAGCAAAGGTAGATATTGCTTTCCGTAAAATGGGAATAGCTTACTCTCCCCCAGTGGACCGATTCGATACTAAGCGACAAACTTCTAACTATGGCACACGCATCTGCCTTGGCAGACAAGCCCACTTCTTCCAGCGTGCAAATACTCCTTTCCACACAGAGTCAAGTCCGAGCGGGTTCAAATCCCTTTTTCTCACAGACAAATTCCCCGCGCAGTCTAAATCGCGGCGGGGTGGAACAGGCCGTGATAAGGCAGCGGCTCCCACCTCTAGACCAGAGCCGTTTCCCCGTCACTCGGTACAATAAAATATCTTTATTCGATAGATACGAACGACGTTGTAGAAAGCGACAAAGCAGCGGGGTTCGGAAATAGCAGGGACGAGCTTCGTTTAACCGTTATCGAGAGACAATAAGAGACAAGTCAAACCCGTCCGTAAACCGAATATCCCAAGACGAAGGTCGCGACTAATGTGAAGAACAGATATTCTATAAAATCGTAAAAACAATGCGCACGTCAGCGAACAAAAAGCGCTCAGAACCGGGAAAGGCAGAAAGGGGGAGAGTTGTCGTGGTCGTAGCTGAGCAGGCAGAAATACGGCATCTATCCATACCTAACTAAGCATGCAACCCTGTCAGTCACAAAGACGGCCCAATCAAGAGCCGAATCCCAGCAGAATTTAGCAAAAGAAAACTGAAGTATCTAAATTCAAGGACTTGGGGTATATGAGGAAGAGGGATGTTCCTGTATCAGAGGTAAGGCAGAGGATTGTTGACGTTGACGTTGGCCGATAGTCGACGGTTGACGGTAGACGGTTGATGGATCCAGCACCGCTGATTGGCCCCGCCAGCGTCTGGACCTCAGCCCTGATAAATAGAGATATACGGAGTACGGACAACTATATTCAAACGCAGACAATCTTATTCTTATTCATTTGTTGTATACATTGAACATGCTCCATACTGTTATTCATACTCATTACATTCTTTTTCTTCTTGGATAACCACGGGGAGAAAAGGGGGAGTAAACACACAAAAATCAAATAAATATACCAGACAGAGGCCGTAAAGCAAAACCATACAATATAAAAAAACAGAGCTTTGAAGATAAAAAGGTATAAAAGGCAACAAGAAAAGAAACAGCAATATCAAACCACAACATCAAAAAATACAAGAGGTTATAAACATCATTATCGCCATCGCACTCGCACTCACTCACCAACACACCCACACTCACCCCCTAACCTCACCCCTTCCTACATATCATCATCCCCAAACCCCCAACTCCTCTGATTAACATTCCGACTAATCCTCTTCCCCCCAACCGGCGGCGCATTCCTCCTCGCCACCTCCTCCCGCACCCTCTCCTCCTCCTCCCCGCCCTCCGCAAACGTATCCCAGCTCGAATCCATCATCTTAACCGCCTTCTTCCGATCATTCCCCACAGCAGCATGCTTATTATTATTCTCGTTATTATCAGTTCTGTTCTTATCCTCAATCTCCTTGTCCCCAACATCCTCTCCCAGCCCCGCATCCGTCATCGCCCAATGGCTATCAAAATGCTTCTTGCGCTGCACGCCATTGGAGACATTCCCCAGCGGTCCACCCTTGCCAGACAAAAGCTCCTCGTCGCCCTTGACGGGGACGCCAAAGTCGTCGTAGAGGTTGTTATCGTACAATCCAAGGCCCTTGTTGTGGGCAACACCCGGCCCGCGGGTGGGCATCTTGTGCTTCTGGGGTCCCGGAGTGCCGTCGTCGCGGAGCTCAAAGTGGCTTTCTGCGTCGCGACGGGGTTGCGGGGCGCGGGGCTTGGGCGGGCTATCTGGGCCTTCATTCTCATCGTCGCTCCAGCCGAAATGCCGCACATTGTTGGCTCCGACTTTCTGGCGCGGCTTCTCTGGGGTCACAAAGTCTTCAAAATCCCATTGAGACAGGTGCTTCTCTGAGCGGGGACGCATGGGGATGTTTTGTTGTCCGGCGTCAAAGGGCGCTTCGCCAAACTCGAAATGGCTTGCTTGCTTTACCTTGTCCTGTTTCGGTTTGGAAACGGGCGGCTCACTCTCGCCAAACTCAAAGTGACTGGGAGCGTTTGGTTTGGCTGTAGAGCCCGGGTGGGGGGTCTCTCCAAATTCGAAGTGGTTGTATTTCTTCGCATTGGTGGGTTTGAATGGTGTCCTGGTCTTCTCTTGCTCTGCCTTTTGCTCCTCCTCATCATCTTCCATAAACAAGCGCGATGGTTTGTAGCTGTGACCAGCACCGGCTTTGGGGGCCTTTCTTGGAGACTGAGGTGCTTTCGTAGGCGTAGATTCATCGTCATCGTCCCCGACGAACAACTCACTTAAATCGCGGGGTGGAGGTTTGGCAGATGAGCGCGAAGTCACCGACATAGGGCGTTCTTCTGGGGGAGGAGAATGAGGTTCGAAGAGCGACAGTGAGGCATGGGGGTCTCTTCCGAACTTCTTGCTGGGGGATGCAAACGAGGCATTTGAGGCTGATGTGGTGACGGACCGTTTATCAGCCTGGGACGCGGGCGAGGAGATTGCGGTAGAGGACCTTGCAGCAGCAGAGACGGAGGAGTTGATAAGACGCGACTGGTCAGCAGCGTCGCGAATTGGCCAATTGCGGTGGGAAGAGCCAATAACATCGAGTTGCTTGAGGAGCGATCCCTGGTCCCAATACAGTCTAATCTGGGTGATTTTGTCCTGGCTGTCGAAATGGACGATATGGATCTATGGTAGCCATGCAAACTCTGGTTAGTACTTTTGTGAAGTAAATATAGACTTTTTCATATTTGTTTTTTTTTTCTGTTTCTGCAGTGATCGTGGGGTATGTAATAATAATGGATCAATAATGTGAACTGACTATTGGCAGAGTGACGATGCGATCGACAAGGAAATTGTCGTCCAGCGCCAGCAAATACGCCCCTCCCCCGGACAGGAACTCCAACGAGGTGTCGACGTCCAGGCATAGCGAGTGGGCGCCCTCAACGGCGTTGACGATCTTCTCCGACTTCTTCCTGACAACGCGGGAGTGCTGGGTGGTGAGGTGTTTGACGATGAGTTCCTGGGTGGAAAAGGAGGAGGTAGAGATGATGTAGTGTAGAGCCGCGTCGGGAGCAAGGGATGCGGGCGAAGGGTCGGCCAGGAACCGTTCGTAGACGGCCTTGAGCGACATGGTGGAAGGTGGAGGTAGGACAGGGCAGGACACGAGATGGATGAATAGATGGAGGGGGGAAGATGACGATAATGAAAAGAGAAAGAAGAAGATGGATGGATGGGAGGAGGGAGAGGACAGTAGTAGTAGTAGTAGTAGTAGTAGTAGTAGTAGTAGTAGTTGGTAAATAACAACAACAGCGGGTGTTTTGGTCGCGCGTCAGTCCCGGCGGCTGTTTAATATATGGTTATTATTATGGACGGACGATATATATCTGCTGGCTGCAACCGTGGGGCTTCGGCCCAGGGATATTCAGGAGCTTGTTTGCTTTTATTTTAGTATCTTAGTCTTCACGGATATTAAATATCCTGCAGGAGATGCTCGTGGAGACGTTGATTAACTGATTGTTGATGTTGATATCATAGTGGCTGTCAACAACGGGAAAGTGTCTCTGCCATGTCTCTGTACTTGTACTTTTACCTGTACCTGTACCTGGACATCTCTCTATTCCTCTCTCCTCTCGCCTGTACAAATACAAATGCATCACTTATCCCTCTACCCATATCCATCCATATTCCTTTTCCCCCTAGTCCCGCGTCCTTTTATGTAGGGCCCGAGGTCAGTCTGGAGATCAGCCCTCCAGTAATCCGACTAAACCCACCCCATCTCCCACGCCACTGTTTCATCTGCTGTCCTCCGCCGCTCTGACTGGCTGCACGCCGTCTTCTGGAAGATTGGAACGCGGCCTGGGCTCGCGCTGGTCAGTGGTCGCCCGGTAACGGTTTAACCACAAAAAACGTGGAGCATGGATTGCTTGTGACTGTTGCAAAAAGTTACGCGAGGGAGGCTTGCATTTGAAGAACCACCTGGTTGTTTCAACAGCGCTTGATGATATATATATTAAGAAAAGGGGGAAAGAGAAGATACATTTGAGTTGAATTTGCTGAATCAGAATTATTATTATCTCTTTCCTTTTTAATCTCATGAAGCTTGTTGAAAATACCCATCACGTGTTGACACTTGCCTTTGAATAACCTCAGATTGAATCAAGGACAAACTTAATTCAATGGCCAATGAACAAGGGAAGATTGAATTTTTATGAACATTTTCTTTTGGAGAAATTGACTCAATCAAGGCACTCTTTCCAATCTGTAGCAGACAACATCATGCGCGTGTTAAAATAAGATCCTGATTAGATGTTCGCGCTGCATTGACTCTGCGCAGCATACTCTACACACACACAAAATCTCATAAACATATAGAAGACAAGAAAAAACATCAGAAAAACAAGCATCAGGATATCATTTGTGTTTTAACTATTCAAATCACAGGCATTTCTATGTCACTGAGCACCCAACATTCTAAAAGTAAAAGGGAATACTCTTCATCATGATTTTCCAGAAGTCTCTCAATTCAACAGGCCAACTTCCTTTTTTTCCTTTCTTATATTCCCCTGTGTCTTGTAAGTTGTCGCATCGTATGTAGAAGTGTATAGTTACAACCTCCCTTCGCCTACAATATGGTAGGTATGTTGGAAGAAGAGGACAGATGACAAGACATGAGCCAGGCAGCTAGGTGCCTATCATCCATAATTTAATTCTCCCTTGAAACACCTCCCTGGAACCTGACCAAAAGCCCCCCTTTGAAGGTTTTGTAAGGGAAGTGTGATTGTTCGGACATGTTAAACCCCCAACAAGAGTATCCGGTCCAAGACGCGAACCTGACCCCGTTCACCGTATTGTCAATCTTCAAAAAGACTGTCGATAAAGGTATTTTTCCTTTTTTTTAGCATCCTTTCTTGATATATCATAACCCCGTATTATCTTCATAGCAGGAAAAACAAATGGTTTACAACGTCCTATTTGGTTTCCAAAAATACGATGGTCAGTCGAATCTCTCAATCGGTACTCTAGAGCCCCGGATTAGACGAGATATCTATCCAGTACTCAAATGGAAGGGGGGGGTGGCGCGGGTTAGACGGACCCTAGGTAGTCTTCCTTGATACTCCCAATCGCAAACATATTGCGCACATCATTTCTCAACCCAATCAGCTTGATGCGCAAATTGGTTCCCTTCTCAATGACCTGGTCCGCGTTATCCGTGTACTGCGGCGGAGTCGCATCGGGATCCCATTTGATTTCGGGGGGAATCAACTAGTGAAGAAAGTTGTCTCAGTAAACGCCATGCCTCCTCCACCTCACTCTGGAAAAAGAAAAAAAGAAGAAGAAGAAGAAGAGCACATACATGTTTCGACACGAAAACCGTCAACGGCCCCACCTCCGCAAATATCCCTTGATTCTTAACAGACGTCACGATGGCATCCACCTTTTGATAAAGATGTCCTGGTTAGCGCGCACAAGTGACTAATATCAGTCAGTCATCACACCACAAGAACATACCGTCTCTCCCTTAAACGGCTTCCACACAATAGCCCGGTACATGATTGTATACTCCGCCAGCCCGCTGCCAGGCAGCACCCTTCCCTCGGAGATATCATATGTGTCCATCACACAGACGATGTAGTAGTCGCCCGTGCACACGCCCTCAACATCATCGAGCAGCTTCTGTGTCAGGTATTCCTTCACGTGCGAGCCGAAGAAGGTGGGGTGGAGAGAGAGGACGTGCTCGAGGAAATGGATGAAGAACATCGTGGGGCGCGGATGAGGAATGAATCAATCAACGAGATGTAAGTTCACCCCGTTCACTTTTCCCCGCGAACAGGCAGTCGGTTCCCTCAGGAGTGCGGTACCGGACACTATGGTAGGTAAACGGGGAGAGGTGTATTAGTTTTCTAGGTCAGGTCGTGAAAGATCCCTCAAGCTATCAGGAAAGCCCCCCCTAGCAAAAGGGTATGCGCAAACAGCCCCGACAGTGTGCTCGATCTCAGCCTATCATGACAGAGTTTATTTTTTTGTTCCGGGCAGCTTTTGAGGGGGGTGGAAAGGCGCGGGAATGGTGTGGGGATGGTCTAGCCCAGGTATATATCTCTTCCAATAGCTAAATGAGAGACAGGAAAAAAAGCTGTGACGAGCGATCGGAAGAGCAAATTCCTGTAGTGGGCAGCTCCACGAAGTCTGAGAAGTGGAAATAGGATATACGGTAAGGGAGGGAGGGAGAAGATGGACACAGAGAAAGATTGAACTGCTGGCCCCGAAGCAGATGAAAGATATAGACAAGCTGAGAAAGCTGAGATGGATTGAGGATGAGCCTCGACTCCCGCCGATTGCGATGTCACGTGGATGGTTGGCTAGATCATGTGATGTCGAACTGGTTGATGAACCTTGGAAGTAGATATCAGCAAGAATAGTCAATAAACAAAGAGTTATTGAATTGTAATGTTTGGGATATTATTGCAAAGAGGATGCACAAAGAGGCTGAAGGAAAAGAGTCTCTCTTCCGTCGCACTCCGCCGCCTTTCTTGAGTCATTCAGCGTACGGAGATGGACAAGAAGTCAATAGTAAGCAAACAATGCACGGTTACGAGTAAAGAGTAGAGCAGCAGGAATAGTCAAGGTAAGATCATGCTATACCTAAACTGAGATATTAGGTCAAGCAGCTGTATATTGAATATCAACTTTTCTCCTAGCTTCCTGTAGGAGACGAAGCGAAACGGATGAATTTCGTGCATGGACAAGTACTTAATATCAACCACACACTCACATTGAAAAGTAATCTACCTCTCAAAAGAAAAAAGAAAAACGAAACACAGATATCTATTGAACAACATAGTAGTATCTTCAATTGACTAATTATAGTCAATGATTCATTGGTTGAAGATGGCGACGTCGATCACATGCAAGCTGGGCGTTGGAAGCCTCACGAAACATTTCTTTGCCTCGACGCCATCGTATCCCCAGAATCATTTTCCCCGGATAATAATAATACACATATGAGGGGTAATCACCATCACGCGCTCTCATCGTCACCAAGCCGCTCATCGCATTTTCTACCTTTTCTTTGACTTTGAATGCTGTAACAACCTCCATTTTCTCTGTGTGAAGGAAGGCCAACTTGAGTAGCAGCCATGGCGCTCAACCTAGAGAAGCAGTTTACCTTTGTAAGTAGCAAGACGTCCAATGACATACATACTGTACATCCCATCATGATATAATGATATAGAAGTGCTAACAGCCCTTTGCAATAGTATGGTGCCTACCACCACAATCCAGTAGGACTTCCCTTCATGCAAATATGCAACTG
Organism: Helicocarpus griseus UAMH5409; assembly: GCA_002573585.1. Lineage (NCBI taxonomy): Eukaryota > Fungi > Ascomycota > Eurotiomycetes > Onygenales > Ajellomycetaceae > Helicocarpus > Helicocarpus griseus. Next base: position 89,407 of record PDNB01000054.1, on the reverse strand, counting down.
CTCCCTTTAAATAAACCGGCTCTTACAACCACACCCATCTATCCAGGTTAACGTGGGCATCCACATCATCTTCGTCCCAGTGATAATGCTCTGCATGTTCCAACTGGTATGTCCCTAGGCCTTCCCCCCCCTCTTCCTTTCTAAAGAGTGACAGATAGACTAAAGACACAAATGAAAACAGGCGACCAACTCCGGCCCCCTCTTCACCCTTCCCCCCTCCCTAACCCTCCCCAACCTCCCTCCAAACCTCGGCACCCTCGCCGGCCTCCTCTACACCACCCTGTACATCCTCATGGAGCCCGTAGCCGGCGCCCTCCTTGCCCCCCTGCTAATCGGCGGCACCGCGTTCGCCAACCACCTAACAACCACCTACGGGTCGAAAGCAACGTACTGGGGCCTGGGTGTCCAGGCAGTGGCGTGGATTGCGCAGTTTGTCGGCCACGGGGCGTTTGAAGGGCGGGCACCGGCGCTGCTGGATAATCTGGTGCAGGCGTTCTTTCTTGCGCCGTTTTTTGTGTGGCTAGAGGTGCTGTTTTCGATGGGGTATCGGCCGCAGTTGAAGGGGAGAATTGATCAGGCGGTGCAGAGGGAGATTGCGAAGTTCAAGGAAGGTAAGGGGAAGGGGAAGAGTTAGATTTGGCTATTTTGAACGAAGGGGAAGTTGATGGAATTGGTATGGGAGAAGTTGTGGGATGTGTGTCTTTGTTATGGTTTGGGTTTTGTATATATGTATACCCAAGGACTAGGGGAAGGGGACTGTTGTGGTGGTAATGGCTGCTTCTGTTCCCGGATGGGGATGATAGGACGAAGTACAAGAAGTGCTGAAATGGTGTCTTCAATTCTTGTTCTCCAGAGACATGATATGGGCAAATCCGCGGATCCGGATGTTGCTTGGTCTTTATATCCAGGCTTGTGGTCGATTGGCTGCGACGGGTAATGTTTTACGACGGTGCAATTGATCCTTTTTGTTAGCAGTTTATACGAGTTTTCTCTTCAGTTGATATAAAATAGTATCTCTACATTAGCAATTACCATACTATCTACATATTCCTGTTGTGATTATATTCAATATCTCTAGTAGTAGTATATCTATCTGTAACTGATGATTCCATGTTGTGAAGTGGCTGGATGCTCCGACTGATGAGTAATGACGCCAACTGGCCCTAGTCGGCAACTCTAGGAACACCAAACCCAGAGGACACGATCCATACGAACAGCCATTGTAGCCGTTAATTGGGGTATTTGACTCGTTTAAAATATATAAATTGTAGAGCATGAGCCTACAAGAAACTACTCCCAATTTCAGAGCCATCTATGCATAGAATACTGTTCTGCGTTGAGTACTGTAGCCGACTGTCGGGAAAATCAGCGCAGAGGCTGCCCACCGACCACAGGCTCGGCAGAGGCTTGGCAGCCGCTAGTCCCGATTCGCCGCTGGTTCCCTTGCCTTTCCTCGCTGTGTGCAAGCTTTCCCTTTGTCTTTTCCAACATCCACAATCCTCTCTCGCTCTCTCCCTCTTCCTCCTCTCCTCTCCTCTCTCTCGACTGTTGTTATTAACCTCTCCTCCTCCTCTCCCCCCCCTCCATCTCCCATTGTCATTTTATACCTCTCTGAACCCCCCCTTTCACAATGTTCAGAAACGCCCTGCGGCAGTCTAGCCGCTCTGTCACCGCCGTCGCTGCCTCTGGCAGGATCGCTGGTGTAAGCCTTTCCCTTCCTATAACCACCCCCAATCCCCATCATCATCCCCCCCGACCACGTCGCCTCCATCGCTTCCATATAGCCGATTCCATCCCATCCCAGCCTCAATGAGGCTTCAGATGGCCCTCTAGCACTCAATTGACTCTCACTTACCTCTGTTGACGCCGCGTGCGCTTTGTTTACCCCCCGCTGACAAATTTTCTCGCCTCGTCTTGCCGTCATATAGGTCCGAGCTGCCACCCCTTCTCCCATCGCCGCTGCTTCCAAGCAGGTCCGAACATATGCTGCTGAGGCCAAGGCTGCCCCTACTGAGGTCTCCTCCATCCTTGAGCAGAGAATTCGTGGTGTCCAGGAGGAAGCCGGCCTTGCCGAGACTGGCCGTGTCCTCTCTGTTGGGTACGATTTTCGCCCTCTTCTCCGACCTTGGCAAAATAAATAAACGATATAAAAACGAGAAAACAACAACAAGAAGAACAACACACCCCATTGTGGATGTCAATTGCGACATTTGGCCGTGCAAATAAGATTGTAGATTGATCAATTGCTAACTAATTGGTTAATAGTGACGGTATTGCCCGTGTCCATGGCATGACCAATGTCCAGGCTGAGGAGCTTGTCGAGTACGTAACTACTACCAATTACCCTAGGAAAAAGATATATAAACGCAAATGCTCACGAGTTTGTCTAGGTTCGCCTCTGGCGTCAAGGGCATGTGCATGAACTTGGAAGCCGGCCAAGTCGGTGTGGTGCTTTTCGGTTCTGACCGTCTCGTCAAGGAAGGCGAGACCGTCAAGCGAACTGGCGAGATTGTACGTCGAAATTCTTCGTCACCAAATCGAGTGTTTTATATGCCCGCGTCTCTAACTCTGCTATCCAGGTCGATGTTCCCGTTGGTGTTGAAATGTTGGGCCGTGTTGTTGATGCTTTGGGTAACCCCATTGACGGCAAGGGCCCCATCAAGACCACTGAGAAGAGACGTGCTCAGCTCAAGGCTCCTGGCATTCTCCCTCGCCGCTCCGTCAACCAGCCAGTGCAGACCGGTCTCAAGTCTGTCGACTCCATGGTGCCCATTGGACGTGGTCAGCGTGAGTTGATCATTGGTGATCGTCAGACCGGTAAGACTGCCGTCGCTCTCGATGCCATCCTCAACCAGAAGAGATGGAACGACAGCAATGATGAGAGCAAGAAGCTCTACTGTGTGTACGTTGCTGTCGGACAGAAGCGTTCCACCGTCGCCCAGCTCGTCAAGACCCTCGAGGAGAATGATGCCATGAAGTACTCCGTCATCGTTGCCGCCACCGCCTCTGAGGCCGCTCCTCTTCAATATATTGCTCCTTTCACCGGTAAGTACTTTCCCTTTTGAAAATGGCACGTCACGTACATATATTCCCCCCCCCCCCCCGCCTTTTTTTTTTCCCTCAACCACTTCCCTCATGATGTCTGCAACGAATGAGCAGTGGAGATTCATTCCCTGTTCGACATCTGTGTTTCGCATCCTCTCCAATGTGGCGTGCAGTTCGAGGTTGGGAATTCCAAGACTCCCACCTCATCGACATCGCCCAAGTCATCCAACTGCTCCCCTCACCCCGTAGCCTCAACATCACAAAGCGTCGCAGAGCATCACAGAGCGTCAGTTGAAGACAGGCAGTGGGACCATTGCCCCTTCCTGGGTTGAAGAGCTGGTCAACGCCTATACATGGGACACCATCAGTTTCCACGCGTAGAATTTTGCAGCTGCACTCCGTGAGGCTGTTGGGACGAGCTGATAGCTCTGCCGCTCTACTCTAAAACCCAGGGACCCTATCCATACACCCATATTTACTTTCTGCATTTCATTCGATATGTTTTCATCTGTTGGAGATGCTACGAGATCCCTTTACCCATCTACCCCGAAACCCAGAGGATATACCTTGCGCATTTGCTTTACTTCGATATTTCGGAACCCTATATCTAATTATTACTTTCCGTATATCTACAGGTACTGCCATTGGCGAGTACTTCCGTGATACTGGACGCCACGCCTTGATTACCTTCGACGATCTGTCCAAGCAGGCCGTTGCCTACCGTCAAATGTCTCTTTTGCTCCGTCGTCCCCCAGGACGTGAGGCCTACCCCGGCGAGTATGTATCACTTCCCTTTTTATATAGAACATTGTTTGCTCACATGATATCTAGCGTTTTCTACCTCCACTCCCGTCTCCTCGAGCGTGCTGCCAAGCTGAACGACGCCCACAAGGGTGGCTCCCTCACTGCCCTTCCCATCATTGAGACCCAGGGTGGTGATGTGTCTGCCTACATTCCCACCAACGTCATTTCCATCACTGATGGCCAGATCTTCTTGGAAGCCGAACTTTTCTACAAGGGTGTCCGACCAGCCATTAACGTCGGTCTGTCCGTCTCCCGTGTCGGATCCGCTGCCCAGCTCAAGGCCATGAAGCAAGTCGCCGGTTCGCTCAAGCTTTTCTTGGCTCAGTACCGTGAGGTCGCAGCTTTCGCTCAGTTCGGTTCCGATCTCGATGCTTCCACCAAGCAGACCCTCGCCCGTGGTGAGCGTCTGACCGAGCTGCTCAAGCAGAAGCAGTACACCCCCATGGCCGTCAACGAGATGGTTCCCCTCATCTTTGCTGGTGTCAACGGCCACCTCGACCCCATCCCCGTCAGCAAGATCCTCCAGTGGGAGAGCGACTATCTCGCCCATCTCAAGGCCAACGAGCCCGAGATTCTCCAGAAGATCGAGAAGGAGGGTCAATTGAGCAAGGACCTCGAGGCCCAACTCAAGGACTCCATCCTTGCTTTCAACAAGAGCTTTTCCTCATAGGTGCGCAAAAAGTAATTGAAAAGAAGAAAGTGCTCGAAAAGAATTGTGGGTGGTGATGTTCAATGCGAAATGTTACCGGACTACAAACAGAATTCGAGGCTTTCTTTTTTCTCTTTTTCCCTATCCTCCTGCCACACTCTATGTATAGACAAGAAATAGCTCGTGTACAATTTTGAAATCAACTTTTCTTTTTTCCTTTTTTCAAAATGAAAACGATGCCAAAAAATAGCTCAAAATTTTGTACTCTATTCAAGTACGTACTGCCACAATAATTGAATTTCCTTTTGTCCTCTTTTTATTTATGTCTTGTTCTGTTTTTATCCGTTTTTGTTCCGTTTCTCGTTACTTTTTCCTTCTGCCTTGCATTTTCCTTTTCTTCTTGCTTGAATGAAACAGTGTACCAAGTTTGTGGTGCGAACGAAATGGGAAGAGATGGCATAAAATGATGTTGGTGGTCGCTGTGCTCGCTGCTCCTTTTCTTTCCTCTTGAAGACGACTAGGTTAGGTTAGATAGAGGGGAATGAATGTATGAAGTACTTTTAAGATGCAAAGCTGGTGGCTACAATCAATCGTATTTTGTCTGTGAACTTGTTGGATATGCGATGCCAATCTTGGACAGAGCAACCCAACCCCTTTCACTGGTTGCAAGGATTCCACCTTGCCGTTCGGATATTGACTGTCCCATATATATAGGAAGGCAGGCACAGTTCTAATGTTGGAATATTCATTCAGCCAGCGAGCGCACCCTGTTTGTTAGGTATTTGCCTATACCGCAACCTCCCAGCAAATTGAGGCTTTTGATCAAAACTCAAATAAAACGATCTACTCCAGCGTGAGAAACAATGAAGGATACGTATCATATAACCATATCTTTTTCTCCCATGGAATCAATCCCTTTTCATTTTTCGTCTTCGTTTCCCCGTTTTCCATTCCCTTTTCGCCTACCTAGCTACTCACCTAAGATGCTCATGTCCAAGCCTCTTACTTATACATACCCAGGTCCATCCAAGGCGTCTCTGTTCCCTTGCGGCCAATTCACCCCTCTCTTCTTTCCATACCAGATACCCAATCGTGAAATAAATTTCTAATGTTGTAAGAAAGAAACCCCATAATAGATAACTCAAAAGTCAAACCAAAAAAACAAAGAACCACTCAAGAATAATTTAAAGAAAAGCTTTCATCCCTCTCCCGTAGGTACTAACATGTTCCTCAACTCGATTGCGCGGCGGCATCGCCCTCCAATGTACCGGGCTTCTCAACGGCATCTGCAGGGTGCACTTGGCTGTGCGAACGGTTTTGGACGATTCTCTGGTTGGGGGGGTAAGGGTCAACTGTGTCAACTTGGGAATATAGAAAAAATTTCCAAGTAAGGGGGACAGGAACGGGCCGGGAAATAAGGGGGGAAGAAAAAAGAACGATTGAATACTTACAAGCAAGTTCCTGAGTAGCACGACAATCGTAACCTTGCCAATGGCAGGGACGTATATAGACGCCTTCTCCTTAACCTCCGGTCCAAAGTTCTGCAATCAAGAAAATGTCCTCAGTTAGTCATATACCCAACACCATTGCCTCCCCTCCAAAGACCGCCAAACTCACCTTCTCACTCGAGAAATTGATACAAACAGCCCCCTGCCTCAACAATGACGTATCAAACTTGAACTTCTCCCCCGGCACGCCACTAATAACCACATCACACAACGGCACACAGTCCTTCAACCCCCACCCCTCCATATCCATAACCTCATGATGCCTCTTCCTTATCCCCTCCCCCCTCGTAAACTGCTGCACCCCTGTAACATCCACACTATACACGCACGCCCCATCATTCGCCAACAACGCCGCCAGCGGCCTCCCCACCACCTCCGACCGATTAACCACGCAAATCGTATGCCCAAACAACCTATTCCCATAGGGTAATATCGTATTGTAGATCTGCAGATATTCGAGAATCTTGATGACGGCCAAGGGTGTGCAGGGCAGGATGGACTTTTGGCTGTTGCGGGGCGGGTCGAGGAAGCGGATGTTCTGGTACATGTTGAAGATGTAGCGGTGGCTGAGGCCCTCGACGTCCTTGGTGATGTCGACGATTTGCTGCAGGTACTGGTCCTGGCGGTTGTTGAAGATGGGGTAGTAGACGATTATGCCGTCGATGTCTGGGTCCGCGTTGGCGGCGAGGAGGGCGTCTTCGATTGAGTCGCGCGTTTCGGTGCGGAGGGTGTAGCGGAAGTTACTGGTAGAAGGGGGTTATTTAGCGATTGATTTGGAGATATTATTTTGACCTTGAAGAGTAGCAACCCCCCAGTTGCTCATATCGACGACTCTGCCGTGGCATCGTATATCCTTCGACATGTATACAAAGTGACTCACCGCCTCCTCCCCGCAAACACAAACAAAAAACCAGAGAGTCTCAAGATACTCACTTCTCCCGACACGTCTTCTCGGTCCAATCCGCATACATCTTCGCCGCAGGATCCGTATTGGCCAGAAAGCCCACGAGATGCGGCGGTTTGCTCAGCGTGTTGCGCCCCTCACTGACCTCCGCCAGCAGGCCCCGCGCAACATTCGCTGCCAGCACGACTTTGCATGAGGGCGCCGGGGCGGGCGGTTCTGAAGCCATTGGCTTATATTATTGTGGGTTAACGGAGGTTGATAGGAAAAAGAGTATGAGGGACCCAGTGTGGAATGAAGAGGGGCGTTGAATGTGTGGGGAAGGAGAGGAGTTGTGGTCTGGAGAAGGAAGCTTTTTTTTTTCTCTTTTGGGCTTGAAATGGCGTGAGGCTTATCGATAGCGGACAATGGCGGGGGAGGGGAGGGGAGGATATTCACGAATTCAGCTGATATTATTGGAAGTATGCTGCATTGAAGATTCAATTATTTCAAGATAATCAGTTTATGATATTTCCGTTGTTGCTCTGCGTAATTTGTTCACCTTTGATGTATATACATGTACATGTACATCCCATTCCATTCTCTGCTTTAAATACATATTTATATATATATATTCAGAAGTCAATGACAGCAGCATCCCGCAACAAAGTTAGGAAAAGCTATTAACCAGCCAGTCTACTAACCAACTATGATCAAGCAAGGAGGTTTAATAAATTTCAGCAGTCGCTATACATATCGGCACAGCTGCTGGACTCATCCTTAAACAGTCGATATGTATCATCGCCCCTACTAAGGCACTCCTATCAGGTATAGGCATATTTTAGTATTTCATAGGTAGCTTCCAATGGAAACTGTATGATCTATATAGTGAGGAGATCGCGTACTTTACTTTCTCCACGTACGTAGGAGGAGACTGGCAGTATGTATCACCCATCCATCCATCAGGTCAAATTCAGGGGTGACCAAAGAGTAAGCACCATTCAGATCGACTTCAACCAATATCGCCTTCACTTCACAGCTTTGGAACAGTAGGAATTTGCATCCCGTAATAACTAAAATCCCGATAAATGAACACCTAGCAAGATACCTAGAATAACCCATTTCACCTTCAAATAGCAGACAAGTAATGAGAGCTTATAAATGGGGTAGTCTCAAGGAAACAAACGTGCAAGAACCAAAGATCCTTCCCTCCACTTCTTCGTCTTCCATTTCCCCTCCCCGTCATGTCAATACTCATCCCCAAACCCAGAACGCGCACCTTACTTCTTCCCCTGCCCAACCCCCTGCAGTGCCTTGATCTCGGTCGTAAGCCACAGCTTGAATGGCTCCATATGAAAAGTACCATCCGCCGAGAACCAGCTCGAAAACGGCGCAGAGAGAGTAGCATCCTGCAGCACCTTCCCAGTCTTCGACGTATGCCTAACACGCAACGTATACAGGGGTGAGTGCTTTTTCGATGAGGAGCATATTTGAAGCTATTCAACAAATATCACCTGTTAGCACGGTCTCACTGACATATCCAACCCAAGTTTAAAAAGATACAAAAACTCACCGCCTCCCCTGACCCCTCCCTCACCCCCTCAAACACCTGCCCAGCCTCCACTAGCCATATCCACACGGTAAACGCTAGGTTCAGCACGAAATAGGCCACGACGGCGGCGATGACATACGACTGCGACACCTGCCAGCCCAGACGGCGGTCGACGTAAAAGGAGACACCGGAGATGGCGACGGCGGCGTAGCCTAGGATTAGGCGGACGTTGGATTTGAAGTTGTTTGCAGTGAAAGTGTGCGGGGACGGGAGGGTGGTAAGGAAGGGGGGGATGGCGTCGTCTGTGGTGTTTTTAAGCTCTGTTTTTTTGTATGGGTTAGCTTTTCTCGCTTGATTTCGCATATAATGGGATGATTGTTTACTATACCAGATACTGAGTAGACAGGGACCTTTGGGGAGGCCATTGCTGGAATGCGCGTTAGTTCAATGTGTCTCAAATAGTAATGGCAAAATCAAGCTTATAAGCCCATATCAGAAATGCGCACAAGGGTATAAGGTAAGTTTTCCAGCGAGGATTATCTGTTCTATGAAGCGCAATAGGTATAGTTATTTATTTGTAAATAATAATAGATCGATCGAGTTGCGGCGAGCTGGCCTGAGCCGGAGATGGCTGACTAAAGCAGCGTGAGATATGACCCAATCGGGCTAGGCTGCCCTCTATATCGCAACCTCACCTCATCGGCATCAACACCACCAGCTGCATCCTCTCATATACCACCACCGCTTTTCAGAAACTCATCGCTCTTTGTCGCTAACAATGGCGGTTCAAGGAGTGGAACAGACGATCCTCCGGGATCCAGCTCTGTTGTATGTCTCTATACTCCTTCTTTGCTGAAATAGAACCTAACCTCGTTTCCATATAGCTACTGGATCCTCATCCCCATCACAGTGGTCATGGTACGGAGCTGTCCAAATACTCCACTCCCCCAAAAGTTCCCCCTTTCACAAACAAACGTACCCCTAACCCCCAATTCCCATTCTAGATTTTAACCGGAATCCTCCGTCACTATGCAACCGTCTTCCTCTCCACCCCCCCAAAGCCCGCCTCTACCCTCGCCGAGTCCCGTGAACGTCTCTCCCTCTTCCGCGGCATAAACCTGCGCAACAACGCCTCTGCCGTCCTCACGCCCTCCGCTCTCGCATCTCGCAAGAACTATCTAGTCACTGGCTACAAGGAGGGTGCGTTTTTGAAAGATCCCGAGGGAAGGGGGGGTGGGCCCGTCAATCCCATGACGGACCCGGCAGGCATGGATGCGATGATGGGGATGATGAAGGGGAATATGGCGATGATGATTCCCCAAACACTCATTATGGGATGGATTAATGCTTTTTTTTCGGGGTTTGTTATTTGTATGTATACTGCGAGGCTCGATTCTGAGATGGGGAGGAAGGAGGGACAGAGTACTAACGGGAATATGCAGTGAAATTGCCTTTCCCATTGACTATTCGATTCAAGTCAATGTTGCAGTCTGGAGTCATGACTCGCGATCTTGACGTGAGATGGGTGTCGAGTTTGTCGTGGTATTTCTTGAACTTGTTTGGTCTACAGCCTGTTTTTGGCTTTATTCTGGGCAGCGATAATTGTGAGTTGATTCTCCGTGTTCTGTTTTTTCCTCCCTTCGAAGCGGACTGTTTCTAACAATCATCTATTAGCTGCGAGCCATATGACCCAGCAGATGTCTCAGATGAACCCCAGCGCGACTGCAAATCCGTTTGGGCCCGGTCAGGACCCTGATAAGATGTTCCAGGCCGAGGCGGAGAATTTGGAAGTCATGGAGCATTATTGTATCTTGGATGGGATTGAGGAGAGATTGCTGCAGAGAGTTGGGTAGATAATGATGATATGATGTATTATACTCCTAAAATTACCTTGGGGATTAGACAGGGACATATGATGTCCGTTCTTTTGGGTATTTGAATTAATATTATATATAAAATCTGGAATATGAGCCCCAAAATATCTCTGTGCACCAGCACAACAGCAAAATGTCCCACTAAAAAGCTGCCCATTGCAAAACCCAGCCTAATCGTAGATAAGAGGCATATAAACCGTAGGTATCAAAAAAAAGCAGATCCTAACAACACCTAATCTCACAGCGCCGCCCAGTCACTATAATCGTAATCATTCACGCATAATTGATAACCCCCTTCAAAACCCAAACCTCCCCATTGGAGGCTTTCTTGTCAATTTTCTGCACTTCAATCTTACCAGGGTAGATCTACACAGGTATCAGTAAACTTAAACCGTCCCAAACACAACAATAAAAAAGCAATTGAGAACACTCACATAAACCTTCCCCCTTTCCTTCTTCCACCAAACCCTCCCACCCCCCACCGTCTGCAGCGCCCCCTCCTCTCCCGCCTGCTTCCACGGAGCCTCTGGCACAATATGCGCCTCGACAAACCGTCTCAGATTCTTCGCAGCCCGTCCCTCCCCCTCTTTCCCCGCATACGCCTCGGTCTCTCCGAACCGCTCATAGTCGTCCGGATCCTCCCAAGGCTTCCGGGGTAAGTCTTGAATAGCGGAGTTTAGCGGCGCAAGCACGGTGCTGTTTTGCGCCTCGTTGTTGAAGCGGGCGGAGACGGATTCGATGTCGCGGGTTAGCGAGGAGAAGATGGCGATCTCGCGGGTTTTGGAGAGGATGTCGGTGATGTAAAGGCTTTGGTTTCTTGTTGTGGGTTTCGTGTTGGTGTTGCCCATTGTGCCTGATGGGAGTATGGGTTTCTGGTTTGGGGAGAGGTAGTGGGAGAGAGATCGGGGGGAGATGTTGTTGCTGTTCGGCTTTCGCTCGATGGTGCTTGGGATTTGGAAGTTGTGGGGGAGGAGGCGGCGGGCGGAGATGGTGAGGATGAGGGTGGTGAGGATGATTATTAGGTAGCTTGAGAGAAGCGGCTTCATGGTTGGCTATGAATGGAATCCGGCCGCTCTGGAGTGTGGTTGTTGGGGGGTATAGTTGTTCATACTGCGAATGATGGTGCTATGGAGGATGATATCATCATCAAGCAGTCAGGTCGACGATAATATCACGTGACTAGCATCAGTTGATTACGTCATCTGATGGGCGAAGAGTCATTGGGATCTCTATGGCTGCTGCCAGCTGATGGACAGTAGTGACACAGTGATACCTCTTTTCTCAATGCGAGTGGTATAGGCTATTTGTAACTGGAACCTCATACCTAGCTGAATAAAAGTATGATCTTAGGATTCGTTGTATGCCGCTAGCTCTTGGTCTGGCTCTGAGCTGTACCAAGGTGTATTCTACTGCTGCTGGCTCAAATAGCGCTGGATGCGGCTCTTTACACATCAAGCAAGCATGTTGGCGCAGCGGAAGCGCGCCGGGCTCATAACCCGGAGGACCTTGGATCGAAACCAAGACATGCTAACACATTTCTTTTTTGTCTTTTTTTTTCAACCTTCCTATCTCTGCTTCTGTGTTTTAAAAGCCAATATTCCTTTTTTATTTTATTTTATCTATCATTCTCTGAAAAGCCATTGTAAGCCAATTATGTAATGGCGGAAATAATCCTCGCCACGTGACTGTTATCGATAACGGCGGGCAATTCTCCAGCCCGAAATCGCAAACGTCTGAACCTCCATCTGTCGTTCTCAATTCATTCACACCAGCTGGTCTTTCTCAGGTTATATAGCAATTACCAGCAAGATGTCTGAACTGCAAGATTTCTTGCTGGTGGTCGAGCATAGCCGAGACGAGGCTTTCAGGATTGCTGGCATCACTGCCCAAAGTAAGTCATATATCATCACTCAGCGAAACCCCAAGCCCTGCCCGCAATGCGGAGTAAAACTAATGGCGCTCTCACAGAACTTGACAGCAAGCAGACCGCGTTAATTGACGTAGTCCAGTCACTGGGCCAATATATCAATGATGAGAATCCTTCTATCCGTGGAAAAGCAGTGTCATACCTCACCGCTGTCATCAAAGCGCTCTCGCCGAAATTCCTGTCCCGCCAACAAATACAAGTCCTGACGGATTTCTATTGCGACCGGATACAGGATGGAGGGGCAATTGCCGGGCTAGATAGACTTCAGAGCCTGGAGCGCTTCAACAAGGAGATGACAGAGACTGTTTTACGATCGTGAGTGCGTCAATGGACGGGCATCTACTCTTCCCTCCCGGTTATATACGAGTATGCATATTGTATCATGGATTCTGACATACATCAAGGCTATTTCAGCAATTTTCGGAACTGCAAACTCGCCCCCAGTCACAGCGCTTTCAGATTCTCCAGCTGCTGAACGGTTTGATGTCGAGCCACCGCCAGGGTGTGTATATACCCCGCATTCGAGCTTTGCACGCATACACTAACTCATATAGCACTGCGGGATATGGGCGACGAATCAGTAGTTGGGATCGTTGACCTTGTGAGCGGAGAGAGGGACCCAAGGAATCTCATGCTCATCTTCTCTATTCTCAAGGTGCTCATGGTGGAATGGGATATATCCAACCATGTTCAGGTAAATACTTCAATCAATACTAACCCAAATCAAGTGAGATGCGAATTCCGCTAATCTGAAATACCAAGACCCTGTTCGATTCGGTATATAACTACTTTCCCATCACGTTCAAACCTCCGCCAAACGATCCATATGGCATCACCGCGCAAGATTTGAAAAGCCGTTTGCAAGATTGCATTTCGTCGACCCAGTTTTTCGCACCTTATGCTTTCCCTTCATTACTAGATAAACTAGATTCTACTTCCCTCAATGTCAAAGTAAGTGAACTCTTTTTCGCTCCTCTATGCGATGAGGTTGTTAATGATGGAAACAGAAAGACGCCCTGAACGCATTATATGCGTGTATATCGTCGTACGACCCTACTGTAGTAGCGCGCTACTCGATAACTGTATGGGATACTCTGAAATTCGAGATCCTTAATGCGCAGGAAGAAATCCTTGCAGAAGAGTCATTGCGTGTTCTTCAATGCCTAGCAAAGCAATTATCTACCCCTACACCTAAACCGCAAATGTCCCCTCTTGCACAGTATCTAAAACCAATAACAAGGGAATGCAATGAACAACTGCGCGAACCGCAGCAGAAGCAGGCCCAGCCAGCACGGCAAATTTTGAGATCCCTCTCATCTGCTTCTTCTGCATCCTTTATTTTCATTATCCAGGCAGTTGTTGCACCCCTGCTCACGGTTTATCAAGATGCGGACGGGATTGCCAAACAAAGGGCCCTTCTCGAGGCTCTCGTCGTTCTCTTTGATTCTGCTATTGATGTGTACGGAACCTGGACCACACCTGGATCTGACCCTATCCCAGAAAATCCTCTCAGCTCCTTCCAGGAACGTTTGATTGAGGTTTTCAGCCAAGCGTTGATGGGGTCGGCGAAAGACGAGGTTTCATTCCGCCTTACATCCTTGCAGGGCCTGCTCCGTCTGTCCTCTATCCGGGATTTCTTGCAAGAAAACGAAATTGGTCTCTTCGTACAGTATCTCGACGACATATTGCTCACGGAAAAGTCGGCGAGAACAGAATTGAGAAAGGAGGCAATTCGTGCCCTGGCTGGAATCTCGAAGCACAAGCCACGACTTATCATGGACATCGCGTTTCCTGCTTTCGTGGCTACACTTCCAGATACCGACAAAGACGCAGACCCAGCATATCTTTCCACTCTCGAGAGCCTTGCCCAAATTAGTATCGAGAAAGACATTTTTGAGACTCTTGTCCGGCGTCTTTTGAGCAAGCTAGATATTGTACTTCGGCCAGGAAATACGAGTACCCCTGCCTACGCTCGTGCTATCCTGTTGACTATTCTTTACGCCATGGATCGGAAAGGACTGGAAAATGATTCGAATATCAACTATTATTACGACAAAATAGTGGTAAGATTATGCCGACGGGCTGCAACAGCGACATTGGAAAACGATACCACAGCAAGCATGAAGGATCCTTCCGTTCTCGATGTTCTTGGACGCCTTTCAAATCTCATAGTCCGGTCGCTTCCCCGCGAAAAGCAGAACGAGGTCTGTGAGAATGTATATGCTCTCTTTGCAGCAGACAGTAGCTTTATTCCAGTCCCATTCTCCTCGACCACTACAAAGCTTCGTCAGCAAACAATGATCTTGTCAACCTACCTTCTTGCCGGCCTTCCCAAGGACTCCAAGCTCCCGCATACCAGTCCCGACATGACATCTCTCCTGCAAGAACTAGTCCAACATGCCATCGTCGAAGAAAACTTCTCAACCCATCTAGCACTAGCCCGCCACCTCGCCCTGCTAGTAAACAAGTTCCTCCCAACACCCCAACTGGCAACGGCCTCCTCAATCCTCTCCGCCCTAATCCAATCCTCCTCCAACCCCACCGAGCCCCTTCCCCCCTCCAAAATCCGCACAATCTTCTGGCTCTCCAAGGCTTTAATCCTCCGCCTCGCACCCACAACCACCGAAATTCTCACCTCCCTCCTTGCCCTCGTCACCTCCCCAGACCCAGCCACAAGCACAACCGCCGCCCGCGGCTTCGCCCTCCTCCTAAGCCCCGACGACGTCCTCTCCCCCACAAACGGCGCCATCATCCGCCTCCTCTCCAAACAGCGCGTCTTCACCACCCTCGTACCCCTAATCGCCAAGAACGTACGGGACCTCAACACTACCTCTGCGGCCACAGATACAACAGCAAAGACAACATCTCAACCCCAAGCCCCTGCACATACCAAACAAGCCTACCTGACCGCCCTCTCCGGCATCCTCTCCACCATCCCCTCCACCCTCGTAATGCCGGAGCTCCCCACCCTCCTCCCGCTCCTCCTGCAAAGCCTAGACCTAACCGACGCGCACGCCCACCCCATCAAAGCCGGCACGCTCGAGACCCTCGCTATAATCATCCGCGACAACGGCGTCAGCACTATCGACGAGGTGGGCTATGTCGACGGGCTGGTTAAGCGGTTGCTGAAGAATGCTACGTACAACAACAACAACAACAACAACAACAACAACAACAACAACAACAACAACAACAACAACAACAACAACAACAACAACAACAACAACAACGGCACCAGCGCCAGCACCGCCAGCACAGACCCAACAGTAACCACCAACCCGGCGCAGATCCGCGCGCAATGCCTCCAATGCCTCTTGCTCCTCGCGCAGACACCTACAAACATTTCATCGTCAGGTGCAGCAGCAACAACGAGCAAAACAGCGAATGCGAAACCATCGCCCCTGCTCCCGCTTAAGAGCGCGGTGCTGCGCGCGCTGAGGATTGCGCTGGATGATCCGAGACGGGATGTGAGGAAGGCGGCGGTGGATGCTAGGGCGGTGTGGTTGAGGGGGGTGGAGGATGAGGGGGAGGAGGAGGATTGAGTTAGTGGCTTTTTGTATATGTGATGCGATGTGATGTGATGCGATAGAGATGTTTATAGAAGGGAGTGGGAGAGGGGCAGTGGGAAAAAGGGAAATGAATGGGAGAGGAAATGAATGGATTATAGCAAGCTGAGGAGGTTTTTTTAAAGACTGAAAGACGTGTATGTGTGTATGTGTTTCTTTCTGGAAAACTATATGGAGTTGTTAGATCTCATATATAAATGTTTGCACACTTTATTTTGAACCTGTTATTCGTCTATTCGGCATTTTTCTCAAGACAAGAAAAAGATTGTATTTCAAACCCTATGTTTTCAAGAAAAGTTTCCAAATAGATAGGAATAGGAAGAAATTTACATTTTCAGAAGAAAACCACGGAGAAATCTCTACATGTACCCCAAGAAAGGATCCCCGGTATATCTTTCTGCTTTTATCATTGCAGAGAAATTAATCTGCCAGCTCAAATATTAGAATGAATGGGATCTAAAACTGGATAAACCTGAAGACATAGAAACAAATTGACCATACCTACTTAGTATCTAGAAATATGTATGCAACTATTCCCGCTGAAGACATTACTGTCATTGTCATCACACCTCCAACATCTCTTTCAGTCTCTGTTTTTAATTTTTGATTTGTTGGTAAATCCCCTAAAAAACAATTCAGTCTGTGAACCCCTCATCAACACCGTTTTCTATCTGGACAATTTGACAAGACAAAAAGAGATGGAACAGGGCAACAGACATCTCACCAATCCCTTCCTTGATAACCATCTAGCCCACCTCCGTTATCCACGAAGCTGTCATTAAATTTCTTAAGGAAACCAAAATTATGAAATGCACCGCTCTCACAACCCCCAAAATGAACAACCCGCCATCCCAATCCCCATCAAACCCCCAAGAAACCCGTCACCACCATTACGGCCATGCAAACTCAATTACCAAAACTCCCCCTCCGTAACATCCACCCCATGAAACGCGTTCCGAACACTCGCACTCTCCATGCCATTGACGCTTCGTAGTCCGGCCAAACCGCCTGCCCGCAGCCTGGCAAACTCTGTCGGAACCCGGCTTGTAGCCGCAATCACAGACGGTGCAATTGTACCATGGCCTATCTGTTGTGCTTTTTCGTATTCGCAACCGATATTAGCCCATCCGACCCCATCCATCTCTTGAACGATTTTGTTGGCAGCGCAAAACATCTCGCTAACGTCCTTTGAATTAATCTCCGCAACAGTGGTCAGTAATGGAGTACGGTTTGGTTTCTTGACGGGTTCTGCCTCTACTGGACCGGTATCCGTGGCGCTGGACATCCCTTCCCCATTGCTGGTTTGAGATTGATCGAAGGGGAACCAGGAAATGGAGCGATCACCAAACTCAAGATATTTATTGGAGTGCAACATCTCCTCTATCGCTAGGTTTGTAATAGACACCTCGTACCATAGCCTGTGCTCATTTACCATTTCGTCTGCACTGGCTGCAACAGCGCGAATAAGAGTCTTCCCGTCATCGGTAACCTGTTTGAAGATCCGTAGACTCTGCACTTCAGTGACTTGGAGAATTGGACCTGGATTTTGTGAAGGAGTGTCTAGGTGGCTTGATTCGTCAATACCTTCGTTTCCTCGACTGCCAGAAGAGGAAGATGGCTTTTGGACCGCAGGCTTCTGGGCAGTAGTGCTGACATTCAATGCCTCGGCATCTTTTTGTAAATGGAAACGATGACGAGTAGAACGCTTCACAAGGACTCGTTTAACCTTGAGCTGGTTACTCGAAAAAAACTGAGTCAAAATCTTGATTCTGGATCTGTTAGGCTCAATATACAATTTGTTGATGAGGGTTTGGATGGCCTCGTCCGTTTCTTCATCGTCTCCGGTGTATTCAATAGTGCCCTTCACCACCCCCCTCATATCCCATATGTGGTCAGCGCAGTGGATGTTGACCGCACCAAGCATGGACTCCGGTCTGTTGACAACTGTTGTCCCTGACTCGTCGACGGTAACCACCAAAGTCTCGTTATTCTTGGTCGTACAATAGAATTCATACCAGACACGGCGACTCAACACCTCCTCAGAGAAAAGTGGGCATTTGCTGGCTTCATCACGGTCGACCAAATTAAGGATATAGTCAACGTCTGCGCCGGATGTTGTGAGCATATTGGTAAATACTGTGCCCGGCGCGATGAGATTGTTCTTGGGTTGAAAGAGCGCGCTCCACACCTTGGTGTCAAAAATTCCTTCCGTATATTGCTTTGGAACAGCCGCAGTACTGACGAGAATGAGGCCGAGTTCGATTCCGAAAGTAACAGCCCCAGGAAAGCACCGAACTCCGTCCAAAACCTTACCAATCTGGTGAAGGAAGTCACCAACAGTGGCCGCATATTTCTCGTTTCCCTTTGCTTGTTGGGCCTTTTTCCATTCGCTTGGCTGAGCAGATTTGATGGATGGGTTAGGTGTACATGCCTTTGGCGGTATCGCAGGTGTGCCCCAAAGCTCAGCAATCTTAGCATCCCTTTCCTCTTTACTCAAACCTCCATTTCCCTGCCTAGATTTATTTGCAGCTTTTTGGCCCATAGTACGGCGGAAAACCCGAACCTCGGGCTCGCGGATTTTGGGGGCTGGGGTTGCTTCCGCTGGCTTCGAGGGGATCAAGGGTATCTGAAAGGAGGACATTGGCGGTAACGCCGACGTTGTCGCCGCTGGAGTTTCGTCAGACAGGTCGATGAGTAGGGGCGATTGTTGCCGTGCAGCAGGTCTAGGGCTCAAGGATCTTTGTTGAGAATTGTTCTGAGTAAAGGGAAATCCAAACTCTCTTTGGAGAGAAGCATTAAAATTCGCAGGCAGCGGAGGCCCCTGTTGAACAAAAGCGACTCTGTCGTTTTCGACTTGTGAAACTTCGACCGCGGGAAGAGGGTTCGAAGTTTCGACGGGTGTGGAAATGACTCCGTTTGCATCGATGGCGACGGCCTTACGTCTCTTGATCCCTGGTGGTAAGGCTGGCTGAGCGGATTCAGCAGAGGGCTTTTGAGGAGACATACTGTTAGGCTCAGGAACATCTGCTCCAACTGCTCCAGCCTCAACTCCCTCAGCAACCCACTTGTCCACCAGAGTAGTTTTTTCCCGAGTTAGGAATGGATGCCTCGCTGGCAAAGCATTGCTGCTTTCCACCTGGCTCTGCTGGACCTGTGCCACCTCCTTAGTATGATTGCCTCCGAGTTGATGATTATTCAACGGGTCCCCGAGACCTTGATACTTGAATTCGGCCCAGAGTTTGGACCGGCCCTTCCTCAAGTCCGTCGCCCGCGGTGGCTCCCTGAGGTTGAGAGGGACCTCACCGTCCCTGTTATCCGGGGTCACTATTACCATAACAGTGGCAAACATCTTGTGATATTGACCAGCTATCTTGGTGGTGTCCGGATCAACGAGAATTCGATTAATCGCCCCGCGGTTTAGCTCCGAGTAAACCGGGAGTTTTAGGCGATAATCCGCCTGCGGGGACACATTTAAAATGTGTGAGACTTGAGGCGTAATTGAAAGAGTCTGCAGAATATATATGTGTGTATATACATTAGCAAGTCTGAGTCCCTGGGGGGAAGTGATAAAAACGAAGAGGGGATGTGAAAAGAGTGCAAAGAAAAGAGAACTGAGTGGCGGGTCCTGACAACGAGAACAATAACACGCGCAACATGCCGTAAGCCGGTTTGGGAAAGAAAGCACAACAAAGAAATACTTACCAGCGGGGTTTGCAAGTTAGAAAGGCGGTTCAAAGCGTCGTTGACCTGGTTGTCAAGGTAGCTCGACACACGGAGTCTCCTATTCGCCTCTTCCAGGAAGATCTCCGCTCCAGATAGTTTGGCAACTCCGTCAATGATATACTGCATTCTCCCAAAGGGCCCAGTAGTCCCAGTTTCGGATTTCCAGTACTTGATCGTAAAGGGGATCTCGCTGCGCTCGCTGACTTGGGCTATGTCGATGAGAGTGTTCTGAGGCTCCGGAATAGTATCATCACCATATGCGTTCTCGTTGGCGGCATTGGGAGGCCCCAGGCGAGAAACCTTTGGAATCTGCGTAGCAGAATAAGTGTAAGATACTAATATAACCAGAGGATACAGTATTATTGCTTGATGTTCTTACCTCCATCAGATCATTATCCTTCTCATCCTCTATAAACTTGGCCACCACACGACCCAACTCAGGGGCAGAACCAATAACATCGCAGTTATCCACAACGAAGATCTGTTTTAATGTAAAGATATAGACTCACGTTAGCCAAGTAGGCCATCAAGAAAGGAAAGCCAAGTTGCCTGGCACTCACGTCGTCTGCATGCTCGTACATGCAAAATCCCACATCAGCAACGGCGGATTTGAAAAGCTTTCTAACCTGGCTTGCCTGGATAACTCATTATTTTATGTTAGCTGGAGTCTCGAACAAAGAAAAGGAAAAAAAAAAACAATCAACATACCGCATTCTTATCGAACTTCCAGGTGGTGGCCACGGTTAGAGTCTGCGGATCCTCCATTTTGAAATGTAGTGTCACATGCAATAGGCTGTTTTCGAGCTTCTGATTGACCGTTTACCTGGAGATGGGAAGTGTCTATCAACCTCACTTCTTTGGCTATAGAGTCTGTATATAGCCAGTAGGTGTGCGAGAGCCCACGCCTTGATTTGGAGTTTTGCTGGCTCGTCTCAGGCCTGAGATTCCTCGATAGGAAACAAAAGCAGTGCAAGACAATGTTCGTAACAAGGGTATTTCGAGGGACGGACGCGATGTTGTCTGGGATAGGAGAAGTGAGCACGACCTGGAGTGCGAGTAAAAAGGGGATGGAGAGCTAGCAAAGCAAACAACAGACGAGAATGGATGAGATGGATGCGATGGATGATACAGGTAAAGCTGATGGATTCGATTCACCCGCGACGGTGCGTTCACTGAGCACTGCTGGCTTGACTGGTAGTGATGGCTTCAGGCGTACGCTGTCGGGTGAAGACGGAAGCGAGCAGTGGAGAAGAATTGATGTAAGATGTTTGAAATAGAAGATAACACGAGCAATATCTCTGCTGGGAGAATGAAACGAGCAGAGAAACGGCGACTGCGATGGGATGCTGGACTGGCGACGCGGAAGAAAGAAAGAAAGGGAGGACGGGCAGAGAGAGGCGTAGCTGAGGGCAACAGGAGCTCTCTCGTCGTATATCCCCAACCGAAATAAGAAAAAGAAAAGGAATCTAACAGGTGTAAATATATAACCAAAACAATGAGCTGATGAGGATGGAGGAATTTAGAGAGAAAAAAAAGAAAATCTTTTTATCTCTGTGTGTGTTTCTTAACAAATGACACTAGCAAACAGATGCCGGATTGTTCTGAGGCAGAGAATGCTGTCCTGATGCAGGAATGCTGTGCTTGTGTATACTCTGTGATGGAATGAAAAGGGATTGACAATGGCTAGATGACATAGATATCTAGAACATCTATTATTATAAGTGATGGTTATTGCTGGCATTTATGAGGTATATAGAAGAAAGTGGAGGTAGTGATATCAGGGGTACTGGTACAAAAACCCTTTATTAATATGGCCATCCATAAGGCACAAATACAAAGGAAGAAGAAATCAGCGGATAACGCAGAACAGGTTCCGATGAGTAGGAAGAGACAAGATAGGATGTCCTCATCTACTAGCAAGAAGCAGTAAGTGCCATCGGTAGTCTGTATATTTTTTAGCCATGGTTAAAAAGCGCAGAGAGAGATTCAGGCGGTTAGCGTGGTTTGCCAGGAGCCTAGGAATATCCTCCTATATATTGCCACATGCAAGCGGATACCTGCATATAAACTAAAGAAAATCTCAGGAACCTGCAAACGCCTGAGCATGGTCCGTTGGACGTGCCACGAGGGGAAAAGGAGAAGAAAATATACCGTCTTTAAACAGGCCGGAGAGGATGAGTATGGGTATAATCATTAGCAGATATACTCTCATCGCCAACCCTCCCCCTTCCATGTTCCAATCTCTTCGCCTTTGTATTTGGATAATCCTCCAATTCCGTCTCATACAGTTCGTACCGTCTTTCAAGTATCATGGTCGTAGAACAGGATAAATCAGAAAAGTGTTGAGAGTGAAGCATATGAGAACGTCGGCAGGTGAGGTGTGGAAGGGAGGAATGAGAAGGCGAGAAAGGTGTAAGATGTGAAGAAGACACGAGTATAATAAGAAAAGAGCCCTGCAATTACAAGTCTGTATTGAATAGATCCAAATAGAGAAACGAAGAAAAATAGGAGGAGAGCAAACAAACGCCATATCCGTCTTAGTATCAAAGGAAGCGGTAAGCGGCGTAAGCCAGGCAGACACATATTAAAAAGATAACTACATTAGCAAATAGGGGCCAGCAGTAGAAATCACGAGGGATAGGGCCCGCAAGAACGGAAAAAACAGAAAGCCTCGCAACTTGGAGAAAGCCTTATATATCCGCCTTCCCAGTAATATTGCATGAAGAAGACGAATCTGATAAAAAGAACGCTCCGCCTCTTTTTTTTGTAGATCTCTTTTGTGCCGCTTGTATCTAGATTGCTGTATGTATGTAAAGTATGTATGTATGTAAAGAATTGGTCGTTAGATGGTTCGTTGATTGTAAATTAAGATGTTGCCTGTACATGGGAGATGGTTGGAATTAAGAAAGATGGCGCGAGTAAATGAGGTCGAGCTGGCGACGATGCATGGCCGGTATTTTTGACGTCGATATGCGCGGGTCAGATGGAGTATCGGAATTGTTCGTTAAGAGAGCTGGAAGACTGCTGGACGACGAATCAGATCGTTCGGCTCAAGGCTCCTCAGCCAAGGGCGCATCCATACACGCAAAGAAAAGAATTGGGATACGCGCGCAGAACTTTTGCCAATGCTTTGCAAGATCTAGGATGACGGACAATCCCATCCCACTTCCCCCGGATGGAAAGGAGGCAAGGATATCGAATCCAAGTGAGTCCGCTTGACGGGTTCAGTACAGATCTCAGCCCGCTCTCACTTCGTACATCGAACATTGGAGATTCGTGGTATTGGGGGGTTGGGTATCTCGTCGAAAAAGGAGCGAAAGAAAGGGGAAAAATCAAAAAGCGCGTATATCACTCCGCCCCCTTAACCTCCTCTTTAACCTTCATAACCCACCTCATCCTCCCAGTAACCTCCCTAGCCTGATCAACCACATCATCGATCACAGCATTATTCTCCCTACTCCTCTCCACCAACTGCTGCACCGCCCGGTCACTCGCCTCCTTATACTCTGTAAACAGCCGTCCAAACTTCTCCATCCGATCCCTCTCCGCCTCAATCTCCTTATTCTTCTGCTCGATAATCACATCAAACCGCGTGAGCTGGTTCTGCCTCTCAAGTTCCCGCTCATACAGCTGCTTAAGCTCATTCCGGAACCCATCGAGACGGGCCTTGAACTCGAGTTGCTCCTTTGTTCGCGCGCTGGCCAGCGTGTCATACTGATTGCGCGCTTGGTTAGCATTGTCGTTTGCCTCTGCGAATGCGCGGTTGTGTTCGTCTCGCTCCTCAGCAGCGATCTGGCTCGTCCTCCGCGCATCATCTTCTGCCTTGAGCCGTCTCTCCTTCTCTAATTGTACCTCCGCTTTCAAGTCTTCTATTTTTCTATCCTTGCGTGATATCGAAATAAGGTGTGCCTCGTGCGATTGCTCGGAATTGCGCAGCCGGTCCGTCACGTTCTGTAGCTGTAGCTTAAGCGTTTCGTTTATCCGCTGTGCCTCCTCCGCGCGCGACCTATGCAGGCTGCACTCCCGTGTCAGGCGTGCTATGTCTTCTTGTAGATTGTGTATAACCCGGCCGGATTTGCCGGTCATTGCGTGTCCCACGGCAGACGACCATTCTTGGGCGGGGGGTGATTGTGAATCCCCATTGGTTATTGGGGCAGGGGTAGGGGTTGTTCGGGAGGCAGCGGCATCTAACCGTATCGCAGGAAGTGGATGTTAGTAGCCGTTTAAAAAGCAGACATTTAATGTTCCGAAAAACGTCTTTGTACAATCTAAGAAACGCAGTTCCGGGCTTACCTGACGTAGTTTCCTCAGACCCAGTGCCATTCTGAAGGGGAGGAGGTTGCTGTTGGCGCTCAGCAGGCGCCGAGGCTTCAAAGAGACCATTGTACTGATGCATGTTGAGATGGGGTTCGACATCGGCCAGGCGGATCTGAGGGGGTTCTGCAGCTGGGTGTTCCACAACCACGGATAGTGGAGGAGAAAGGTCAGCGCTGGAAATCTTGCGGAAACTAAATTTGCTCTTGACAAGTTTCACACGCTCCATTGTGCCTCGCATTTTCCTTCTTTTGGAGGCCCCCTTGACTTCTTCCTGCTACCTCTTCTGCTTCTATCCACCTCTTTTCTTTTTCCTGCTGGTACAACAAACGAAGGAAAGGGGCATGAGCCGCGCCAAACAAGGAAAATGGGGATAGTAGCGGTAATTGTGGTGGTACTGTAGGAGGATAGGGCTGAGGATGGGGATGGGGATGGGGAGGGTTGGTTGATCTCAACATACCGCCAAAGGAGCTCAATCTCAACTTCCGCACCTGGACTAAATCTGGCTTAGAAGTGTTGTGCTTTTTCTTCATTGCCAAGACATTGTAGTCTGAGGAATAAGAGAAGTTTCACTGGTTGTGGGTTGGCGAGAGAGGGAGGGTTCTATGAGCGGGAGGATGTGGATGTCGGGATGGATATAGGAGAGATACACAGAGACACAAACACAGTGCTGCAAATGAGCAATGCAAATAGATATGTGATGATAGTAAAACAATATCAAAGAGATAAAAAAGAATATAGATGACAGTCCAGTCTACCTGTGAACTGCAGCCTCTACCCAACAGCTGGATAACTCTCAGCTCAGCTCAGCCCAGCTTGCAGGGAAAAGGAACTCCAGGAGGTTTCGACAGGACAAAGGGAGAGGATGATGTAGCTAGCATCAAAACAAACACGAACAGCCAAACAGGGATAAAGATGTTGGGCTGAATGAATTGTTGTTGTTGTTGTTGTTGTTGTTGTTGTTGTTGTTGTAACTTGTAACTTGTAACTTGTAACCTGTCTCAAGATTTCTTTCTTTTCCAAACATTCTGGTGATGTCAGCATCAGCCGCCGTCTCTTATTCGACGATCCGCCAATATAAACCGGGGAACACGACCCAGAAACACGAGAAAACATGGCTTGGATTATTCGCATCGGCGAGGGCCAGTCAGTGACCACTGCTCAGTCGGATATGTGGCTTTGGCTCAGGAACAAGAAACTCGACCTTGGGTTGATTCTTTCTACTTTGACTGCACCCAGCGATAGGGATTCAACAGATATGCTGAACATACCATATTTCTAGGAACTAATCCCAGGATCATCCGCCACATAAAATACGGCAACCGGGGTAGTGAAGACCGCAAACACCAAAGCGATATATCTTCAAAGCCAGCAAAAGTACCGCGCCTGTCCAGTGTCCAGTGAGTCCGGGCTGTTCCCCGTCTCCGCTCCCGCTCCCGCCCCCGCGTTCCGCTCCGGCGGTCTCGCGTGAGGTTCAAGGGGCGCTGTGCCGTCTTTGAAATACTAGACATACAACCCCCGGAAAAAGAATAGTTATTACGACCATCCTATATGCGCTTATTCTTACCCTAGCATTTTCTTCTTTTTTGCCCTCCCAAATTCCGCTAACCACCGAGTTTATCCGTACGATTTCTGTTAAGCATGTTCTCCGACAACAATGGACAAAGGAACAAGCCAGTCTCCAGATAGTCAAGATACGTATCAGTACACAAAACAGCTGACTATCCTTTTCAGTTCTGTGGTTACAAGACACAGCATAGCATAATATATGCAGGCACCCGGAAGCGAAATGAGCTGCAGCAGTCTTGTCATACACCCAATGCCCGCGTCAGGGGAAGAAACAGCCCCAAAAGAATAGTCCGAATTATGAGCAGATACATAGCACGTATATCTGTACAGTACTCCGTATATCCAACGTCTCTTCTTTCCCTTCTCAAAAAGATTAACCTGATCTAGAAAAAATAATAAATAAAAAAGAAGTAGAATTAAAATAATGATGATTAACGTGATTTTCCAGCCAGCGCCAGCCCCGGTGTTGCTCTCCGTTTCAGTTACCTTTTCCCCTTTTTCCCTTTTTTTCCCAGCTCCCCCCTGGGGAGGTGTACAAGAACTCCGTCGCATGCGACCGGCATAAAAGTGTGGGGAGGGTTATGTTAGGTAAAGACGTAGGGTGTGCGGTGTAAATCAGAGGATATTCGTGAGAAATGGAGTACAAAAGCGATCAAGTACATAAGGCAGTAAAAGGGTATATGGCAGCGTCAGAATAAAACTAGCCTTTTTGTTTTCTTTCCTCTCTTGACGGGCATAATAATGAAGGGGGGTTGGGGGGAGAAGGGCAATGGCAAGGAAGCCAAAGAAAAACATCCCTTTGCTCTCCCCAAATAATAAAGAATAAGCTTCCATAAAATCGGATGCTCCGAAATCAGCGTTAATAATAAATGAACCAAGAAAGGGATCCCTCAAGTCTTAAAGATGCAACCTTTTCTAGTTCAAATAAGCAAAGGCGGCCAGCACACCCATGATCAGAGCGAAGGGGCTCGACATGGCCGCGATAGGGGCGGCAGCACCAGTCGTGGGCTCAGGGGTGGAAGGAGCCGATGTTGGGCCGGAGGGAGTGCTAGTCACGTCCTTGGTGAGGGTGGTTGGGCTGGTGCTGTTGCGGGAGTTGCTGGGACCGGCGCTGGGGGATGCGGTTGGGGCGCCAGAGGTGATGGAGGCGGAGGCGGTAGCGCTGCTAGCGCCCGAGCTCAGGCTGAGGGTCTGAGTAGTTGCGCCAGATTCCGTGGCGGAGCCTGAGGGCATGACCGGCGCGCCCTTGCCCGTCTCACTGGGGTTTGGCATGACTGGGGAGCCCTTGCCAGAGCCGCCGGCGATGGAGAACTGGGTTCCATAGTTGAAGTCGTCGCCCTGGCTGATCTGGAGGGCGTAGTCTTTGCCATTCTGGAGGGAGGAGGTGGGGGTCCAGGTAAAGGAGCCGTCCTTGCCGGAGGCTGTTGGGGAATTAAGTTAGATACAGTCTTGCCAATGGATGTTCTGCTCTTGAGGACGGTACGGATTGGGGTCCATGTTGGAGTTTGGCTGTAGGGGCAAGGATTAGTACATACTGGTCAGGGTCTCAACATCCTTGAGGTTGTCGCTGGGTCCTTTGCGCAGCGTGATGGTGACGGGCTAGATGTATATAGAATCAGCAATTGGTTCAAGTCTTGTAGCAATGATGAGCATATCTATCCAGGGGCTCGCAAGCAATCGCACAACATACATCATCGGAGTCGCTAGCCCAGGTGATAGTCACAGGCTTTCCAACCTCAACGTCCTGGGGGAAGCTGGTGAAAGAGATGTCCGCAACAGCAGCGGCCACAAAGAGCGCGCTGGCAAGAACAGATTTCATATGCATTGTTGCTGTGTTTTTGGATTTGATATCAAGCAAATGAACGATAGATATGCTTTTCTGCGTATAATGAACGAACGTATATAGAACGTAGCAGTAGTTCTAGGACGAAAGAGAGGAATTGCCAAAAGAGTGCCGGCGCGCAGAAATAAGTATTGTAAAAGAACGGAAAGAGAGAATAATAATGGACAGCAGCAACAATGAAAGAAGAAGAAAAGCACCAGCAGAAGAAAGTTCAATGGCTTGAGCAGCCAGCATTCAATTATTTGCGAATAGCCCGATTCCCGACTCTCCTTCTCCCCTTCAACCTTGGGCCCTTGTGCGCCGTCAAACTTCTCCCCTTCTCGGCATAGCTGGCCCGTATAGTAATTATGGATCAGCCCAGCATTCAACCAAGCAAACCCAAGGATTGCAGGCATGCCCGGATATGGGCTGTCGTTTTCTGTCGTTTCTGTCGTTTCTGCATTCTGGGTGGGGGAAAAGCGCCGACATATCTGCAGCGAATCCTGCGATTGGGCAAAAAGCCACCAACAGTCTTGTGCAGATCCGTGGGAGAGTATTAAAGTGTTGCTGGAGTAATTGACCCAAGGTCCCAAGGACTGCGCGCCCACAGCAGCCGGCAAACCAGCGCGCAGTACGGGCGGTTTTAGGTAGCAGCGAGGCATAGTCCGGCACTGCAAACAAGGGGAACATCCACTGTCACCGCGCAGATCGCCAACGATGGTTGATGTTGTTGAGCATGGTTTGGCTGGGCGTGGACCTCTGGGAGATTGGCTTCATTAAGATAACCGGGGCTAGGGACTGTTTGCGTTGAAACCGTTGGCTGGTCGGGGGTTTACCGTTTCGGGCACCTTTTGGCGATTTATTTCGTCAGTCTTCTCTCTTCGGTTTTTTCTCAAACTATTTCTCATCGATACTTTTATTTTGAAACGGATTCTGCCTGTCGTCCAAGCAAAGCTGCACTTATATAACCATCTATGCTTTGATTCGAAGGGCACACGCATTGTTCGCGAGATGGCTGGCTCCAGACTGTATGTGGCTTTTTTGTTTGATGCGGCTGGAAAACGCTGTTGGAAAAGGATACATCATACGAGGAGGCGTTGGTTATGGAGAATCTGAATTTCGATGGAGATACATGGAGATGGTTATGTGGAACTTTGCAAACACCTGACCTCGGATATCTCACGGCATGCAACTGTCCACGGGAGAAAGGAGAGATTGACACCTTTCATCGACATGGACATCAACAATCGTCGGTTGTCATCGAAGATCTGTCAATGTTGAAGAGGAATCTCCCAGCTACATGCTTACCCTCAATTCCTCTGAAGGATTCCTGATTACCTGCTATGTCTACCAAATAATGAGAAGCACTGAACTCGGAGAAATACGCCTGCTTTTACACCAAGCTCTTGCGGCCAGCCCTCTCCATTTTTGAACCAATGAACAGATTACAAGGGTTGCATAGAACAGCAGCTTTTCCCGTTCACGTAGCAGAGAGTCTGCCACAGAAACACCCCATCATCGCTGGTTGATGGCAGTGATCAGGCGAAGGGGGCCTGAGAGTCAAATTAACAAAACTCGAGTCATCATCATCGTCTACGCAGCGTATATTAAACATCCCAACTGTTGCCATGGCTGATTTTCTTCT
Organism: Helicocarpus griseus UAMH5409; assembly: GCA_002573585.1. Taxonomy (NCBI): domain Eukaryota; kingdom Fungi; phylum Ascomycota; class Eurotiomycetes; order Onygenales; family Ajellomycetaceae; genus Helicocarpus; species Helicocarpus griseus. The sequence goes on along the minus strand of PDNB01000054.1, from coordinate 60,529 downwards.
TCATCAGCGCGCAGCCTGACACGCCTTTTCCCCAATTCGTGATACGAGAATGTAAACACGGTGTCTTTTGACAGAGCTACTTATTGGATGGAAATTGTTGATATACTTTTGTATCACATCCCACATCTAGGAATCAGGGCTGCCAGGCTGACTTTGCTTGGTGATGGATAGGTTTGGAGAAGGACAACACAGCTTGAAGATAAGGTTAAGTTTCTGTCTCGATAGGAGCCGCATCAGCAGCTGCAATGATATCGCAGGGTTCATAACTCCACATTCTGTTTTCTTTTCTTTTTCTTTTTCTCTTCTTTTGCTATGGCAGCAGCTGCAAAGAGAAAATGGTTGAGGATGCAGTCAGAAGTTGATTAGCGGCAGGTATCACATGTAATGTAGTATGCAGGAGGTTGAACGAACATTATTGAATTGAAGGCCGGCGGTGCAAAAGCTGAATAAGGTATGTGGCTTATTTTTGGATATGGAATCTGAGGATAGATATCGATAAATTGAAGTCCCTAAATTCATACATACATACATAATAATGCTTTTTGGATGTTGACTTACTTTTCAACTTTCCGATCGACTAAAATGTCCATATCTCAGCTACATGTTCTTTGAAATGATTGATCGTGAGACTGTAATCTACAGACCCTTCACTTTCCCTCTCAAAGAAAAGGAGATAATATTAGATTTGTTACCTACCAAGGGCTGTTCGATAATACGATATGGCCATATTTAGCAACATTTGTGTGCTAACAATATCCGCATTTCTATCGGTTGCATGTCTGAATACCTGAGTCTCACTCTTTCAATTGTAACCTGCCCTTGGTGCGTAAATATGAACACTGTTCTCTCTTCATAGCGAGGCAAACCAAAATCAGTGAGAACATCCGAAAGTAGGGCGCACTACACTTTCCGTCTGTCCGCATCAACATATCTGATCGCCATCACTCAACAATCGTAAGTACTTCAACAAAAAGCGATGGTGCATAGTTCTCCATGCTGTATGGGATATATTAGTATTTATCACTACTCGGTGTGAATCTGCGACGTCAATTGAGTCTTGGCAGAGATGGCGGATATTCTTCTTTTCCCTTCGATCTCCGACACCCGAGGGAAATATGTGAATCACAACCAGAGCATGGGCATATCTTCGTTCTGATTAGCGAATCCCTTCGAATTCGACAGCAAGATCGGAGGGTTTGGTGTTTCCGACTTGCGACAAGAGCCACAGATGGTTATTATGCCTGCTGCTTCTATCTATCTATATAAAAGACGTCTGCAGCCCCGGCAATCTCTTTTTTTCTTAAGTCTCTCTTCAAGCTGGCTTCTTTTCTTCTTCAGTATTCAACACCATTTTCATCTACAAGCTACTGTTGTTCATTTATGTTCACTGCGCTGTCGCATAAGAGCTCCAGACACTGAACAGGGCCAACGTCATTCTCGCATTAGCCACACTGGCGGCTATATCTTATCTGGGATAGTTAGCCAGACAAGGAGCCCCCTTGGTCAGTGCTCAGCGGCTGCAGCTAACATCTTCCGTCTATTATGAGGCATTTTTCGAAGACATGGCTCTCTGCCGAAATGTTTGGAGCTAGGCTTCATCCTTTTGTGGCCGGACACGGCACAGACCAGGAGGCACTGAATTCGATCTCGTTTGGTGTGGCTAGTAGTAGGGAGCGGGAAAAATAAAAAATAAAAAGGGGGAAATCACGGAAAATGCAACGATATGCTCATCTATATATATACATGGGTCGCGTATCAATTGTCACGAGGGTCTCTCCTCGTGTCCTCCATGGGACTGCAGCGGGTAATGTGCGAAGTATTGTCCTACGGTTCTCACACCCCGCAGTCCGTCTCCCTTCTTTTCCTTCTTCCGTCCCCTACTTGAGCTGAATATTTCCCTGTAGCGAAACCAATGCCCCCAAAGTCCCCAGAAGATAATTGGATTTGTCATGAATTGTCTGACCCAGCTCACTATCCTTCAACAACGTCCTTCAATTCTTGCCAATCCATCACGACACCGCGTCCAGCACACACCTTCCAGCACACCACCTCAAACTGCAATTATACCATGTCCCCTCCGTATCTCCTTTCAGTCCCAAATTTGATGCTCGTCTCCCGCCGTGGCCTGGATGGTCCCCTCGACTCCACCGGCTGGAACTCGTACTGCTCTGGTCTTTGGTCGTCTCTTCCACGTTCATTGGCAACTAGCGGTCGATCCCATATACTCTGGTGCTCATTTTGCTGTGACAACGACCGGGAAAATTGGTTGTATACAGTAACTGAATTGCGCTTCTCGTTTTGCGTGCTGTTTTTCGGCAAAGACATCCGCCTCGAAAGTGGTCTTATCTCTACGGGCCCTGCACTATCCACAATCGGATTCACTCCCGCGAACTTGTAGATGATGTTATGGATTGGGATGGAAAGCCCGTGGACCACAATCGAGAAGAAGACCAACCAATACACGACTTTTAGGCTGTTAGAAAAAGGCTGATTACGCTCTTTTGGACTTGATCCAAGCTTCTGAACAGAGGCAGGAGGCAAAATGAGGCTTACCAGGCGAAAGAGCACGGATGAGATTGGTCTCTTCTTCATCGCCTTCCCCAAATTCAGGGAAAAGGTGTCGCGCATGTTCGAGATAGAAAACTGCACCGACTCCTGTCCACGGCTTCGAGTTAACGGAAGAGTCCATGTCTCTGGTTTGGAAGTCGACCCGCCCGGGTATCACTTACCAATGGGACCATAATAACCCATGAACAAGGCCTCTTTCCAGTTTTTGCACACGCTGGGCATGAGCTTGTAAAACGCCATTATTGCTGGAAGCCGACGGAGAAACAATACAAGGAATCCCAACCCGACCAATCGCGGGTACGTGATTCCATACTCGGGTTGATCGAATTCCTCCCATGGAATGATGGCTCCGATGTACATGAATCCGCCGAAATTTAGAAGTACGTCCACGCAGGAGTTGACCTCGTCATGACGGGCTTCAGTCTCTGCGAGATAGCCTCCATCCCAGTTCAGTGCATTTCCAGCGACGAAACAAGCAAGGAGATCATCTGTGCCCAGACAGCCGCAAGTCCCCAGGATAAACAACTTTAAAACGGTGAGCTATAGCCCTGTCACGTTTGAGGGATACAATGATCGAACTTACGCCTAATGCGGTTGGCCAGAGTAGGTAACTCTCGTTATCGACCCATTTCCTATTCAAAGTAAGTAATCAGACCCATGGAGTTTTAGTCTTTGCTTTTGCTTGCATTGTTATACTCACTTTCTGAGACAGAACTTCATAAGCCTGCAGCTGCCATAGCCGCATATAGCTCCATATGCGACGCTCATGAGAACGGTGTAGAGCCATGTGAACACAACCCACATCTCAATAGCTTTTCCAACACCACCACCCAGACGGCCCACTTCTCCAGCCCTCTTATGGAGGTTCTCTGGATTCCCAGCTCCAGGAACATCTGCATATCGGATTAAATATGTTGCCAACATAAGAAACGGGAAACCGAAGCCGTCGTTTGCGCCAGCCTCAGAAGAGATGATTTCGCGCAGATCTCGAGCGACATATTTATCCGCAAATGGCCCCTTGGCAATAGCTTGGGATAAGATAGGGTCCGTGCAAGTGACGCAGGATCCGATAACAAGAGCAGCAAGCTATACCGTTGGTCAGTTAATATACAAACTAAATCCGGGCTTGGAGGCGATCAAGTCTTACCAAGGTAAGGTTGGGGATAGCTATGAGAATGCATCCAGTCGTGCACAACCACATAACGGTCATGATAGGCAATAGACATAGCAGCATTTCCTTCCATCGCCTCATTTGGTATTTGGCGGGCAATTGAAAGCCGGCAATGACAAGCTGAACCCCAATAACAACGCGAGCCATGCCCTATTTCGACGCAAAACGATTGGCTTAGCTAACGGCCGTGGTCCTAAGAGAGGAAAGAATGATTTTGCTCGGACTTACTAGAGTGATGTCATCTTTTTGATTCGCGACTGCTGCACCCCATCTTTCTGCATCTATAAACTTCGCTGCAACCGGACCGAGAATGATGCCAAAGATGACAGCGGGCACTGCAAACACATTCCACACCCCCCGTTAGGATAACAAACTTATGGATGAGAAAGACAAGAACGGCTTCACTCACAGGCTTCTCCGAGATACCAGACATTCTTGATCTTGACGGAGATAGATCCATACAGAATGATGAACGCGCCTACAAAGTTTTGGGTTGGCCCTTATGCAGTATGTTATGAGAGATAAGCGGTTTCTACCAACCCAAGACTGCAAGGATAATGTTCAGCTCAATGACATTGAGGCTAGGCATGGTGCCTTCGTGTTTGTCCTCCTCGTGTTCGTCGTCTCACAGTTCTATGGTACTTCTATTAGGGTTGCCTTTATCCAGATGCTGCCAGCAGCAACCAGAATGGGAGACAAGGGGAGAGGGAAAACCGAACAAAGATATAAAGGAAAAAGAACAATAAAGTCTATCAGACAGCCAAGAGAACAAGGATAAACAAAAAATATAGACGACAAAAAATCAAAGACAATCAGAAAACCGGTGATAATAGCGTCCACCAATCTGGGCAGAAAAAATAGGAAATACCAACGATATAAGAGTCTCACAGGTCTCGGCGGATAGGTTGCGAGCCGGCGAAGTCCTCCAACATACGAAACGTCAGTGTCATCGTCATCTGCGAGGGAAAAGTTGAATGTGAGAGGAGGAGGAAGAAAATTCAAACAAAAAAGAGGATTCGGGAGCAAGTCGACGAAGAAACTAAATTGATTATTACTAGGGTCCTGGGGTAGGTTGACCAGCCCAGCAGCCGCCCTACTTTCCTCTCTCAGGCTCTCAGTGTCTCGCAGACTGTCCCGCCCGCCCGCATCTTGGCCGCGGAAAAGTTAATCAAATTATTCTCAGCCGCTGCCCAGCCCTCCACGCAGCATCTGCGATCAACCCAACCACCACAGGGCAAACATCAACTGCTGCATATGATGACGATGACTATCTGCTTCGTCGGCTGCATCAGACTACCAGTTGTTGTTCTTGCAGATTCCTCACGACTCGTAACGAGTGATTTTCCGGGGCACAATTACGCAGCCGCCGGGCTCAGGGGCTGCTGTTCCTCCCTGCCAAGCCCCCTAGAGCGATCACCCAATTTTCCCTGCGCCAAGCCGCCACCGGCCAGGAACCCCCAATCCACTCCGCCTGCGTCCACCCTGCGTCTTGGCAGCGGTACCTAACGCCGAGTCATCTCGCATCTCCGCGTGCGCTCTGCGGTCACCGGTCCGAAGTACGCAATAATACAACGCGTTGCTGCTTCGCGCCTCTCATACATACATACATACATACATACATATGCTTAACTGTTCCCTTGTTGATCAAGAAACGTCGTTGAACCGCTTTGTGTATCACGACTGCCCGCTGCTTGCCAAGACGGTTTCCGGAAGCGCTGTCTCAGGACTCAGGAGTCGGACCTGCCTGCCGCAGATTATGCCGCAACTGGGGTGGCCAAGACTTGGTGGGGGCTGGCAAGTGGGCGAATGAACGGGACCACAAAACTGGGAAGATTCCTTTTTCTCTTATCTGGGGCTATCATTATTATCAGTTATTATTGGGTATCCCAGTTCTAAAAATACGTGGCATCGTTTGATCTTTGGACGCCGACCGACACGGGTTTCATCCCCAGGTTATGCCTCGGGAGTCACGATACCACTGATAACTATCAGTGATATCAGCTGAACCGAAGAATCTATTCTTCAGGAAAGTATCGAAATCTAAAGTGCAAGTGAAGCCACGGGACTACAGGGACGGGGTAAAGGCAGGTTACAGTGTGGTACTGACACATATAGTTACCAGAGATGAAGACAACACGAATATACTACTCCATTTGGTACTTACCCCGGAATTCTCCATTTGGAAACGACAGCGATGTGACTCCATAGAGGCTGAGTGTCAAATAGTGCTGTGGTTCAGTTATCCCACTGCGCGTTTATCATCATACGCAGTAGTAGTTACGCAGCCGTAACGAGGCTTTTTCTCTCCTTCGAAGTTCGAACCAGCAAGAGGTCCACCTCAAGCTCTTAGATGATATACTGGTCACTTGCATGAGCGGAAAGCGGCACCTAACAATGTTTTTGAGCTTCATGAGGGTTTTCTAGTTGTTTTTTACGCAGCCGGTTTCCTTTTCCCATAAACTACGAAAGGTCATATCTCAGCAAATCATTATCACTGGTAAGGTCATTAATAAGAGCGATGAATAAGGGCGATGCCACTTGCCAACAGAGATAAGCTTGGCTTTCGGCTGAGCCTTTCTCCACCATATTGTTACAGCTTGCGACAGGGACATAACGTTTATCATCATCAGTTTATCTATCATCATGTCTACCTATCATTGGATGCGTACCTCACCAGCACTCTTAAATTGTCATACGCAGCGTACGCAGCGTATGCATCTATCAACAAAAACAAGCAACTGCCCTGCAGGCATTAATTGCCGATTCGGAATACGGTGATGCAATGCATGCAGCAGATCATCGCCACAGCCGTTGCGAATAGCCAAGAATCTGCCCAGAGCGATTCGCTGGCGTTTCCAGAAAATTTCAAATAGCCCGAGCCATCTTGGGGTCTCCCACGTCGCTCGAGTGACGTGGGCGAGTGCGACTTTTCTCAAGGGGCTGGGAAAATTATGCCTCGTCACTGTCAGACTTCGGTTAGCATTTGTACGCTCTCTGACCGACAGATAAAAGGTTTTTTCTCTCTTGGAAGAATAGTGCCTTTCGCACCGAATAGCAGACACCTCCCCCCGTCCAAAGGAACGAAATGCCACATGTTATACGAACGCATGTGCCTCGAACCTCTACGATCACCTGCCATTTGCTAGGATGCTACTCTCGAGTCTCAACGGGCTAATCACGTTGGGAAAAAAATATCCGACATTTGAGTAACCCTGCCCTTGACGATATTGAAACGCTTCAGATACGTTTTAACATATGAAGAGGAGGTGCAGAAAAAGGAGAGAGCACAGCTAGCTATATGTGATATTTGGATGATGGTTCGTTTCAGCACCGATTCCTTTGAGGATCGTGAAGCCGACTCCCGGACGTCGTCTTGTGCCGTTCAACCCAGCCAACAGCCAATCTATATTTTCCCGTTCCTCGTTTCAGGATGAAGATGGTAAGCATCTCTGTTCTGTATGGAGTAGGACGGACGGGAATATGCCCCCTTTTGTGCTTGGGCCGAGCACTCATTTACCTTTCTCCCTCGTCATCTGATAGCGACGTGAATTCTACCGCTTCATCATCACCTTGTCAAATGCTCCGATACGTTAGATTCTCCTGCTGAGCGTGGGCTGATGTATGAACCTTATACAGATAGCTAGTTTTGTTCGGGTCTCTATCTATATACGAAGGAGTCCGTAAACTCCAAAAACGTGATTATGCGCCTATGCTATTCAACAATCATCCTTTTCAAACGAAATCAACTTATTATTGTGGAAAAAAATTGTGTAGACGCAGGAAACCGGTGACCATCCAATGCGTAGTGATGCGAAAGTAATGAACAGGCATTAACATTATTAACATTATTAGGCTTGTGAGAGCACACGGATTTCAATTTGCCTGTTGCTTCCTTCAGATTTTCAAGTTCACCCTACATGGGTAGTGCTAGACCAGTAAGCACAGCGAAAAATGGAAAAGGATGATAGGAAAGGATAAAAAAAAAAAAAAGCAAGAAAGAAAAAGAAAAAAAAAAGCCTGAAGAGAACAAAGAGTGAAAGGTTTGAGCTCTGTGCATCCGCGTCTCCAGACTCCGATCTGCCCTTTTTTTGAGTATCCCATCATCTGTGGATTGCATTCTTTAGAATTCAAATTTCACGGCGACCTTGCATTCTTCGTAATCATCAAACCCGGGTCATAAACAAAAGAAAAACTAAAAGATACAAATAGATGCCATGACAACTTGGGGTTTTTTGGTATTGTGTGGTTCGTCGAATCCTGATAAACTATGGCGTGTCATGTTCGGCTAAGGTTGCGGGAGTGTGGTATGGCTGTAGTTATAAGCAGAGGATGTGTTCGTCTTTCTCTTGCCTCCTAGCTTGGTATTGCAACACGGCTGCCTGTAGGGACTATTGAAGTTTTGAAATAAGAGCAGCGATCATATTAGCTTCAGATTTTGCCGCAAACGGGCTGCAGTCGAAGCAGCCAGAATGATAATGACAACCACCCCGCGATTCAAAGATTGTGGGAAGTATCCATCGGGACTCACTTCTTGGTCTCACAATACTTCGTCAGCATTTCCACAGCAGTGGTACCTCGTCTGAGTCGGAGTCTTGCTCTGTTTGCGAGGTCTAGCGGCGTATTTTGATTCTTATCGCCTGCCTCCGCATTGGCCCCAGCAGCCAGCAGCATTTCGATAATGTTAGTGTTCACGCTCCTCGCGGCCATATGAAGCGCAGTGCACCCATCCATATCAGTCGCCTCCAAGAAGAATGTACGAATATCTTCAATATCCAACAGAGCGCGCACCACCGAACTGCGGTTATGGGACGCTGCCGTATGCAGCGCTGTCTGCCCGAGATTATCTCTCGCGCCAATGTCTACACCCCTCTCAATGAGCAGCATGATCGTCGGCACAGGACTGTGTAGATGTTCGCCTATCATATGAAGTGCCGTCCGCCCATGGGAGGACGTCCGCGCGTGTATATTTGCTCCTATGTTCAGTAAAAAGCGAACGGAATTCGTCCGGCAGTACCATGCCGTCCTTTGTAGCATCGTGGCTCCCCATCCCGCGAGGGGGAGCTCAATATCAAAACCGGCAACATCTAGCAACACTTCCAACACTTCCGGGCAATCATTAAGCGCTGCCAGGCTGAACAATTCATGTGCATTGTCTACTGCACCCCGCTCCAGAAGGAATTTGATCATGGGGGCATCATGCACCCGCACGGCCTCCATCAACGCTATTTCACGTTTAGGTCTCATGTTGATATCAGCACCTGCTGCTAGGAGTTGCGCGGCGATGGTTTGGTTCCCTGGATGGCGGCGATGTGGAGGCATGTTTGGCTGCCGTTTGTCATTGTGAGTACGGAAGGGTCTGCGCCGTTCTCTAAAAGTAGCTGCACCATTTCGGCGTTGTTCTGGATGGTTGCGGCTACAAGGGGGATCTTGTCAGGGTCCTGGTTTAAATTCGCCAAACCTTGTTGGATGATGACGCGAGCGACATTGTCGTGACCGCGGGAGATTGAGTGGAAAAGTGCCAACGACAGGCTCAACTTGAGGGCTTCTTCATTCTGAGGCTTTTTGTAGATTTGAAGACGGGATATTTCGTGTAAGATGGCCTGCTCGGAGCTGCGTTTCGAGAGAATTGTTAGAGGTTGGCGCCAAGGGTAATTCTCGGATAAAGGAGTCCCATGTTCCTGTATATATAGTTAGTTAACTGATGTTGCTAGTTCAAGTCGGCAGTCTGGAGAAACTTGTGTCTTGTTAAACTTACGGCACACTTGACGCAATTTGGTTCTGGTTTTACACTCTCTTACACTGCCAGGCCAAGATGGGGATCAGAAAGTTGAGGATGCGCCACCATAGCTCGGGTGGAAGGTATTTGTCGAAGCGTTTAGGTCCTATGAGGGAAACCATTTTTATGCATAAAATAGAGATTCAGCTTGTGATTGAGGTGTCTGTTCGAATAGAAATTCTCGGCTGCCAGCCAATAATTTTACTTTGTGACTGAGTAGATCCGAAATGAGGCTACCTGATGGTCGAGAGCGGTTGCAATATTCGGTATTGGACCGTGAATTTTAAGCAGTGCAGACAATGCTTCAGAATGGTTCCTTTATCAAGTTCGAGGAAGCAAAGAGAGTTTTGAAAGGAGAAGCCACAGTGAAGAGAAGGATAAAGTAGGCACAGAGAGAGAGGGAAAGAAAAAGAAGAAAGAAAGATATATGGTATAATACGTTCATGTCGTGCGTCATACATATTCTCATTTGGATCAGCGAGTATGTTCCAGACGTGTCAAAGAAATTCCTAATCAAAATAGGAGAATATCGGACCACCAGGTCTGTCTAAGTTACGGAGCCGCCGAGATCACATTATGTGGCATCCTGTTATAATACCAGGATGGCCTTTGAACATGTATAAGAGGATAGTCTCTATGGAAAAAGAGAATAGGCCTTAGAATTCCCCGGTCTGTAAATTCTGGGAAAGATGAGACGAGGGGAAGAAGAAAAAAGGAATCACGCAGCAAAACAGAGCTTGAGCAATCAAAGAGCAGTTAGATAACACACATGAAGGCTGATGTGCGTCACGTCTTTGAGACGGGAATTCCAATCATAAGCCAGCAAGTCGCAGCATCAACGGTCCATACTGTGACTTGAACCCATGGTCGAGCTTTTTAGCTGCGGAAAGGTCGAAGGGTGGCCGTCACAAAGTACTCCGTAGAGACCCGGCAAATCCTACGGGCTACTAGCACCGTATTAAACCTCCTTTAAGTGGACGGAATGAAGGGCGTCCTTTTAAACACGTCAGTACTGTTGGTACCTAACTGTTTGCTGCACTATGAGGGCACGGAGGAGATTCGGACTATTTCCTGGTTGCTAAGATGGCCAGCAGCAGGATATCAACCAGGGAATCTCCTGTTAGCAGTTGAGACTGCATATACCGCACCCTCGCCATATTCATGGGATGCATGACGAATTATCACTTCTCCGAAGAGATGTCAGGGATGGGGGAGAGGGAGGAGGGGGAGGAGGGGGAGAGCGGAGGTTCTTAGCTTCTTATAGGGCACAAGCCCTAAGCTGCCCGTTGTGGCGGTCTTGGCGCTCGTATCACCTTCTCGATCGGCGCGGGGAACAGCGGACATCAAAGACATATGAACGTCGACAACTGCTCGTGTTCTTTGCGTACTTCCACACCTCACACTGCTACTGCTACTCTGCCCTGCGCTACTATTTCAAAGTATACCACCACCATGGAATCATGGACGATGCGCTATGTCACCCCTCCGAAGCCTCCCGGCTGCCATCTGGCCGCCCATGGAACAATGCCCCCACGCAACCACACTTGGGCCCTACACTCTATTACATATTCAGTTGACTATTATTACGGATGATGGTGAAGGAAATGGAATTGAACAGAGAACTGTGCTCACCATTTTGGACTTTCCTTTATGGCTTCTGATGGCGGGGACGTCAGATTTGGTTGTCCTTATGTTTGATATCCTGGCCCCCATCATATCCTGATGACGATGCCATCAAACCAACAACTAGGCCGTGCTGAAAATCAAGATTTTATACGACGAGCCTGGGTCCATCAAGGTGAATCATTGCCCTATGGCGATGGCCCTGACAAGGCATGGGCTCTTTTCTAAAAGTTACTTTTAAGGTTCTGCAAGGATTGATTTGCGGGAACCTTGTTTGGAGCTCTGGAATAGAATTCCATGGGGTTCGATCTGTCACCAACGTCCCTCTTTACAAGGCGCATGTCCACTAAAACCCACGCAGCAGCCACTTGGGACAACGTTCCAAGAGTCTTTATCCAACTCACGCGAAAACGACTCCCGGGTGTTCAGCGAATCGGAGCTTGGCAAAAGTGGGTTCCCAGAGATCTAGGTCCCTTATCATAATTCGGTGAGTTCTAGCTTATCCCACAAGTAAATTCTCTGCCTTCCCCGCCAGACCAGTTTCTCCCAACCACAACAAACAAACAAAAGAATGAGAGACGAGAGAGATTGAAGACGAGAATAAGAACGGAACAAAGTCACGATTCAGTCGACGAAGAGGGAAGGAAAATGTCCTTCATTGATATCACTAAGGACTTATCAACCCTCTTCACCCAACAGGTGCATGCGACGCCTGGTCTTATCGCTCTAGAGGACGACAAGACCAAGTACACCTATTCCGAGCTTGATATCAAGGTCTCAGAGCTTGCTCTTCGTCTCCGTCAACATGGCGTTCGTAGAGACAGCCTTGTTGGTGTGCTTCTGGGCCGCAGCGCTGACTATGTGATTGCCTGCATGGCAGCTCTTCGTGCTGGGGGAGCTTTCCTGGTACTGGAGACTGCGTATCCCCCAAATCTTCTGGCTGATGTTCTGGACGATTCGAGCCCTGCTGTGGTTGTCACAAGTCGAAGCCAGGCTGGCAAGATAAAAGCCGACGTCCCATTGATTGTCATTGACGAGAAACCTCTAAATGGTGCCCCGCCTGTGACTGAACTCCCTTCATTGCCTGCGGATGATGACCTGGAACGTCTAGCGTTTGTCTCCTACTCTTCCGGGACCACTGGCCGTCCTAAAGGGATTGCAAATCCACATAGGGCACCTGTACGCTCATACAATCTCCGATTTGCCATATCTGACCTCCAGCCCGGAGACCGCGTTGCCTGCAATGTCTTCTTTGTCTGGGAAATATTGCGTCCGCTTTTGCGAGGGGCCACTGTTGTTGCTGTACCGGATGAGTCGAGCTATGACCCTGCCGCATTAGTAGACCTACTCTCGGCTAAACGCATCACGGAAACATTGATGACGCCTACGTTGCTGGCCACGGTGCTCGCCAGACACTCGGCTCTTGGAGCCCGTCTCCCGGATCTGCGCACCCTGTGGCTCAATGGCGAGGTCGTCACCACTGACCTTGCCCGTCGAGCGATTAAAGCTCTTCCCAATACGCGTTTGCTCAACTGTTACAGCGCCTGTGAAACCCACGAGATCGCCTGCGGTGATATTAGGGATATGTTTGATGATGAGGTTAACTACTGCCCTGTCGGCCCTCCAATGTATCCAAAACACACTTACATTTTGGACGAGAGTGGCAACCGTGTGGATCCTGGCGTTACCGGAGAACTCTTCATTGGCGGGTCAATGCTGGCACGCGGGTATCTCAACCGCCCTGAGACCACCGCCAAGGCCTTCATCCCTGACCCATTCGACTCTACTCCGGGAGCCCGCATGTATAGAACTGGAGATACAGCCAGAATCCTTCCTTCGGGCCTACTTGAAATTAGCGGCCGCGTTGGGGCCATGATCAAGCTCCGCGGCTATTCAATCGTTCCAGGGAAAATTGAGCATGCCATTGTCAATCACCTTGCTGTCACCAACTGTGCTGTGATAGCCCATGGCGAAGGATTGGAAAAACAATTGATAGCATACATTGTCCACGACAAAGAAAACAGCTCAGGACGCCCTTCTGTGCAAATCAACGAATCAGGACACAGCCCAGAAGCGCGGCGCATACTTTCCCCATACCTCGCCCATTACATGGTCCCAGCCCTCTGGGTTGAATTGAAAGAGCTGCCCACCCATGATGTTTCCGGAAAAGCCGATCTTAAACGCCTTCCGCCACCTCCAAGTCCCAAGCCTTTAACAAACGGGAATCATATTGACAAGGATCCGATTACTATTGATGCCATAGCCGAGTTTTGGGCAGCGGCTCTCAAAATGCCACAAAGTGCTATAACCCCAGAACACAACTTCTTCGATCTGGGTGGACACTCTCTGTCAATCGCGGACCTTGCTTCGAGGTTATCGAAAAACTTTGGGTTCCGAATTCCTCTCGACCGCCTCGTCGATCCAGCTACGCTCAAGGGCCACTTGAAAACCGTACGTGATGTAAGAGACGGACATGCCGCAGCAATGCAAGCAGACCTACCAGCTGTACTGCGTGCCGATTCCGTTCTTGATGAGGAAATTCGTCCCTCCGGTGCAAAAATATGTTCGCTCTCAGACGCAAGCACAGTGTTCTTGACCGGTGCTACCGGTTACTTGGGTGCTTTCCTCCTCCATGACCTGCTTGAAACAACGTCGGCCAAAATTGTATGTCTTGTTCGCTTCAACGACCCTTCAAACGAAGATAGCCCAGGTGGTGTAGCCAGAATACGCAGAAACCTTCTTGATCTGGGTCTATGGAGCGATTCGATCATGGAACGCGTTGAGATCTTGCCCGGAAATCTATCTCGGAAACGGTTCGGTCTTTCACCAAAGGCCTTTGAAGAACTTGCTGCTCGTGTGCAGGTTATCATCCACGCTGGTGCCACTGTCAACCTAGTGTACCCGTACGCCGCACTGCGAGGCGCTAATATAGGCGGAACAAGAGAGATTTTGCGCCTAGCATGCCTTGGTGGTGCTACAGTACAGTACATATCCACAAACGGAGTACTCCCGCCATCCCAGAAAGGCTGGTCCGAAGACACGATGCTTGACGTTTCCGAGGTTCCGGAGAAGCTTCTTGATGGATATGGTCAGACTAAGTGGGTAGCAGAACAGCTTGTACTCGAGGCCGGCCGTCGCGGACTGCCAGTGAGAATAATGCGGGCAGGTACTATCAGCGGTCACAGCGTCACCGGCGCAGCGAACGCGTGGGATCTCTTATCTGCGCTCATCGTGGAATCAATACATCTTGGATATGCACCTGAAGTGGAAGGCTGGCGGGCTGAAATGACCCCAGTAGACTTCGTCAGCAGAGCTATACTCCATCTCTCTAACCAAACCCACGCGGAACGGGTGATGTTCCATATTGGTGATCCGGACCCCGTCGATACTCGTACCGTATTCGATAATCTTAAAGACCTTGGATACCCTACAAAGTCACTCGGGTGGGATGAATGGGTTGCGTTGTGGACAGAGAAAAGAGGCTCTGCCAAAGGCGGCGATGGTGCCTTTACCGTTGACATTCTACGCAGCGGCATGCCAAGTGTTGATTTCCTGAAGGGCATTGTTGTGTTGAATAATGCCGAAACTAGGCCCTTCCGCGCAGTTGTCGAACGCCCCAAGGTTGATATTGTCTTGCTCGAAACCTATACTCGTCACTGGTTTGCCCGAGGATGGCTCCCCCGCCCTCCATCCCGCAAACATTGCCTCAACGGAACTGCACAGCTTCCACGCAAGGGGCCGCTGAGTGGAAGAGTCGCCGTTATCACAGGCGCATCCTCCGGAATTGGTGCTGCTGTCGCCACCGCACTGGCACGCGAAGGTGCCCACGTCGCGCTAGGCGCTAGGCGCACAAAAGCTCTTGAAGCCATCAAGAGTGCCCTCCCCCTCTGCGACAACAAAGCCATCATCCGCCAAACCGACGTGACAGACAAAGCACAAGTTGAAGCTCTCGTCTGCGCAGCCAACGAGGAACTCGGACCAGTCGATATCCTCGTCTCGTGCGCTGGAGTCATGTACTTCACGATGATGGCCAACAACCATACTGAGGAGTGGGACCGCACGGTCGATGTAAACTGCAAGGGACTTCTGCACTGCCTTGCCGCCACTGTGCCATCGATGCTGTCGCGCGGCAGCGGTCACGTCGTCGCCATCTCGTCCGATGCAGGCCGCAAGGTCTTCCCTGGATTGGGTGTCTACTCAGCCAGCAAATTCTTCGTCGAAGCGACGCTGCAGAGTCTGCGACTGGAGACTGCTGGAAAGGGTCTGCGGGTTACCAGCGTACAGCCTGGAAACACGGCTACTGATCTCCTAGGCATGTCTACCGATGCTGAAGCTGTCAAGCAATATGGTGAACCGTCCGGCGCCCAGATTCTCGATCCGGCGGATGTGGCAAACTCGATTGTTTACGCTCTACGACAGCCCGCGCATGTTTCCGTGAATGAAGTGCTCATCGAACCGCGCGACGAGCCAATCTAAACGATGTGACAACCTTCCCGCCAGCTAGTGTCTTTCCTCAAAGAAAATGCTATCAAACAAAAAACATATTCCCCCGTCCGGTCCTTCCTTTTTCAACAAGCTGACCCGACCAGCCACTTCCATTGACTATCTACCAAGCTATCCTATTTAACATTAGCTAACATATTTTCGGACTGATCACGCATCTGCACATGCCTACACGTACACATTCCTTAATGCACCCTGCAGGGCCCCTCCTTCTCTCCTTGTGTGAGTGTCTTCTTCTAGACATTGTTCTTTTTTGCTTCCGCTTTTTGTGGCTTTGGTACGGAGTTTTGTGTGTATATGAAAGCTACAGAGAGTACTCCACAGAACAGAATGCAAATTGGACAACAGTACTATCTGCCTGCCTCTCCAGCTCCTTCCTGGACTGGGGAGCAGGTGAAGAAGCAGCAAAGTAGAGAGACGAGAATTTGTCGAGAAGGAGTTTTTGGGTGAACATTGTGCGTGATACGTGAAAACTGATCAGATAGAAACAGCCCACAGCGACACAACAACCATTGTTATGTAGGTGACCAACGGAATACCACTGGAAGTTTTGCTATTTATGTCCCCTCCCCACCCGATTTTCATAGTTTGACGATATCATGATTATTATATTTTCATAATTCCGGTATTGATCCTAAAGCAGACTATTTAAGCGCTTAGATGGAAAGATAGTCAAAGCCTACGCGCCACTGAGTACTGGAAATGTTACGACAGAGTGACCACACGATCTCGCCATAATAAATACACATTCGATAATAAAATCCTTATTACAAGACGTTGCATACAAGGGCGTTGATACAATAGGAAAACAGATAGGGTAGATGGCATAACCTTGATCAACGACGAGGACGTCCGAGGCCAGTCAGCTTTCAGCATTCAGGCCCTCCGAAGGGTTTCCTCTGCATGTAGCCTCCACTCATGTAAAGATAAATACAACCCAACCTTCCTAGCCATGAGATATGAATTCTAGATTGCCAGCTCCCGCTACAGAGCCGCCAATACTTGCTTGGGATCCTCGTCATTACCTGGATATCTACAACCTGTCAAAGTTCTAGCATGTGCTTCATGTGCCTCCGACAATAGTGCATCAAGAACTTCCTGCTGACACGTGCACGTAACTTGCTATATCGACCTCTACTGATAAGAACTGATCAGAAAAGGTTAAAGCACACTCCATAAATGCAATCCCTCAGAATTCATACCAAGACTTATCCAAACATAGAATTGGATGGAAAGAGAGGCGAAAAGAGAGTGAATATTCAATCGACTATCAACTCTAATAAAGCAAGGCAAATCCCCCAATCCTATTGCATTTTGATCGAAACGCCGGAAAAGAAAGAAGTTTTGATAACGAGAAAAGAGAAAGAAGTACTCCGTAATCAAAAGAGAAAAGACAGAAACACAATGAACAAGATCAAAACGATTGAAAAGAGTCCTGTGTGAAAGCAATATTCAAAGGCACTAAAAGAGAAAGACAATCCCAAATCGTAATATGCGAAGATAACGACAGACGTAGCAACAACGAGCGGTCTCAGTCATTGGCCATTCGAATCCCCAATACTGCCGTTATGTGATAATCTCAATATCCTCGTCAGAGAGTTCCTCGTTAGAGACTTCACAAACTTCTTGTGCATAGACCTCTTCTTCTTCAGAAATGAGATCTTCGGAGCTGTCACCTTCAAAGGGAATATTCTCCATGATGACAGCATCGTCAGGCGGTAACTCTTCAGTGGCATCCTCTTCTACCGATTCCCCCGTTGTGGCAGATTCGTTTGAGTGACAAGACTCTAGCTCAATCACCCCATATCCCATCTCCTGGGCTATTTCTTGAACTGTAGCCTGCTCAAGCTGGTTTTGAAACTGCCCGCTGAAGCCAGGGCGCGTGATCAAGTCAGGGTCTGCTTGAATATACATACGAGGGTCTGGTCTGATATGAGTGTTTAGGTCGCGTTCCTCCTTTTCTTTGTCACCGAGGTGGTAGTTTCCCCATGGATCGACGGCAAAAACGGCACGCTTTAGATCATCATACATGTCATCGGATATATCAACCGGGATTTTCTCGATGCACACGCGCAGGTTTTCCAGCAGCTCCGTCACGTACTGTTCTCTCAGCTTGCACAAGACGAGGGTTTCGTTTTCCATGAACTGCCAACAGCGGACAATCTGCTCTTCTGTCGTTGCCCGCTCGATATCCTCTCCAATTCTGTAACTGAGATCAAACAGCGCCTTTGCGATGGATTTGAATATCTTGTCGATTTTGGGGGCGGTATAAATGATTGTTCCGCAAATGGTTTTGGCGAGATCATGGTGATAGACACGGTACCAAAAAGTTGTCCAGTTGCCTAGGCCGATTCTTGACTTGCGCATGCGGGTCAGTTCCCGAGAAAGCAGATTTACGCGGCAGTTACTGAGAACCCTCTTTGCATTTCTGCGAGCTTCGAGGACGGAGATTGGAACAGGAATTGAGTCACCGAAGGCAGAAGGAGGGGGTGACCAGTCTACGATCTCAATGCCTGAATCTGCGGGTGAAGGTGGACGGGAAGTGTAGACAGCAGAATCGTATCTTTCTTTGTAAAAGGGAGAATGGTCTATTCTGCCTCTGTCGGGTCCGGTTGAATCGGGCTCTCCTCCGGCGGTGTCCTGAAGCCATTGATGTATGGGGCAGGTTGTCTTAGGCCCAGCGTTACTGCGGCCTTGTCCGCGTAATGCAGCATGCATGAGGCTACTGCTATGAGCAAATCGGTGGTTAAGAGGAAGTAGTGAAGGCAGCAATATAATAACAAGACTGAGAGGGTCCAGGCAAATCCAGATAAGATCCGGAGAAAGCGCGTGAGGAGACCCATAAGTAAAGAGATTGACAATTAAATGGACATAGTAATTATAAACGAATGGACAGCATCATATACGTGATGGACGGGGTGGGATAGATGCGAGGAGAGACTCGTTTCTGAGTCTCGGATCTTTAAATAACAAAGGCATACCCTAGCCCCTGGATCCGGGAAAGGGCGAGTAACTCCGCAATTTTCGGGCTAGAGAAGGAGAGATTCACTTCCTGCAGGAAATATGTTTTCCAGGGTAAGCATGTCTTTCGATTCAACTGGAGTAGCCTCTGTGATTGACAAAGACATTGATGTTTCCAAGCACATTAAGAGGTTGCTAGATGATTGATACACATAGGGAAAAGGGCAACGTGAATCTGAATTTAAAAATGGATATCTTGAAACTCTAGAAGGTACGCTGGCGGGTTCATTCGGCCTATGTGCCCCCCTGCCCCTCTTCAATATATATAGATACGCATACACGCAAGCAATACCATAGAAGAATTTAACTCACTCACACAATCTACCCCCTAACTAAAATCCCACAACCCTCTCACAAAACTCCCCACCTCACTATCCACTCCTCCGTCTTCCGCCAACAACCGATCTGTAAATATTCTCTTCGGAATCTGAAACTCCACCACCGGCGCCTTCCGCAGCTCCCTCTCCTCCTTCCCCAGCTCCATTCGCACCATCCCCTGGTACGAGTGATCGAGGAAATCCTCCAGATTATACGCCAGCTTCGTGAACTGTTCAGAGATAATTTTCGCTATCGACGCCACGTTGGGATGGTAGTGCGACTGCAGCGTCTCTATTTCCCAAAGGCTGCTCTCTAATGCCCCCGTGCGAGTTGGGTCGGACTCAGATGGGTTGAAGGGGTCAGTCATGCCATGGGCTTCTATGTCGGATGGGGAAGGGGTGCTGTCTGGGCGGATAGTGCGGTGGAGCATAAATGTGCAGGTTGGGTGCGATTTTAGCAGGTTGTAGATCCAGGGGACAATGACGACTATGGCGGCGGGGGGTGCGTTGAGGGCTAGGCGCGATAGGCGCTTGAGAAAGCTGGCGACGAGGGTGGCGGGGAGATGGGAGGAGGAGAGGAAGGTGTCTAGCAGGCGAAAAAAGCGGGAGCGGTGTTTGGAGTGGAGCAAATCGGCGTCGAGGAGGGAGTAAAGCTTTTGGTAGAACTGTGGGTAGTCGAGATTCTTTTCTTGGATTAGGTAGAAGAGGCCCGACAGGGCGAGGAGGGAGGTCGAACCGCCGTGGTCGTACGAGTCAGTAAGGAAGTCCATGAGCATCTCTGGTTTGAGGAACCAAGGGGCTATCAGGCGGGACATGTTGCGGAGGAGGTTTTTGCGCTGGGACTCGTTGAGGGTGTTGCTGCGTAGGACTGCAAGCCAGGCAGCTTGGGTGCGTTGTTTGTAGGAGGATACGGAGGTGAGTGTCGACTTTTGTTTTTGGCCGATGGTGGAGAGGTCGGAGTAGAAGTTGTCGAATTCGTGGTCTGGTGATGGGGGTTGGCCGAGGGCGGAGAGGAGGGATATGATAGCGTCTACGAACTCGGGAGATCTCTTGGTTGATGCGTAGTCACTACGAGGAAGGTTAGTAAGATACGTAGGTACATGGGTATATGATGCTATGAGAAAGACTCACGAAAGCCGAATAAGAGTATAAAATGCGGCATCGTGGTATTCGTTCATATATTTCTCAATGAATTCTGACCGCACTCGCTCCCCATCTTGAGCTTCACAGAGGGCGTCAACTACGGTGCCGAAATATCCACCCTTCCAGACGCCTACTTCAGCTCCCGCTCCTCCATTGACGGATTGTTCCTTGACCAAGCGCATGCAAAGAGACAGGGAAGCAATCTATGAAACACGTTAGCCGTAATTCGACCATCCCAAAAGAGTTGTAAAGCGCATACCTGAGCTGATGGCTCCGCCTTTTTCAAGACTGTGATCAAGCCCTGCTGGTATTCCTGAAACCTCTCCTTTAGCCATGCGACCAGTATTAGATCTTGCTCAGTCGCATTTTTCGGCTTGTTGAATTGTCCACCTGCCAGGAGTCTGCAGAACACCCTGCACAGGGATACGGCAGCAGTGAGATTGGGCGCTTTCGCAGCATCTTCGGTAACAAAAAGTGACAACAGGGTCACAATGTTGTTATAGTATTTCCGCGACTCTGCGATCTGATCCTCCAGCTCCTGTATCATCTTCTTCTCATCACTGGTATTGTCGTCTGCTACAGCTCTCCGCTTGGAGGACAGCTGTTTGGGCTCTGCAGCGGCGTCCTTCTTCCGTTTTTTGGAGTTGTGAGCTTTGTCTAATAAACCGGGCATTGTGGCAAATATTTGGAACACTCGATTGAACAGAACTATCCTGTATTTTGTGAGATATCTGCTCTTCTGCTGGTCCGCGGTGGTGTCTTTGATATCAAAATATTTTACCGTCTGATGCAAACTCGGAAAGCACGTGAAGCTAGTCCGCTTCGGGTCTAGCGCGGCCTCCCACCCGAGCCTCATCGCCAAACAAGAGTCGAACCATTTATCGACGACTGCAACAAACATCACCCAATTCCCTCCCGCCACCAGCTACTCTCTCCCTCCCCTCTCCCATCACAATGGCTTCGAGATTGGCTAAGAGCGCCATTGGTATGTTGCTGATTTCCCGTCTATGTCATGAATTGCCGCTAATTGACTGGCTCCCAGGCGCCGCCCGTGTCCGCCCGGTCATCTCTTCCCGGTCCATCCCAGCGATCACCTCCCTCACATCCACCCGCGCCGCCTCCAATGTGCCTAGCGAGGACCCCAAGACCAAGGCCCAGTCCATTGTAGATGCCCTCCCCGGCAACAGCCTGGTGTCCAAGACCGCCATCCTCTCTGCCGGTGCCGGTCTCTCCATCGCCGCTATCAGCAATGAGCTCTACGTCCTCAACGAGGAGACCGTCGCCGCCTTCTGTCTTCTCAGCGTCTTCACCGGCGTAGCCAAGATGGCCGGCCCCATGTACAAGGAGTGGGCTGAGGGCCAGATCCAGAAGCAGAAGGATATCCTCAACGGCGCCAGAGCAAACCACACCAACGCCGTCCGGGAGAGAATCGAAAACGTCAAGCAATTGAGCGGCGTTGTTGAGATCACCAAGAACCTTTTCGAGGTTTCCAAGGTATGTGGGCTGTTATTTGTCCTTTAGGCTGCTTAGTTGTTTTGTTTTGGGCGCAATTGTTAATTTTTATACTTTGATAAATATAGGAAACCGCCCGATTGGAGGCTAAGGCTTTCGAGATGGAGCAGCGCACTGCTCTTGCCGCTGAGGCCAAGAAGGTCCTCGACTCGTGGGTGCAGTACGAGGGCCAGGTCAAGGTCCGCCAGCAGCGTGAATTGGCCCAGACCGTCATCGGCAAGATCGAGAAAGAGCTCGAGAACCCCAAGGTCATCCAGCAGATCTTGCAGCAGAGCGTGGCCGACGTTGAGAGTAAGTGGAAGAGAGATGAACTTTTTGTAAAAGAATTGCCGCGCTAATGTATAAACTCCAGGAATCGTTGCTGCTAAGCCCCAGTAAATGCCGGACAATCTATATTTAACCTAGAGCTAGCTTTCCTTCAACCTCACTGTACAAAATAAGAAATACAACTCGTTTTCTTTCCGTTAATGTCACTCAGCCAACTCTCACTTTAACGTTCTTGTCTGCTAACCAAACATGATTTCAATACCCCCTTCCCCTTTCAGTATCCCGTTTGCTGACGTATACAGAAAGTCTATATGAGCCCCTTGAAGGCTTCTTGGGGAACGGGAACAAACGCCCTAACCACATCATCCTGGAGATAAAATAGCCTATACCAATACGAAGCATACGGGCGCTCCTTGATATCTCGTCGTATCCTCGTGGCGATGCAAGACTCAAGCCCTCTACTATATACCGGGCAGATTGACTGACGAAGATCGATATTCCAGCCAGGCATGCATAAGATTTTAGATATAGCCGCTGCGCGGTAGACCTCACTGCGTCCACCGCAAAATAGGTATTCAGGGGGATGCCACCCTTGAGCGCATATTCGTGCGCTCGATTCGGACTGACACCTCATGTGGTTTTTGTTTATGGCCAGCACGAAATCACCCAGTTTGACCGTTGGGTATTGATAGGGACTCGCAGGCATCTGCAGAAAGCAATTGTCCGGCTTGATATCCTTGTGCAGCACTGGCGTCCACCCAACCTTCATCTTGGCATTGCAGTTTAGAACATCCTGTCCGCTCGTGAAACCGCCATGCATCCAGCAACAGCGCCGCGGTGATGTCCAACATCACACTCCAGACAAACGGTTCCGGAACCACTTTATTGGCGTTCTTCATGTACGTCATGAAATCATACACGGTACCCAGCCGGCAGTACTCGAGGTACAGCTCGGCCCGTTCGGCCTTGATGTCGGCCTCGTAAAAGGGACAGATGTTGGCGTGGCCTGTGAGTGTTTTCATGAGGGTAGCTTCATCTCGTCAATGGCGCGGGGTTGAGTGTGTTTGAAGGACCAGTCGCTTGCGGACGCAGATCTAGCCCGTCGCACTTGCGCTGGACGATGGAAATGCCGACGTTGAAGCCGCCGCCTGCACTGCCTAGTGCGAGCGGCTCGGTTTACTTGTGGTCGAGGTTGCCGGGGCCCGGGCCCGGGCGGCGTTTTCCAGTCTCCATACGGCCGGCCACATCTTTCGATATCTGCGTTTGTTTTCTTTTGGTGGAGAGGATTAGGTTTGGCAACCGATACGGTGATACTTTCCCCCTGAAAACTCTGCAGATGTTTAGCTTTGAGTCAGCGTTGATGGGCGATGAGGATTAGCGTTTATGATGCGTACATACTGGGGAAATGATATCGGAAGTTCTCTTGATTTGATTAGAGGGTGGATTTTCGCGGTACCATGCGAAGCTCGGAACGTTGCGGACGTTTGGGAAAAAGAGCAATTTGGAGGTCGAAGCTTTCGCGGATTCGTTTATATACAATAATATTTCTGGCCGGGGAATCGCGCAAAAAACGCCATCACAGGATTGGAATTCAATTTCATATCGGTTGACTTGGAAATGGACAGAAGGGGACTGTTTATTCGATCACTGACTCCGTGGAGTGTTCTTGGTAGGTAGCCAAGGTGTGTTTAACTAGGTATTGATTGGGGTCCATAGTTATAGTCTCTTGCACGGAATCTCCCTTCCAGAGAGTGCTGGAAATTAGCTTTTCTTTCGGACAAGGTGCGGATGTTGTTTCTTCCCGAATTCCTGGCGGGTTTGGGGGCCTTCATCGTTGCAATCTATTCCGCGCCTTTTGAGTTTGATCGTGCAAGGTTTCGGACAGAGGAAGGGAATGTGAGAGGGCAACGGCAGAGTACAATGGACTGATCTAGGACGTTGTATGTGTTTACATTATGCGATGTTTCCAGAAATTCCTCTGGTTAGCTAGCTATATGGATCTATATTGGAAGTCATACTCAAGCAGACAAAGCAACAAAGAGAAGAGTAAGGAATCGAATTCTGTAAATTCTGTAGTCCGATTTAAAAAAAATTGTGTGATGGTATGGTATGTCTTATGTATCAGTCTACGGGATCTGTCCACGGTCCAGCAGCATCCATGACCATGGGTTATGGTTATACAAGCTCTTGCGACACACATGGGAATTGCAGTTCTACAAATCCAGCTCCACCAGATCATGATATAAATAAACATAGCGGCTGTTGTTAGTGAGCTGCAAGTTATTTATTTATTTAGTTATTTACTCCGCCACACAGCCACAATTCCCCAGGGCTGATGCTGAGGAACCTGAGCTGCGGATATATAACAGTGAAGGCTTCATGGCGGCAACATCCGCTCTTTGACATTGTTTCATTGTGCTTGAAACATACGGAATAAAAAAAAGAGACGTCTATTATTTATCTACATACTTACCCTGCTATCCCCAATATCGTTGATATCTCTCTGCGAGGACTGCGCCAATACCCCGCCATATTCAGTTTCCCCAGAACAGAAAAAGCAAAGAAAATCAGCCCTAACAACCGCCGCCATGCCGCTCAAAGACATCCTCAGGAAGAAAGACAAATTAAAAGACGACGCCTTCCCCCCCTCAGCTAGCCATAATCCCCAGCAATACCAGCAGTATAGCTTTCACCAGCAGCAGCAACAGCAGCAACAGCAGCATCAATACCCGCAATACCCGCAACAAGAACCCTTCCCCCCCGCTCCGCCCTCCGCTGCATCCCCCGCTCCCGCCCCCGAATTCAAATTCTTCCGCTCGGACACCCATTCCACGGAGCTCATCCAACCCCCCTCCTTTGACGACAGAATCCCGCTGCCAACCCAGCCCGATCCTCGCTACTACTCACAATCGCAATCGCAAGCGCAAACCCAACAGGCACCGCACTCCCACGCCCACCCACCACCTGCGCCGCCCTCTCCAACCCCTAACAAGCGCTTCTCTCGCTTTCGCCGCTCTTCAAATGCCTCTACCTCTGTCAGCAGTGGTGCCGAAAACCTGTCCCCCGCCCGCGACCGCGAGAAGGGCGAGCGGCGTCTCTCGCAGCGGCTGCATTTGAATCGCTCATCTAGATCGGCGAGTACCTCGTCTGTCAATGTGCCGGCGGATTTGCCTCAAATAGAACCGGCTACCGGAGATGTGCTCGAGAGGGAGGCACAGTGGGAAAAGAGGGCGACGATTATGGTGCAGGGCGGGTTGGGAGTGGGAGCAGGGAATGGTGCTGGTGCTGGGTTGAGAGGGAGGTCGCCGAGCCCCATAAGGGGAGATGTTAAAGAGGGTGATGTATGTTCCTATCCCTGTGGTTTGATTGTGCTTGTGCTAATACGCATGATTGATTATTGCAGGAAAACATACAAGAAGCTATTCGGTTGCATGAGGCCGGAGGTTAGTCTATGCTGCCTTTGTTATTCCGTGTTAAAAATTCATGTATTGCGGGGATAAGGAAGGCAGGAGGGAATAGTTTATTGAGCTAGGACTGACGTTTCTCTGCGAACTAGACCTAGAGGCATCTACACGGATGTTCGGCGTATTGGCAGATCCAAACGGCGCGAATAATCCGCTGAGCCAGGTGCTCTACGGCCTCGCTCTCCGGTTCGTTTCACTTCCCCCTTCCCAGAAAGCAAAAGAGACCAAACAGAAAAAGACCCTCCTGGAATGCCATTGTCTTACATATTATCATAAACAGACACGGATGGGGTTGCACACCCGATGTTGAAAAAGCTGTCACTTACCTCTCCGCCGCGGCGTCCAATTCGGCATCGATTGAAGAGGAAGCCCTGCGCGCGGGCATGAAGAAGGGTGGTGCCGCTAAGGGCGAGCTTGTGCTTGCCATCTATGAACTGGCCAATTGCTTCCGGAACGGTTGGGGCGTCAAGAAGGATCCCTATGCGGCTCGGCAGTACTATGAGACGGCGGCGAACCTGGGAGACACGGATGCCATGAATGAGGCTGGCTGGTGTTTCTTGGAGGGATTCGGGACGAAGAAGGATAGGGTGAGTGAAGAGAATATTATCGTCTCTTTTTGCCTTTAAACCAGTAATTTTGAAACTTCCAACTTTCCTACTTTGGCGTATATAAGAAAGACGTTTCTCCACAGCCACTCAATCAGCCCTGCCTGAGAGGCTACTGAGGCTGAATCCGTCTCGGATTGACGCCGCGCCGCTTCGCCGGTCCAGTGCCTTGCATGACGATTCTAAAAAGAAGCTTTTACCAACCAGAGCTCCGGATGCGGCATCCTCTTATCACACACGGATCACCGTTGGGCAGCAATGCTTTATCCTACGACCCCTCCCTCACTTTTTTACCCTTGGGCTTTTGGGCTGCCCGTCTTCCACAAATCGTTCTTATCCATTCGCCCATCGCAGATAATCCTCTTCCCCCTCCCTCGTATCTTATCTTGACCCTTTTTGGTTCCCCTTGCAGAGACGGACGAATACTAATCATGTTTTAAACCCCTCCGGGGGTTTCACCATTTTAATTATAGTACATGGCTGCCAAATACTATCGTCTCGCAGAAGAGAATGGGAACAAGACACTTGGAAATTCTTGGTAAGTTTTTGCTTTCTCTCTATGGATTTGTTTCCTCCCCTGCCATCACATATTCACAAAGGCGCCGCCTCCATTGGTTGGGGTCCTCTTCCCCTTCCCCTTTCCCTTCCCAAAGCTCCCTCCATCAACAGCAGACACGGGGAATAAAACCCAAAGCACGCACATTAGCTGCGCCAGGCACCAAAACCCAAGTCAAGCAAACAAGCAAGGAAGGCACACCGAACACAATCCAATCAAGCAAGCAAACAAGCAAGGCACCACGCGAAAAAGAATTAAACAGCCGCTATCATTTTGCCCTGCTTGCGTAGCTGCTTATCCGGGTTACATGGCTTGTTTTGCTTGCGCTTTTCGTCCCTGACATCACATTGCATTATCAACCTTAACCCTATCCTATCCTATCCTATACCATCCCCGTCTTCAAAACTATGAGCAGCACAGATGTGCCATCACGTCATCGTGCATCTCTGCTTGCGTCTGGGTTTTGCGCGGGTACTTTTATATTATTTTCTCCCAGGCCTAGTTCCCAGTCCAAGCTCCAACCGCCAAATCCCCAGCACCAAGACCAACCTTAAGAAACAACCCAAACAATCCACCATCCACCCCATCCACACATGGTAAACACTAGCAGCCGGCTTGGGACAGTCTCGTATTCATCTGCATCCTCCCACACCTCCGGTAGCAAGAAGAAAGAAAGAAAGAGCGTCGCTTGCTGCGTTGTCTCAAGAAGCAAGTGTCAGGTCGCCTTGATAGGCTGTCGTTGATTCTTTTCATCATTGGCGTGGGGAGTCTATAAATAGCAGCGAAGACTCCTTCCCTCGGCCGCCAAGCCCGGAGTCTTAACTCTGAGCAAGCCAAGCACCGAGAAAGAATACACCGAGCACGAGCACAAGCACAAGCACAAGCACGAACACAAGCACAAGACGGATGAACCGGTGGATGGATAAATTATCCGTCCAATCATGTTTAGATTTTGCTACTTTTCCTTTTCATGATAGGAGCACCTGACACTACATTCTCGTTACATCTTTTTTGTGGTTTTCTTTATTGGTTTTTGAGAAGCTGATTGCTGACTTTTTGCGGATGTAGGATATGGAAGGAGAAGTATAATCCGAAATAAGCTGTGGAAGCTATCGAGCTTGGAATTCTTTCCGGGTTATTCTTTTGGTTTATCTAGGGAACTTTTATACCCTCGATCTACCTCGTCTGCTTTATATGAATTACGTAGTTGAGTTTCACTTCACCTTTTTTGTTTGTTTTACGCATTGGCATCTTTAGAAATATTACGTCTCTAGAAAGAACATGTTCACGAAAAATAAAGCTTTTTCTGGGAAACTAAATATAATCTCCTATTTCGATTATAATTAAAAGTTAATATATCCAAAGAAGGTAAGCGGTTGGTTTGAGAAAGCCGGTTGTGTGTAGACGGTAAGAGAGAGAAATTGACCCGCCAGAATGAGAAACGATAGAAGGTTGGCTTGCTGGTTGTATTTTTCTCATGAAAGGAGGAGATAGGAAGAGAAGATAAAATAAGAAGCGAAAGTGAGAATTGTGAAGTAAAAAGGAAAAAAAGGAAAAACAAAACATGTCACAGGCGTTAGCAGTATAACTAACTGTTTTCGCCTCCAGCCGTGATAGCATAGCATAGCATAGCATGGCGTATAGCCTTTTTTTTCGTAAAAAATCATAATCATAATCATGTCATTAAAACATCCAAAAGAGATAAACAAAGGTCCCCGGGTTAATCATTTCAAAGCGTAAAAAGATAAAGAGAAAACAACGTAAGTCTGGACTGGAATGGAGAGGCGTGGCATGCCCGAATCCATCTGGCTTCGAAAAAAACCAAGTCCATTACATGAAATTATGAGAAGAGAAACTAAAAAGGCCGGGACCAAATGCGCAATCGCTTCGCTAAACAAACAAGACACAAAACAGCTATCAACATGATTTCATGAATATAGAAAGTAGCAAAAAAAAAAAAAAAAAGTAATAAACCCAACGAGGCGTCATGAACATGAGAGGCAAGGCGTAGCAAAAGCGGAAGTAAAACAATAAATAGAAACACAAAACAAGGCGGCTAGCTAGCTAGACATATTACAAAAAAGAGTTTCCTGAAAAGAAAAATGCGTACAGGAGCTAGATAGTGGCTAGATAGTTTCACATAGAAAGAAGTAATTTTCGTCAAAATTAGGGGCCAAGAATCCCGTGTCCGTTTGATGGCCGTATACCGATCTGGGGCCCCGTTAGAAGGAAACAGTTCGCTAGCCCCGTTGCGTATTTTGGACGGGCGGGGATTTTGGAAAGAAAGAGAGTGAGTAGAGTTGCGTTGTCTTTGCCAACACCTTTGTACCTGCAAAAGGGGGGATAGAACCAAAGAAATTGTACAGTGCGTTATAGTATATAGCAAAATAAACAAAGGAGACAGAAGTGCTGGTCAAGCGCCGTGGGTAAAAGCCAGGCTCCCTGTGGTATGGTCCGCTGTTTAGTGCCGTTTTGTTGGTCGAAAGAAGGGATCTGTTCAACGGATAGACAGCAGTCTTGCAAAGAGGCCAGTGACCACAAGAAAAAGAGGCTTTCAAAAACATAGAAAATCGCGTAGTGCAGTGTATATAGTTGGATCGTGTTGTGCAGCGCGTACATAGGAAACATGCGGGGGTGCCTCGTCTGTTCGTGTGAAGGATGTGTGTCGTCTCTTTCTTTGGTTTGGTCTGGTCGCCCATTGTGGAGGTAGGTGAGGCAAGAAGCCACCCCTGAGTTCGCCTTGCGGTCGCATCTAGTAGGTCTGGTTTCCGAAAAGAGAATGAATAGAAATTCGTTTTTGAAATATGCACGCTGTCCCAACCGTTTTTCCTGTTTCGCTGAAAGAAGAAGAATTGTCATCCCAATGGAGTAAGGATAAAACATCAAAACAAAAGGCCTGCTCGTAAATGCTGTTCATGAACACACGATAATAAAAGCACATGTCGAAATATGTAGGGAAATTTCGTCAAACAAAGGAAACCGTTGGGGTCGCGTCGAGCAGAGTAGGATGCTCAGGGGGCATCGTAGGATAAGTCCGTTGCCTTCGTTGCCTTTTGTTTTGTACAAAAATAAAAAGCAAGGAATGAGGTCGTGGTCTGGTACCATTGATATTATGATTGACAAACACCGGTCTGTTCATTCTTGGCAGCAGCATCGCAGTCTTTGACCATCCTCCTAAAATCTCGAACCACCTTTTCTGGCACGCGGTCCCACAGTAGAGATCGCGAATAGATCTCAGGAGCATTCTTATTATGCTGCATGCCAGCGTTGCGCATGGAGGCATAGGCTTGCTCGAAGTTCGATGGGCCAGGCTTGTAGTCTCCTCCATCATCTTCCAAGGTGGTGAGAGATCTATACCGCTCAGTGCTAAGAGCAAAAACCTGCTCCTCCTCTTGCTGCTTCGTTGGGGCGACGAGATTATGATGCAAGTGGTCGAGGTTTGATCCCGAGGCCCCTGCACCAGATGTAATCTGGGCCATCTCCGCACCGGTGATAGTGGTAGGGAGAGTAGTGGTTGCAGAAGAGGATGGACCTGGAATTGCCCCAGGATTGAGGGCCTGAGCAGGTTCCGACGAATCAGCGGATGCAAGGACAGCTCTCAAAACATTTGCCGATTCCGCACGGTACTCTTCTGAGAGAGCCGGAATGGCAGGCGGCGAGGCTGAGCTGCTATTTGATGCGACGAAAGCACCAAAGAGCAAACACATATAGAATGTGTTCCAGCTGAAGGGAGAGGATTCGGTATGTCCTGGAGGCTTCTCGGAAGCTTTCTCGGACTTCTTGACAAGGACAGTGTTGTCAGGTACAGGAGTAGGGGTACGGACGAGGGAGTGGTTTTCGGTGCCAAGAGAGAAGTCGTTGACCATGGAGAAATCATCCCAAGGAGCGTTTTCCATGGTGATGTTCTCGTAATCGGAGAACTCGTTACGGAATGTCGAGTTTGTGGCTGATTGAGCATTGAGCTCTGCCTTTTCGAGGTGTTCCCGAAGGACGGCATTTTTCTTGCGAAGTTCACCAGTTTCAAGAGTGTGAGACCGGATCATTTCTTCCTTCTCCATGTGAAGCTGTTCGATATAGCCCCGCAGGTGTTGTTCACGCTCGAACAATTCTGTCTTTTCCCGAATATAGTCCGCCTCCCGGAGTTTCATCTCCCGGAGGGCTTCCTGGAGTTCGTTGATGAGAGAGGAAGACCGTTTCTTGTCTTCCTCGAGCTGTTCAGTGTGCACCTTCTTCCGCTGTCGGGAGTCGAGTCTATTTTTATCATCAGCTTAGAACTTTGTTCATCCGGGTGGAAATAGACTTTTTCTTCAGAAGAATTGGGAAGAGGATAGGAGATATAAAAAGGGAAAAAGGGGGGGAGAAAGAGGAAGGGGGTTCCATACGCTGCCTGTCGATTTCTCAGCAGACGTTTTTGCTGCTTCAGCTCTTTGATCTCATCCTCATCGGTACATTGACTGATCAACATGTCAATATTGCTAAGAGTTCTCTCAGCAGGAATGTCGAAACGAGCGTTCTTCTTTCGGATGCCGTCTCGCCGCAAATGTAGCGGTGATCCATTCCGGTATGAGGTGTTCCGGATGGGTTTCGAGCGGCCCTCGGTAGCCTCTGACGTCCCCGAGACCCAACCCTGGCTGGACTGGGGAGACATTGGAGTCGCAGTAGACTGAGGGAAAGTTGACCCAGGACGGTATGGCATGTGGGAGAAGGCCATGGGGTTGATGGGGCCAACAGCACCGCCGGCAAAGGGGTTGGTAGAGTTCCCGTCGTAGTCGTGGGAGAACTGTTCGTAGATGGGAGTTGGCGTACACGAGCCGGAATCTGCTGAGAGAGGCCAAGATTGTTGCTGGCCGTAGCTGTTGGGCTGTGTGTCTACCCGGACAAAGGGATTTACGGGTTCAAAGAGAGGAGTAGGCATTTGAGAGGCGTGTCGTGATTGCGAATCTGACCAAACGGAATTTCTTCGCGAAAAGTCTTCTGATGTGTGATCAAAGGACGACCGTCTTGGGTCGTTCATGGAAGAGATGTCTGAAGTGGAGGGTTCGAGGATCTTATCATCTAGTACGCTTATCTCATCGTCACCGGAAAATACTGGTTTCGTATCGAGAGCTGGTGACTGATGATAGAAGTCGAACGTCGAAGAAGGTTGATATCTCGTCATGGTTGTGTATGTGTGTATGAGTGAAGAGATATGGGTAAATGGGTGGTGAGAGGAGGGGTAAGAAGAGCGAAGATAAGCACGGCGTTAATATAGCAAGGGTCGTTAAAGTCGTAAAAAGTCGTTAAAAAGGGCAAAATAAGTAAGAAGAGATACTGAAAATAAATGATCTCTTCAAGGTAGGATGGAAAACTGGAAGAGAGAAGAGGAGGAGAGTGGCTGTTGGAGGAGGAAGAGAGGTTGGATGCGAGAGACGAGAAGAAGCGGTGTGGTTGGGTGGTGGGAGGTGGATAAGCCGCAGTTATAGGGAAGGGAAGCTGGTGTGTGTGTGTGTGTGTGACACTGGGGGAGAGGGGAGATTGTTATAGCAATGCGGGGAGAAGGATATTGCTATTATTATTATATTATTATTATGATCGAGAATTTAATTGTCCAACCTGGCCAACAGCCGATCAGACAATAAAATAGAGGATAATAATAATAATGATAATGATAACCCGTAGTAGTAGTAGTAGGAGTAATAATGACGAGGAGCTCGAGGGGGAAGGGTGATGCAGATATATGTAGGTCGAAGGTAGGATATAGCAATCTGGTAGTGTGAAAGATGAGAATAATGATAATAATAATGCTGATTGAAGAGAATCGACCCTGGCGAGGAGGATATAATAAATAGTATAACAGAAAATTCTCCTCCAGCTCTTCGCTCTTCAGAGCATAATCAATTCGGGTTTAAGGCGATTTTCCCAAGGCCACTTATTTTGTTTCCCAAAGAAACCCCATTATTATTC
The DNA here is from genome assembly GCA_002573585.1 of Helicocarpus griseus UAMH5409. NCBI lineage: Eukaryota > Fungi > Ascomycota > Eurotiomycetes > Onygenales > Ajellomycetaceae > Helicocarpus > Helicocarpus griseus. The sequence goes on along the minus strand of PDNB01000054.1, from coordinate 28,060 downwards.
TTCCTCTTCCTGCGGGCAGATCATCTAAATCGTATCCCTGGCAGTCCGCGCAGTGCAAGAGCCCTCCCCGTCCACTCGGTCAACGGGTTCGAGGTACCTTTAGGTCGTTAGCATCGGTTTGGAAAAGAGCCCACCTCTCAATGAAATCAAAGCATGCTCCCCATCAACGTATCAGATTAGAATTTAGGCATTCGCATGGAGCCAGAAAAATAAAATAAGCACAATTAGAGAGGCAAAATTTCTGGCAGAACCGTCAAATCAAATTCCCGTAACTTACGGCCCATAATCCTCGATTCTCTACATGTCTCGTTTTTTTTCTCAGGAACCGGATGCTCCGCCAAAAATGCATGAGAGGAGCATGAGAGCAAGAGGAGAAACACATTCCAGTCAGAACGTTCTGTGGTGGTTCTGGTCCCCCGGACGGGTGACTGGTCCAGTGAGATGGGTATGGTCCCAGGGTCTAAGGGATCCCCAGCAGAGGCGGATGGGCTCCAAAAAGTAAGGCGACGCTTTATCGTCCGTCTGAAGCTTGAAGCAAAGCAGCGATTGGACGCCTCTGCCTGGCATTGGGTAGACGTGCATCTGAGGCTCCCAACTGGCTCGGCGAGCAAGACCTGGCCTGAACAGATCCAGCGACAGGGGACCGCGGGTTTCGGCGCGCTGAGTGGCTGCCACGGGCTCCAGCTTGAGAATTAAGGTCCTGGTCTATTCGCAGCATTTGAGCTTGTGGTCTGAGGTCTCTGTTTTCTTTGGACTGGATATTCTCACTTACTATTTTCCTCTTCACGTCCCTTGTACCTTCTTGTACCTTTCTCGGACGTGTTATCCGCCCTATGATTGCCCAGCTTATCTCCATTGCTTATACTGCTTCTGATTGCCCACCATTATTCTGCATAAGTCCCAAGTGCGCCGCTTTGGAACAGTACACAAGTACCATGTGTAAATGCGTGCATGCACGATGTCATCAGAACCCTTAATTTTCCAAACATGGGGGAGAGGTATCCATAGTACTCGTAGTTAGTAGAGAACAGTGACAATCTTCATGTCTTGGGACAGCACAGCAACAGAGCAGCTATCAAGCCGAGAATACAATCCGGTTCCCTTGTCGTGAGCAGGTAGTTCGAGGTACACACGCGGTCTCCTCGGTGGCTGAAATGGTTGTGGTCATGATGGTTGCTGGAGTGGATAGAATGACCGCGGGTTGACCCGTGGTTCCCTGGTGGATGACCGATGACCCTCCCTCACTCTTGACTATTTACGAAATAACACTCCAAACTGCATCACTTTCATTATTCTCTTCATAGCTCGAGCTCCCCTTAGGTAACTTCTACTGGCTAGAAGTAGCTATAATCGCCGAAGATGCTCCGGTTTCGCCCCTGAGAAACTCGCTGCACTTCCCCGCCTCCTTTCACGCCCCTCTTTGATACTCTACTACGAACTTGAAAGTATAAGTCCATCATCAATAATTCTATCCCGTCTCTAATACCCAGCGGTCTATCATAATCTCCCTTGAGACACCGCCTCATTGTCCTGCTCTGCCGTTTCCCTGGATGCCTAGACGTTTGGTCAATCACGGTGCCTCAAGCTCCCAAACCTATCCAAACACCACCAGACCCCGCGATCATAAGGATAGGACATTATTGTTCTCTGCCTTGTGACTTTCCCCCGTGTCTACCTTGGGCTCTGCCACAGTAAACTTCGTTCCTTACATGAGACGCAGCCGTGACTCTCGTCTGACTTTCTATTTATTCCCTTCAGTCAGTTAACTTCAAGTTCTTACAATAGGGTACTAGTAGTATATACTACTGCCTACTCCTTCAAAAAAACGCGGGGGGCGTGTGTGACAAGCCCTTATCAACAAATCAACTGCGGAGAAGGAAAGAAAAGAAAAGAAGAAAAAAAAAAAAAAAAAAAGAGATTAACAACAAGAAAAAGAAAAATGGTGTCTATCATCCCGCTCATCACGTACGCCTTCCACCGTTCTTCAGCAAAGAAAAAGCCCAAAAAGAAGCAAGACGATCTCAAACCACCACTATATCCAACCCACAGGACCCGGCTACTTTGCCAAAGTAACTCCAACAACGCCCATATAACCTATATACATAGTCCAGTCGGGTTTCAATCCAAAGAACCCCCAAGCTAATTTAAACCATCCAGCTACGAATAAAGAACGATGACCGGGGAAGAGGGGTTGAGGGATGGAAGGTATAATGATTTCGGCCTGAACGCCTCACATCTCAGACTGTCAATCTGGCAGCGAAAAGGAATCTAGATATTCTTTTCTTTTTCTTTTTCTGATCTCTTGTTTCAAATGGTTTACTTTGTGGATATTACTGGCTGACGACGTCAAGCAGATGGCTTGGAGTTGGAGATTCTTTACTCTCCTCTCTGGTGTTCCAAGCGAACGTCGTTTTCCGGGGATGGAGGGGTGGGAGGGGAGTCAGCGTCTGTTCTACTCCAATCCATTCACACCTCAGCCGAATAGCCATGATCTCAAATTAAGCTGCCTGTCCCTCTGATCCAGGAACGCCCTGTTCCTGTATCGCTCGGGTGAAGCCGAAAATAGAAAAATCCATATGACCTGCGAAGCAAAGCTGCGCAAGAAATCGTCTATTTTCCCCCTTCGACTTCGAGGGGCTTGTGAGGATTATGAGTCAGAGTGTCGGTCTACTTACCTACTTTTCGATGGATGGAACTAAGCCCGCTAAACTACGTAATGATGGGCCCTTATGTATGTATGCTTATCGGGTGGTGGGGAAGGTTAGTTGAAATTTGGTTCGGGAATCTTGGGATGCAGATCTGCGAAGGATCTAGTTATGCTTTTGTCTATCTGGTGTTGAGAGGGGTGTCTATGGGACTATGGGGGGTTCTTGGTAAGCACTACTGCCAGTTGTGTATGTGGTGATTGACAATGTTGAGTACATACGCGTAAAGATAGATGAGCGCGAAGTTGGACAAATCTGGCTACGTTCTCCTTACAAATCGCTATCATCGCCATGATATCGATATATAGTACCAACGCAAGGTGAGCGTCGATAACCAGGAATTAGCGTTGGGTTAGCTCTATGAATGCTTAACTGCCGAATATGTTAGTTATTCCAACAGCAGCAAATAATTCCAAACGGCCTTCCAAGTCAAAAGTGAAACGCAATCATTTACTACGCTGCATAATGCCATCATTCTCCTCTCCTTCCTTACTATAGATGGGGCTTTCGTAGGCGTAGGGGCTGATGGCTGGTCAACGTATACAGTTCTGCAAGTATAGGGTACACCGCAGTCGTAGACAATATCCGCAAATATGTGCTGTATTTCAGTTTCATCTGGCTACCCGCCCGATGTAACTAATACTTTCGTCTTCATGATAATAAGCCCCATGAGTCCCAACAGCCCCATGAATTGACAAAGCGTAGGTTATAAAAATAAACACACAAAGACGCGTTGACCACTCGCGGGCGTGAAATGAAACAGAACTAAAACCAACGATACCGCAAAACATGTGAGCCGCGAACGAATCATAGCCACTTACTTCTCCCATTTTATGTCGAGATACGACGGATAACGCCTCGGACCGCAAAAATTACTCCAAAGCCAACCTTACTGTAAGATGCTTCCGATTCGACAACTGGTCTAGAAACGGGTGAGGTTCCCGGATGGGATTAGCCTGAGGCATCACCGCTTCTTTGAATCATGATTCATCCTACCTCCTAACATAACAATGGCATACATGCAAATTGATTGAATGCCTTGCAACCCCCTCTTGAGTTAGTTAGCTAACACCAACGCAACTCTCAAACTAAACGGTGGTAAGAAAGTATGTGACGAAGGCGCTCGGAAATTTGCCGCACGGATATACACCCCCCGGATCACGGGATAGTCTCATGGACACCGGGGCGAACTGACACTGTTCAGATAATGAGGCTGGAAATCAAAATTGCGGCACAGCGGACCTCGCTGAACTTGCTACCTTCACGACGCTGATGTGCCCCATCATCCGTCCCCCCAAGCTCCAACTTCCCTGCCTGCCCTGCGTGCCTGAACCATCCATGAAGAAAACCAAACCCTTCCCTACTAAACACCACCAATCAAAGTCGCTAGAAAGGCGAAAAATGCACTCATTGGGCGTAAATATAATAAACCAATGTGAGGTGTGTGAACTGGGACTGGCCGGGTGATGGGGGAACGGGTGACGGGGACGGGCCGTGGTGCATAAATCAATGCAAACAAAACACAACTTAACTTTCGGCCTAGTTGTTTTCCCTATGGCTCAGAGTGGGATTTTTTCCTTGTTAGTTTTGATTTTTCTGAGGCTTGATGGGACGGCGATGTGTGTTGCAATTGTTGGATGGATTCGATGGAGGGGCAATGAGGGGATGCGATGCCATTGGGCGGGTTGCGGGGCTTGGCTTGGCGGGGTATGTGAGTCTTGATAATGAGCATAATTCAGGTTGTAATGATGGTGGTGCTCATGGAGAGGCATTAATTTAGGGGCTAGGTTCTCCTTTTGTTTGAGCTGGCATTTAGCCTTAATCAGTTTGAGTACAACATCCAACGGTCTTCTGGCTTGAGATAGACTCGAAGGACGATGGACTCCTTGATCAGTGGCAGGCGAAAAGAAGAGCGACAGGCGAGCAAGGAAACTACCCTTTTAAAAAAATAGCCGAATGAAAGGAAGCATATCGTCCGTGCAAGAACACGCGACGAAATAGACTATTTCAATTCAATATGCTGTCAGATTACAGCTGAGTCTGTACATTGATCATTACATCCCTCTCACACTGCAGTTCCGGTATTGAGAAGCCATCAAAATATTAAGACGAGATAACACACTTCAATCTAGCCTAAAACTCCTATCATTGCACATATAATTTGAGCATAAAGCGCGTGAAGTTGGGGAAAACTGGAAGGCGGGTTTTTGATTTCGTAATCTTTGATGCAGTCGTAGACACCTTACCCAGCTTAAATGGCATTGTGTCTCAGCCATCGATAACGTTGCCTGCTTGTAAATTTTCACAAGACCGTTGTCTTTTCCAACCCTAATAGTAGGTAAGGAGAGATTTTGGAGTAAGCAGCTGCTGGATTTGTGAGGTTTGGGGCAAGCATTTGCAACAGGCCAAAATCATGTAGGGCCAATATAATCTTGTTTCATCTAGAAGCCCGTTCATATGGACCAGCACCACTGACTGCATCACCATGGGATACAGACACATTGGTTGTGCATGTAGTATAGGGGAGAATTTCTTGTATGACATATTTGTAGGGAAAACAAGGTAGTTGTCGTAAGCAGCAAAAGCGCCGTATCCCCAAATAGTCAGTTGGTTTAAAAAACCGTTTACTGTCCTCGATGCACTGCTTGACAATAGATGTGTCCCTGGCCAAACTGTAGTAAGTGAACCCAGAAGTCCACATCAGAATATCAACAGGGTTATACATACGACAACGCTCTCCTATATACGAGCTATATAACATTATTCCAAGACCCTCTCATACGACGTTCATTATGTCAGTGATTCGCACTGTTTGAGCTAGTAGCTAGAGTGAGTAACAAGAAATTGATGTCTGGAAAGCATCGCCGTTGGAATGCTGCCACTGAGCCGACGTGGACGATGATTGAAACTCGACAGATCTCTAGAAGTGCCGCGATACAGTAAATTCGCAATCATCCTCAGCTTGTAAGCTTGTTCTGGCAATCAATTATTTCTCTATTTCCTCAATCTGTGTTTGAGCCTTTTGCACTACTCACTTTCGACACACTCCCTATCCTCTACTTCACTTTGCTACCACATCATGTTTGCCTGTGTCTCCTCTAGAGGCTTTTGCAGTAGAATTAGACCTTTTGCAGAGAGCAACGCGCGTGATTTCACTCAGACTGCTGGCCACTGGCAATGAGAACAGGGGTAAGATCTTGTAGAACGGATTCCAAAATTTCGGGTTCCTTCCCTTGCCAAAGCAGCGTAAACGTACAAGTCTCCAATGTACAAGCTTGGTTGGTCAGTGAAGCGGAAAGTTGTGATTGCAGCTGCATTCTGCGGATGAAGTACGGAGTGACCACTTATGTTAAATTAAGGTTGAAGGCGAACCGTGGTTGAGAGCCGGCGCTTAGCGCTTGTCCGCTTCTTAAGCGAACTCTAATTTGAGAGATCTGGATATGGCCGCTCCGGGCTGGGCGTCTTGCTATTGGATTGGAATTCTGGGCTTATTCTCTTTGCTTTCATTTTTCTCTTATTTTAGTTGTGTGTATGAGAAAATTCTAAAGACATTTAGATTCTGTCGCACGAGTTACTTGCCGTATTAATAAAACTTCAGAAACTATTACACAACAAAACACTGCCCTTACCTTCTAGTTCTAACTGTAGATCTATCAAATATGCCTGCTGGTACACAGTAACTGTTAGCGCATTTCATTTTATGCCGCTGGCACAAAAAAATGCATGATGACAGTTTTCGCTCGCAGGGTCTCCAGGCTCGTGTCATTTTGTTTCCCTTTGTTGAATAAATCAGCCAGTGGTTCATTGGTAGTCGCGATATAGTATCTAGACATACCAGGCTTTAGTTAAGCGCAAATCCTAACCATTTTACACTTTCTTCCTCAGCTCTTCTCCCCTCTTTTTGTAATTTTGTCGGGAATTATCTTTGTCCGTCTTATAGCCCTTCAAAATGGAGAAATATAAAAGGCCAATCGGCAGTATCAAAGGGTTGAAACATCAAGGAAGGAGATGAAGATTCAAAGAAGACTATTGGGAAAAGGTTTCTCTACTTCACTTTTGTAATCCTTTTCGCTTATCAATGCATCGGCAAGCCGATTTGCCGATTGCCACTCTTCTATATTCAAAACTTATGCTCTGTAGCCAAAGATTAAAGTGCAGTATCGCCCCGCGTACGGAAACGTCTCTTGATTGTTAATTCCCCGGGTTTCAATTAATACCAAATCTTGGCTTTCTTCGCAATTTTCGCTAAGTCTCTTCATTCAATTATTCTAGCGATAATGTCACTAAAATGATTGCCATTAGCCTCGTTTGGCCTGCGCGCAAACATAACGCTTTCCAACGCCCACGTAACTATAAGGTCAAAGTTATACATATGTTTCAGACATTATGTAAGGATCCTGCATACATGTGGATGTACCTCGATGTAAGATGCATTTTCGTAAAGCCAACGTAGCTGAAGATGTATAGTTATATGAACCTACCAACACTCCCCTGAATCCAGGCACAGTACATGTATACATCCAACATACATAAACAGAAAAGTCAATTCGTGTTCTTTTGAGTACCTAGTAGATAAACGACCAGGAAAGAGTGTTAGTTTACGCATGACCTCCTTGATTTTTCACGCATTTCGAGCATGGATAACTCCCACCTACATATTAACGTCGAAATTGAAATCCAACAAAGCAACCAAAAATTCCACAGCCAGTATAAAAGAAACCAGAGAAGCAGCCGAACATCGCCGATACCGCATCTCGTTTTTCAAAACCGCAAGTCTAACATACTGCCGCACAGACCTAATCATGTTTTATTCACGAATCCTACGCAAAGCTAGCAAACGAACGGTCTACACGCTGTCTGTGGCAATAGGCCAGCCCGGGCTGGGTCCTTTTCGATTCGGCTCATAGATTTTAAACTAGCATACATATTAACTTTATACATTGGATCAGTTTCATGTATGTGCATGTGCGGACCGGTCGAGTTGGCTATACTATTACTTAACTGCTTACGGAACTGTTCTTTCTCTTTGACCCTGTGCATGTGCTCCGCTGTTGCATTCTGCATACGCAACCCATAGACCCGAGGTGCTGGGTCCCCTGGGCAAATTTTGGATGTAACTTAAGTACTTTGAAGTATCTACGTCACCTGCTACTTCGTAGATGGAGGGGAGAGTCGTTTGTGATATCTCGGAAGATGTTGGGGAAAATTGAAAAGGGAAACCCGTTAACACTGTTTTATACTAGCTATGAGCCTTATTATTTGATAAACGTGAAAAGGGGAACTCAAGTGTGATGTGCCCATAGCAAAACCTGGAGTAGAATGGTAACTTGGAAGTTCCCCCGCCACACCTCCCCTTCCTTTACAGGAAGAAAATTGAGAACACGATAAGTTCACACAAATAATCCACATGGCGAACAACCATAGAAGCATTCATTCCCCCAAACCTAACTATCACTCGTTCGCGGACCCTTAATCACCTAACAATTGACCTACAAAGGCCTGCACTTTCGAGTGCATAACTAGTCCTCTATAACAAAATCTACCAAACCCGCAGCTGCATATCGGTTAGTATGCAGTATGCATGACTTACTGCCCGACGGACAACAACGACGGCGAAGAAAGGCTCAAACAAGCCAAAATTCGCCGTGATGGCGTAAAGCCCGACTTCAAACTCGCCCCTCATGTTCTGTGTTTTGTTGCTTGTGTGTTGCCCCGTGTCTATCAATATTCGTTCCCCCCCCTTCTAGTATTCTTTTGATTTATGCTGTTTTCCTCTTCCTGCACGGAGAGGTGGGGGTGGGCTGGATAACAAGTCCTAGCTAGTATTCTGCTAAGTTTGGTTTTACACCTCAGACTGCTTCTACCTCAACCTATCATATGTCATTTGGAATTTGCATGAGGTGTGGGTGTGAGTTGTAAATGCTTTCAAAACCTCGTTCTTCGCAACTATGTCAAAGACAATTCGCAAATGGGAGGAAGATTATTTATAGATCTTTCCATTTTTCATTCGTCGCTATTCAATTGGTTGGGTGTGCTTAGTGCTTTTTCTTTTTCTTTCCCCCAGATCAAAATCTTCAAGTGTGCTTTCTCCTTTACTTCCTAGCTCTTTTCGTATCTTGCTCTTTTCCCCTCGCTTGTGTTGCCCCGTTTGGAAAGCAACTTCCAACCCATGATAGATCGATATTATTTTAACTTCGAGAGCAAAGAAAGAAAACAAAGGGTATCTCCTATAACAATCGCCAAAAGAGAGTTGCAAGACAAAAACATTAGAGGACTAGCCAAAGATGAACGAAGAGAAAATTGTCTACAGCTCCATCTCAGATGGCCGTTCAGTAGACGTAACTTGGATAAGGGAAATATGAAAGAATCACCAGATGCGTCATATGATATCGTTCGGCCTCCCTGGAATCACAGGAAACACATATCTCCAGCGAGCCTTTCAAAAAGGGGAAATCAAGAAGCCAGTGGCTTCGATAGGGGTCGGGGCCTTACGTCAATTCGCTAGGAAAAGCAAGAAATTCCTTGAGGACCAAGTAGCCGATGCTGGTGGTGGTCAGGATGAGAAGCCGACGAAGTCCTGCTGTTGTGAAATCTCCCCGGTATCGACACCTTCAGTGATGATCACAGGATCATCTTCAAGATCATCCGAATCAACATCATCCGAATCAATTTCGTCGTATGCTTCTTCTTCGCTCGAGATATCATCGTCGTCGGCGCTATCCCTGTTATCAGTAGTCTCTGCTTTGTTAGCTGCGATTTTGCGGATTTGGCCAGCACGATCCACATGAGGAAGCTGGCACTTCCGGTTACCGCAGCTCCCCGTATTGGCGTAATCAGGACACTCGTGGACATGTCGCTGATCGCAACTAGATCCTTTGATGCAGTAACCCAAAATTGCAAAGTCGCGACAAACAGGTGCACCGGGGTTTACATGGACGTGTGCGTATCGGCATGACGGGTTAGAGCAACGACCACGAAGAAAGTGCAAGCAGGAGGGAGATCTTTCTGGGCTTGGGTCGTGAGAAAGATCGCACGCCAGGCCAGCAGCACAATTTCCCGTCTGAAGAAATTCTTTACAGATGGCCACCTTGTGGGGATCGTGGATGTATGGACAATTTGGGCCTTTGAAGCAGTAACCTAAGAAAACAAAAAAGATCAGTCAGTACGCCTATAGGTGTCTTCACCATAGCCTCATGGTCATTCCATAACATCATTGTGGATGTGGTCAAATACTCGGAGGGAAAGAGTCGGGTACCCGTCGAAGTGAATCTTTTGCAAAGCTCATTTTTCTTTTTAACAGTCCCCGTTTTCCTGGAGGTTCTTATTGTTAGTAGATGATGCAAGATAATTTTGGAATATTAGGACGTTCTCGCGATTGACTTCGTACCTTCTTGAAACCACTGATCCCAAGCGGTGCAGGTTTCCTTTTTTGCTTCTCACAAAATTTACCCCACCAATGTTCACTTTCTTCGGAGTAACGCTGGCAGCCGACGGTTCATCTAGGAAGGGTAAGCCGTTTCTAAGCTTCTCAACTGTAGGGAAGATGCTCTCACTAGGTAGCCGAATTAATTTACTCCCCCCTTGTACGACTTGAAATGGGATGCCCTGGATATCAATTTGATAGGACGCCGCTCGTTGTCCCCCAATTTGTGTTGGAACAGGCTGGTATCCGCCAACACCCTGGACATGTCTGAGAACCTTAGCCTCTTCGCGTTGTGTCTTCTTCTGAGCCTTTAGCTTGCGGCTCTCTTCTATAGCCTTGGTCCTGGCCTGCGCCTCTTTGTCGTATATCGCGGAATTAATCAATTGCATGTGGCGGTCCCTTTTGGCAACCCAGCCGTTTTGATTTGTGGGCTTCACCTCGTTTACTTCATCAGTTGAGGTATTGCCAGATGGTACACCACTTGCACTCTCTGAAGGCGTAGCCTGGTTGCTAAGAACAAGGGTTCGATTCCGATGAGGAGCCGCACGTCTGGGACCGGGATGTCTACCTCGTCCGCGGTAGGGAGCCCACCCTGCATGATGTCTTGGGTGATGCGAAGCGTAAGATGAATGATGTCCACCACGCGACGGGTGGGTTGACTGGTTTTTGTGCTGGTTGATTTGACCTAGACACCAGGTTAGCAAGAGATGTCAGGGCGGCATTGACATTGATAGGAAACTCGCCAGCAAGCTGCCCGATTTTGGCCAGCAGATCTTGGTCTTCTGTCATGGCGAAATTGATTCTAAACCAGTTGTAGTAGTTGCAAGATATTGTGTTTTGTGTTGTCAGATGTATCCTTGTACCGTTGTTGTATGATGCTGATGTTGAGGTTGAAGTGAATGAATCTGGAGCTTGCTCTGATATGACGGAGGGGGCCCGCGCTAAACAACGTCACGTGTACTATCGCCTTGATATCATCGCCTCGCGTCCATGCTCTAGGGTCTTTAAGCATCCCAAGCTTCTTCTTCTTCTATTATACACAATACAGCACATCAGTTTCAAACGCAAGGAAGACCACAGACAGGCAATCCAATATTGCTATTGCGCATACAAAAAGGAACATCAACGACAACTTGAAATCGTGCCTTGGTATAATACCTCCGGAGCCGCCACCGCGCAAACAAGTCTGAAGCCCAACTCCGTACGCTGTTATCGCCCGAATTCAGTCTATAAACCAGATTTCTAGTATAGCTGATACCCGCCTTTGGGCCACCCTGCGAGATGGCTTCCGCACCCGGCCCTGGGGGGCAACGAATCAAGCCAGAACCAAGCCCGATGCCCATGATAAAACCTGACCCAGATGTTAAGCCCGAGCCCTCCAGCGCCATGTCTGACGATGACATCTACGAGGATACGGGGGACTTGGATTTTTCTAATGCTATGCAAGATGTCTGGCTGACTCGTATACCAAAAATGTTATGGGAAAATTGGTCACGGTTAGAGGATGACGAGGAGGTACAAATTGGTACTGTTAGGGTAGAAGGTGGACCAACGGACATCAAACGAGTATGTGTTTCACCCTGTTAAATCGTCCTAAAAATTGGTTAGAAAAAAAAATCCTAACGTGGTTTTCTCTTTATAGGTTAGCATGCGGCTTAATGACATGCCCCAAATGAAAGGGGTTCCTAAAGATTACAACCTGCGACGCCAAAATGTCAAGCCTGATAATTCGGCGTTCGCAGTGCAGAATACATTCATCTTCACGGAAAAGGATTTACCGGGATATCGAGACAGGAGTCAAGTACTATTCAATGAGGCCCAGCCCCATGGACGATCGTATCTCTACGAACAAACAAAACGCGACTCGAGGAAACGAAACAATCGTAATAAGAAGTGGGAGCCTTATACACGGAAAACCATACCAAGTACGTTGCTCCCTTCCCATCAACGACATACGGAGATATCAGCACACTAACCTCGTTCCTATTCGATATACAGAACAAACTGCAATTGTCGGCAGCGTTCGCGACGAATTCAACTGCCTTCCGGTAGAAAACGAAGAATACCAGCGGATGGCGGAAGCTAGAGCACTGGATGTCCTCAAGCCTAAGCGTGAAACCTTATACATCGGCAAAGTCAGCGGTGAGATGCTTAAACCCAAGACCGTTGCTGCTGCCGATAAATCTACCTTTATTGTAAGTGTTTTTTTCTTCCAGTTGTTATCTCCGGTTACCGAGGTTCTCTCCTTTCTCTAATCTTCGAACAGCAAGTTGCGAAGCCTCCCAAGGCGCGCGCCCAAGAAAACAAAACAGCGCGCATGCCCCAGAACGAGCTTTTGGATCTTATCTATGGTTGCTTCCGCCGGCACAAGTACTGGCCATTCAAGTCTCTCAAAGCTGAGCTCAAGCAACCTGAAGCGTACCTCAAGCAAACACTGGAGATGGTGGCCCACCTTGTCAAGAGCGGAGATTTCGCAATGACATGGGAGCTTAAGCCAGAGGCTAGGGAAAGCAATTATGCAGATGCCTTGGCCTACAAAGATGCCAAGGAGGAGCTGCCTCCGACGGCAGGCTACAGCTTTGACTCGGAGGGTGAACCGACAGCTTCCGGGATAGGCACAGATATGGACGAAGATGAGACTAATGTTGCATTTGAGAATGTAGTATAGATTGGTAATGGTCATCATCTAGATGGATTTGTTGGAGCAACAGGATACGGCGTTTCTTCGGGTACTGACAGAGGCGATTCAATCAATGCATCACGTGTAATAACCACCATTGTTTACAAAAAAAACGACAGGTTTCAAGCATCGTATACTCTCCGATCATTTGCGGTTCTCCTCGGCTTTCTCTTTTAAAGTCTTCCGCCCCCAATCTCTCGGACCAGCTCTTTGATCGTGTCTGCACAATGCGCGAGTCGTGAATGCTGATACATCGGTAGTTATGGATAAGGCGTATGAACTCGCGAATGCGAATTGAGCTAGCATCGAGCTAGGCACGGGTTCCTATACCGTTGTGTCGTTGTAGTGAGTTTTCTGTGGAGTTATCTTGACCGTGCAGCTAATACTATATCAAATACCGCCTCTCGGAGTAGCCTTTTGGCCCCGTCTCCGCTGATTGGCAAGGGTCGATGGAGCTCTTGGTCATGTCATATAAAGCCGCTATCGTATCTTTGCTGTAAATAAGAAATTGCCATGCATATGAGAAGAACGATGTTCGATGCTTGATCGAAGAAGTCACTAACTGGTGATTCCCGATTTTTTTTTTTTTTTTTTTTTTTTTTTTGGATAAGCAATTGTAGTCAGATGATCCATATCGAATACTCTCAGATAGATAGGAACAAATGTACAGTCATCGCGTCATCTAAAACTTATTAATACGTTTTGCAAAAAAATTAAATCAAAAATCTTCCTTTTATATCTTAGTCGTCAAGTGTATGTATAAGATTATGCAGGTCTGTAGAACAACAAGTAGATTGTGCTTCAACCACCTTCCTCCGAAAAATAGAATACCTTGAAGCAGCAGTAAGGAAGATTTACCACTGTTTTCTTTTATTATAGAATTTTAAACACTGATTGAAAATCTTCCAGAAAGATTTTAATTTTTGTGGAAAGGATTACGCGATTGCTAGGTCTACCTAGGTAACATCCTTCAGTTCATCCTCTAGGGCAAGCTTGGAGGTTTCGGGCTGACTTTCAGGACGAGTGGAGTGAGGTAGAGGTGTCTTCGCACTCTGCTTGTTTTGGCCCTCCTCAATAGGCATTGGTACCTTACCAGCCACCGGTGGACTGACTGACCTCTCTCATTGAAGCCATCGGCTGTCCACACCATTTTACCCGCAAAGATATCAAAAGTCTGCGACACATCGAACTTATCTGATTGGTTGAGGGAGCCATGATCTCCATATGTCGTGATATCATCCCATGTATTTAGCTCTTTAATGACTTCTGTCATTCTAGAGCAGCGTGCTACTTGATATGAAGTAGAGAGTCCATGGAAATATTGGGCGATCTCTTTCATGAAGCATAAGTCAATGGAATTATGTGGACAGCCTCTAAATCTCTGAATGAAATCTGCGCTCTCTTGGTGGAGAAGCAAGGCATAAGCTTCTGTTGCAGAGCGTAGTGGCTGCCATAGTGTTCGCATGGACTGCTTTATTGTCCACCGTCAATATTGATTGCGTTTTTGTTCAATTGTTCTGCAAGTTGAACATTAGACGGTATAACTCAATAAAGTCCTCTGATGTTGACAGGTAAGCAACGCAGGCCGCACTTTGAGAATTTTGACACACACTTCCTAGTACCAAGGGAAGTAGGTGTCCTCGCTCTTTGATTATCTTCGCAATACGGTAGAATTCTCATCTAGACGAAGATAATGAAAATTGAGAGATTTCCACGCTGGAAATATTCCCTTTCATTCTAATTAGATATTGGAGACGAAGCCTTGATATTGATCAGCTCTGCTCTGCAAACACAATTATCCCACCGCCCGTGCCGTTAGTAGAAGTGAGACGCAACATGGTCAAGACTCGACTGAGAGGAGTTCACCCGTCACCCGGCATCAGGCGCTCGCAACTAGCCGGGTCTCTACAGTTAATTTGGTGTTTGCATGTAACGAAAATCCGAAATAAAGTTGTTAACGCAGCCAGCACCGGAGGCAAGTAAAAAGTGATGTCAAACCATTGCATTGTTGTTGACATCTAGGAAGGGGGATTCCCTAACATATGCGCCTCATCCGGAATTACGTGGCTAAACCGACGATGCCAATGTGATGACCAGATTCGCGCCCATGAAATCCAGGACGCGTTTCAAAAGGCGACCACAGCGCAGCGGAATTTGTACTTGTCTGGCGGCCAGCGCTCTGCCCCCTGGTAACGATCGCCGCCCGTCCAAAACCAGTGTGATTGCTTGATCGCACACAAAGGCGAACAGTTGAGATCCGTCCAAATGCCAAAGTTTCGTCTCGGCACCCTGCGCATTATTCGGCTATGTGCGCCTCCAAGAGTCGAATTGTATTGTTTAAAAGTATTACGGTAAAGTTACCGTGGTTGTTTTCGAGCGCTGTTTATCGTCTGGGGAACAACGCCACTTTTAGTTTCATGCCACATATAGCTTCCGTTATAAGAGAATCCCTTCTTAATCTTCTCGCCTACGGGTTAGATCCGGAAATTGCTCTGCCATTCGCGAAATTCTTAAGGCTTTCAAGAGATGCTCAGGACTTTGTTCTCTCTTGCTTCTTCTTTGACCTTTTTGAATGTACGAGTTTTGCGTACTCTCGAAACGTATCTTTTTGCTCTATGAGTCTGCTCTCATATGGTAGCATGCACTTAATTTGGCCACTTGAGGACCAAGAAGCAGCTCCGTCAAGGATCCCAAGTAGAGTGGGGTTTCCTACTAAGTTCCCGCAAGGTCTGTTGAGATTTCCGATCTTCTTTTTGGAATACGGCCAAATACGAGTGGCATTTTGACATAAAGAGGTAGCTAGTAGCCACGGATATGAGCTGGGAGTCATTTATGGTTGCAATCATGAATACTAATATGTTCACAGTAAGTTTTTGTGTTGAGTTGGGCTCTTGATGCCATGTTATTGGCTGTAACCGCAGCGCTAAAGCATAAGTGTCAAGCTTTATTTTTAAGCTTAAACAGCATGAGCGGCTGCTGGTTGGCTCAAGGCGCGCTTGTTGAATCCGGGGAAATGGAGGATGGAGCACGGCCACGAAGATGGGACAGATGTGTATGTCTGCTGCATCTCCATTAATGATACCCCAGGTATAGATAAGACTGGTAGCTCTTCAACGAAATCTTGTGCCGTCGTCAAGTGGCTCTCCGTTAGTATTGTTTCCTAGCATTAAGTGGAGATAAAGAGAGAAATGTTAAGAGAAAAGAAACACATACCATGGTTGAATTCCAATCCGGCTTGTTGCCTTCAATTGTTCCCTTCCTGCGGAGCAGGCACTTAAGTCGTACTGCGTAGACATAGAGGGCAAATACCTACTGGAGTAGGTTGGAGCATATGACCACCGTAGGGGTGCTCTTATCGATGTAAACAAGCCCAGGTTTCTGACTGTCTAAATCCAGTGCTAAATAATAGTGATAACTTAGAAAGTGATTCTGAAATAGTTACAACCCAACGGAAGTTGATCTCTAGACAGAGGTAAAAAAGAAGTCCGCCGTTGGTAATAGTCGAGCGGAATGCCCACTACATTAAACATCGAAGTGAAAAATGCCGATTAGGGTCAAGTCTTTCTGCTCGGAAAGGAAGAGCCACAGGGCAGACTTCTTCATCCTACCAGCCTCATCAAATACTATCCTTTTCAGGACAGCTTGTTCCCACTGAGCTAGGGGATTACCTCTGCACTCCGGTGACATGTGGCCAAGGGTTCCACATTTGACGCACAAGGGTAGCGCCCAATCCTCTCTCCATTTCCGTCTGCCATTATTAACAAAATCGTTTTGGCTCAGTTTGCCATTAGGGCCTGAGGGTTTAATAACTGCCGCGGCATCCTGGGCTTGGGCAGAAGGGTTATCCTGGCCTCGGTTCCTAAACCCGGGTTGAAAATGAGCCGGCTGGGCTGGTTTCTGTCATTCTTAGACCAACCTCCTGGCACTTCCCATTCCTCAGGATCCTTGTTGCCTTGTTGGGCGATTATAGACTGAATCTCCACCAGCTTCGTAGGGTCAATCGACTGTAGAATACGCTCATAGCATTTGGTCTTTTTCTTCTCAGCTTCCATTTCCTGTTCCTTCTGGAAGTCAAGCTCCACTTTTTAAAGGATTAGCTGTAGTAGTATGTATGTACATGTAAAGTCCATATCAAAACGACGGAAAAGACAGACTTGTATGTAGCGGCGATTCGCAGTTATCTGACTAAGGATTCACAAAGACTTTCTACGACACTTTCGAGCTTTCACTCTGCCTTCATAGAAGATCCTGTGAAACTGTTGGCAAGTGCCTCAACCATTCCCTTGCACATGCCAGTTTTGAGCATGTTTTCAAGTTGCTATAAAATTAGTAGTACTAGTAGATTAGAAAGAGGACTCGGTCAGTGAAGTAGACGGAATATAGATAAACAGTTGACATACTTCTCATATTCTCAAAGCTCTGTGCTAGTGAATAGACAGAAGGAACTTTGATGATATTTGTTTTCATTTGATTGCGCTTGAGTGAACTGGAGTTTCAACATCCAACTTCACAAGCTTCCCTTAACCGGAGGCATCAGTCGGATGACTAAGCATCATAGCTCTCCCTCTGCACTGGCAGTCTATCAAAGCGTTGTGACCAATTCCTGTTGTCCATAGTAACTACAACGTTTTAATTCAAACATTCTCTCTCTTCTTTCTGCTGTAACATTGCAGTGTTTACACCTCGCTTTCTTGAACCTGTCAACACTAGGGAATAGATCCTAATTTGCAGCGTGGGATTACCGCCCATTTCCCATTTGCAATGGCGGAGCTGAACGTCACCTCTGCCCTTGCTACAATCGAAGCGACCTCAAACCAACAGAGCAAGCCGCAGCTCTACAATGAACTCCTCTCCCAAATAATTGCATCTCCGTCTTCCCCGGCCATTCAACCGAATCTTGGCGCATTCCTAAACTCCATCCTGGGCGACACCGTTGGAATCGTCGCTGCTCGGCCCCTCCTCGATAACTTCATCAATTCGCTCCGAAAACTCCCCTCCGCAATTATAGTTGCAGTTGGTCAGAATGCACTGTCCGAGATACAAGCCCGCTCCACGTCTGCTGAGGCGCAGGACACGGTCCTGCGGGAAATTCTGGCAGACGCCTACGAGGCAGAGGAGGAATTTACACAAGCAGCTAGAGTGTTACAGGGTATCCGTTTTGACAGCTCTCAACACCTCATGTCCGACGATGCCAAGGTGCGCATATGGATTCGCATCGTGCGGCTATACCTAGAAGAAGATGATACTACGAATGCAGAGAGCTTCCTAAACCGGGTCAAGAACATGCCCACCAAGATTGAAGATCCAGAGCTGAAATTGCACTTCCAGCTCTCACAGGCACGCATTTTAGATTCTAACCGCCGGTTTCTCGATGCTAGTCAACAATACTTTAATGTGAGCTTGTCTGGGGAAGTTGAGGAAGGAGACCGTCTCCAAGCCCTTTCTGCCGCCATTATATGCGCCGTTCTAGGCCCTGCTGGTCCCCAGCGGTCCCGTACCTTGTCCCGTTTATACAAAGACGACCGTTCCTCGTCTCTCGACGTGTTCAATATACTGGAGAAAATATTCATGGATAGGTTACTCACAGCTGAGGAAGTGAAGGCATTCGCGGAGAAGCTTGTTCCCCACCAGCTGGCCGTGACGGCAGATGGATCCACGGTACTCGATAGAGCCGTCATTGAACACAACCTCCTTGCGGCAAGCAAGCTGTACGAGAACATTCATGTGGAGGAGCTGGGAAGTATCCTCGGACTCAAAGCTAGCGGAGACTCGAGTGCTGGTGAGAAAGCGGAAGCCTATGCTGCTCGCATGCTTGAACAGGGCAGGTTGAAAGGCAGCATTGATCAGATCGAGGGTGTGATCTACTTCGACTCAGGGATACCTGGCATTGGCCCCGGAGCGGAAACAGCGGGACGGAGTTTAAGGGTCTGGGATGCGGGCGTTCAGAATCTAGCTGAAGAGGTAGAGAGGGTCGCAGCTGCGATTATAGATGAGTTCCCGGTATGAGAATTCTTACTCTTTTGCCGTTTGTTTATTCTTGCTCGAAAAAGGCTACAGCCATACTAACGCTTCTAAAATTAGGACTTTGCCGCTGCGCCAATGGTATATTAGTACATGTAGCCTACATTGTCAGGTGCTGCATTTTGACCAATCCATCTGTCACAGAGCGAAAAAACAAGGCGTTTTTTTCACCAGCACTTTTATACATAGTTTCTCCTAATTGCGCCATTTGCAGATGAACATTGCAGTTGGGCTTAGATGAGATGAGATGATATGACATGAATCCATAATGAAAGCGAAACGAATTTCAAGACGAATCAATATTATGTTTTTGCAATGTTTATATGTAAACATGCGTGGGTATATCCGTATTAAGTCTTCTCAAGAGAGTTCCTTCGCGGTGCTATTTTACCTCCTGTCAAAGACCACATTAATTATACAGATCCATTCCTACCTTCTCCTCAATTTTTTTAGCCAAAACGTAATACCATCCGGCATCGACCCAAAAAAATATACCAAGGAAGAAAGGAAGAACATTGATCATTCCAACTCATGCCTGATATTCGACTCTGCCCCCTGCTTCGTCTTCGGATTCCTCCCTTGTCCCGTACTCGAACCGAGATCATGCCTCTCATCCGAACCCATCTCATATTTCACATCCGAAGCAAGCTCAGCTTTATCAGCCCCCCTCTCTGACGAATAAAGCTCAGTCGGTTTCTGACTATCATTCCGCGGCTTCGCCCCATATACACCCTCCTGATACTCCGGCAGCTCAGCCCTCCTCCCAGCCGCCCCCTGTTTTTTCTCCTCCTTATTTTTATACACGCGATATCCCAGCCACGCCACAAGTATAAGCAAAATAGCGCCAATCGCCACACCAACGCCGATACCTGCTTTTGCGCCGCTGGATAGACCGGATGAGGAGGAGGAGTCTGCTGCTGCTGGATCCGTTTGTTCCGGCGGCGTGGCTCCTGATGTCATTGTGGGTGACGCAAAGTCTGTATTCATCCATCGAATGGACATGCCATAGGCGACTACACCGTAGTTGCGGTATCTTAGGGGCGCTGATGCAGTCGCGCCGTGCTCGGAGTGGTAGCCTGTGAACATCCTGGAGCTTCCGTTTTTGACATCGCGTGTGCATTTGTGGTTTCGGTACCAGTTTTTGTCGGTCTGGGTCTGGCAGGAGAAGTCTCTGTGAGGAACTCATGTTAGAAAGGATACCTCCAGTAAATGAGGGCCATCGGGTGTTTTTATTACTGTGGGCAACAGATTGCGCGGGTCTCTGTTAAAGAGCTGGTGAATGTTGCTTCAGAGACTTCACAGGAGTGATATCCCAAAGGGCAAATAGCAGGAGAATAGTATGCGTCTGGTGGAATCTCGAGGGCAGCCCAGGGCTCGGGGCCGCCGGGGGGAAAGCATGATGTTGGCCGTGGTGGTCCGATTTGGAAATATTTGTATTGGCTTGTGATGCCTGGGTGGGATGTCGTGAATTCGTATAGGTCTGTTGTGCAGGAGGCGGGAGGGGTGAAGGTGGTGGTCACCGCTACGGGTAGAGGCTGCATCGCCATGTTTTCCTTGGGAATGAAACTGCAGGACAGGAAGAGGAAAGCTACTTGAAAGAGTGAAATGAGTTCCAATTTTTTGACAGGACGCGGTCCAATGACTGGCGAATGTTTAGAACTCCACGACAATTATGACATGTTTGTGGGAATTTCCTCTTTTTGAATAAGATCAGTGACAGGAGATCTTCGGGCGGAGTTCAGGGGGTAGCGGGGAGGAGAGCCGATCACTCGGCGCCCGATCTCAGCACGGAGTGGGGTGCACTGGGGCAGAGATACAGATCTGCAGCCCCCATGTCAAAGATACCTTCGAATAGCTGCGAAAGTGTATGCATAAAGAAGTACTTTTTGTATGGGATGAATAAAATCATTATTGGGATTTGACGAATCAAGCCTCAGGCATGGAAGCACTAGAGAAAACAGGACCTCCCGCCCGGGCTACTTCTCTTAATAGCAATTATAGCAAAGTCGCAGCGACATGGTACCCATTCGTGAGAATCCACAATAATATAAAAAAGTCTCCGAAAACTCCGTAAATGTTCAGAAAAAGGTTGGAAGCGGGCTCTGATTCGTGTTTAGAATTAGCCTGATGCCAAAGGATACAGGGGAAGTGGCAAGAAACTTCTGATCATTGTTTGAAAAAGGGATAGCTACAATGCCAAAACATGGTGCTATATTTGGCCAACTGAAGCAGACAAAGTCCAAAGACCGGGAACCATTCATAATAATATTAAGGAAAGGATACACATGCCTTAATGTGCCTGTTTCCTGATTGGCCACATTCTGCATAGGAATTTCAAGGACGGTCCTTGGTAGATGGCAATGGAGACAGTGGCAGTTTTAACATTCGCAGCGAAAATACTTCTCGAAGCACTGGCAACAGCCAGCGGGGGAGGAATGGAAGTAGAAGAAGGAAATAAGGATGAAAGGCAGAATTCAACTATCGTTTGAATTCTGAACAAATCATTGCCCAGTGATCTCATAGCACATCGAGGGTGTAACGGATATTGGGGCCCTGGGCCTTGAGGATCGATCCTTTGGTTCAGCGGTTTAATTTTCCCACAAAGGGTCACGTACTATTGATCATATATCAAGCCATGTCTAGTACATAATAGAACTAGACAGAAGATAAAAAGTAAACAATTAGAAAGCAATGAGAAGGAAAAGAATATTAGGAAACAAGAGTGGTGTGTTTGAATAGTAGTACTTCAGTGTTTGATGAGAGTGATTGGAGAGAACTTGAACTCAACAATAGCTACGTCACACAAGACTTTCAGCTTTTCTCCGTATAGACGCCGTCTTGGGGTCCGTCACTATTTTTGGCTGGGCATATTAAGTCAAAGTCGTATGGCAATATTTGTAATTATCGTTGTTACTTTCGTGAAGTCTCCAGGACATCATCCGCCGAGTGCCGAAAACTGATCTGCGGGGACACTACCAAATGCAGACTAGCCCCGGTCAGTTTCCCCGCAGCTTCCAGCGAGAGGCTAATCACGTGACCATCTTTAAAGCGACGACTTCAAACCTTCAAAGTCCTCATCCTCAACATCTTTCTCTTCCCGTCTTGCTCCAAAAAGACCAAGAGACCAAGACACCGGACATTCGACCTTTATTGCCGGGACAGGAATTGCTGCAACGCCTTGCACTGTTGACTGAACGACGATATTGTCACACCTCAGCCCCAGCCCCAGCCCCAGCACACCCATTCGGAACGGCCCCCATGGTACCCAGCGCAGGATTTAATCCTTGATTGCATGGGTTTCTGATTCGAATGGTCCAGCACAGTAGCATGGCTCAACGTGCTATGCTGGGTGAATAAACCCTTCGAGGAAGTATTACATCCAATCGGGCTCGTTTTACCCAGGATAGAACCCAGTATCTGTTGCGGCCCGTGGCTCCCCTGAGCCCGCGTTTTACCAAGACACATACTGTTCAAACAGTGCTTTTAGCGGGGAAATAGCTGCATTTTATTTCTTAGCAAGTGCACGTTTTGATATGCGGCCCTTTTACGGAGTCAGCTAGAATCAGGCCACCATTCCCCTTCGTCAATTCGCGGGGTAATATAGGCCGATGCTTGTTCTATCTCTTTCCCTTCCTTATTTCGTTTTTCAGCTTGGAAATAAACTTACTGCTTTGACTTGACCAAATGCACAGCCGGTCCTGACAATGTCTCCTCAGCCAGCAGCCAGCAACTGAAACAGTACGCCCACTGTGAGACAGTAGCTATATGACTGTTTAGAGTTGAATTGTGCTTATCTGTTGTTTCATTATACCCGACTTCAGCCCGCCTTGTCTTACATTTACCAAGGACTAAGACTTCAGACTTCAGGGCATACTGGTTAACTTCTGCCTGGACTGCAGTAGCCTGACAGGGGTTCTGTAGTAGGTGTAAACAAGTTTGATTCTAATCCTACACAAGGTCTCTCTGCTATCCATCAAGACAGCTGCTAGAGTTCTGCTGAGGGAGGTGAATGAGTGCGGCAGCATCAAGTGAGGTGGTGGACGGCCACTACATTGTACCGACGCTTTTCGGCTGACGATATGAATAGCTCATTGATCCCAGCCCTGCTAAGGTTGAGTGATGATGTCTTCCAAGCAACTCAAAGTATCTGATTGTAACATTCAGCGGTCAGGAAGCCTTTGGATTGGCTGGCAATGAGGAGGGTGTGATTCTAGCGTGAGGGGCCGAAAATAATATCCCGTCGGGGTCTCGGAGGAAAGACTGGTGCCATATGGAATTTGTTGTCTATAAAAAGGGCCATTCCCCTCAGATCAGATCTGAAGAGTGCACCTATTTCCATCACTCAATCCAGCCTGATAATCTTTGAAAACCGATCACCACACCAGTCTGTCACATTTTTAAAAAGCCGAACCCTACTACCTCACCAAGATGAAGTTCACCATTACCTCTCTTGCCACCCTTCTTCTCATCGGGTCCGCTGCCGCTCTGCCTCCGCCTCAAGAGAGTATGTTTCGTGGCTAGTCACCTGCTAACAACAGTCCTGACTCAACTAACCTGTCACCATCTATCTAGACTTCGAGAACCGTGTGAAGAAGGCATGCGATACTCCCTGCTACCAAGACTGTGCTAGCTACTGCCCAATCCAACCCCCGGGGGCTGCCATCGGATGCAGCATTGCCTGCCTCGATATCTGCGGATGCGCTTAAACTCACGACGAAGTCAGACTGGGTGTGCGCTTTCACCTCTGGCTATGGCGAATTTATTCCTTGTCTGCACTCTGCACAAATAGTTCTTTATTTTGCCTCGGGATGGGATTGGTGGGGTAGCGGTTTCTTAGTCCCTCTTTCCTCGTCTTTCTTTTTCTAGGTGGTCTTCAACAGACAAGAGTCATGACTTTTGAGAGATTCTGATTTGGGAGGAGAAGTATTTGAAGCGCAAAGGCGGGGCTGAGCCGGCTATATATGTGCTGCAATTCATTCAGGCACCTATGTATCTCCTCTTGCTTGTCTGATAGCCCGACAATATAAAGTATCAATGCTTGGTGTTATATAATCCATCTACTAGCTACAATCAATTAGTCATTAACTTTATTCACCATGTCATAAATGACTTTGTGCTGAATTTTCCTAGTAAGCAATGGCCACCTCGAGTCACATAGAACGATTACTAATTGCTTAATATTGATAAAAGGAAAGCACGATGTTCAGAGAGGGAGGGCTCATTCAATTCACAACACTCTGTTTTGTCAGATCGATACAGAACGGCAACATTCAATAAAGACTCGAAGATAAGAGAAAAGAAAGGGACGTATTGATCCGCGATACTTTAAGCTTCCCAAGCACTCGAACATCATCGACAATCCGCAAAATACTCATTTTAAAGAGAGAAGACTCATGGAATCTCGGGCTCCCGAACCAGTGTCTGCGCCTAGCTTTTGTCTGTGTATCTACAAACATGACACGGATACACATCGATATCAATAGAAGCGGTGTTAAAAGACGGTCTCAAGTCACCCTAACCGCGCTAATATTTGAAAATGCGGGACTGGGAAAGCTATCCTTTTGCCGGCTAGCGTCATCATTACCATCGGTTATTTCTCCTACCTCAGCTCAAAGACTGTCACAGAAGATGGATGAATATATAGCCAAATATATTCATTTTTCACCAGGAGGACGCAAGTTTTGCTGCCACTCTTGGTTATGATTGACTGAAACCATGGTGTTATCACGACATTGCAGAAAATATAACCTTTTCCAGCCTTTTCAAGTTTTCGAAACTGACCCCAGACGTACCTTGCAGCTCTTCTAACCTTCCCTGTCTGCTCAGCCATGTGGCATTTTCCTCTTGAAACCGATACCGTCGCTCGCAATTACTATTCGGGATCTTTTCGATCATCTCCGGTGCTGGCGCTTTTGAACCTGTCGAGCCGGCAGGATGACGAGGATTCAGGGGTTTATCCGCATAACTTCCTAGTCGGTCTGGACTCTGGTCGTCGCGTCGGTTTAAGATATTTCTTCTTTCAGGAGTATCTTGTTGAACGATGCGCAGAGACGAAGTGCGATGCCACTTGGTTATGAGCCGATCACGCACCGTAAATTGCTACATGTATGTCTCGCTACATCCATATTCGATGTAGCAGAAGATTTGACAGTTCTTCGGCCGGGAATAATGCTTTCTTGCAACCCTGTCGGGATGCAGTTAATTCCCTGTCACCGGATAATTGTACGCTCAATATACACGACATATCCATCCCAGCACTTCGGTTATTTCACTTTGTTTTCCTAATTTATCTCTTTCTTTAAATCTCTACTGTGTCCACCGTTTTTCTTACTATTGTTAGTTTATTATCTAGGGCCTCGTCTATTCTCTCACGTATTCGCTTCTATGGAGTGATCCCATAAAAATCGAGACATATCGAGAAGCAGCTTCACTCTTCTGTCATGAAGCACGATAGGCTTCTCTTTGCTGCTGCGGTAGCCGCAAATCTTCTCCCTGTGTTTGCGCAGGACCCATCAGCAGTAACTCCAGCAGTAACCAAGGTCACTCCCGGGCCAGGTGACCACTATTTTGAATTCGAAACCCTACAATTGGTAGAGGAATCACTCAATCAATTGGAGGAACAAAACAAAGCTCTCTTCAATTTTGGCGATCCATCGGTTACTCCGCCACCAGTGGAGAAAAGAGACGACGAAGATGTCTCTTATTGCAAAGTATTCCCGGGAGACCCTCTCTGGCCGAGGCCGCCTATGTGGGATATATTTAACAGGCTTCTTGGAGGCGGATTGATACCTTCCCTGCCAATGGCATCAGCATGTTATGAAGGGGAGGAGTATGATGCGGAACGGTGCGAATTTGTCGAGGCAAATTTCAATAATAGCTATGTTACGTTCGTTGACCATAAGCCCACTCACTTCACATGGCCTATTTCTTGTTATTGATGCTTGGCTAAACATGCCTTTATACAGGACGGAAGATCCCATTGAAATCCTCGCTATCTCATTTCAAGGTATGACCTGCATGCCCACGACCGACCCAACGGGCTCTTGCACATTAGGTGGATATCCTGCCTTTGCTGTAGATGTTTCCAATGTCGCCCAAGTCCAACTAGCAGTCAATTTTGCGCGAAATAGCGGGATACGCTTGATTGTTAAAAACACGGGTCACGATTTCTCTGGAAAATCTGCCGGGGCTGGCTCGCTCAGTATCTGGACTCATAATCTCAAGGATATGGAGTTTATCCCTGAATACTCTGCTGAAGGAACGGACTGGACGGGTCCAGCAATCAAAGCTGGTTCTGGTGTACAAGCTTATGACCTGTATGAGTTTTGTAATCAGCACGGTGTTGTTACTATTGGAGGAGAGGGTCAGGTAAGCATACCCGGCGCAAATGAAAGGGGATCAATTCCAATCTAACGGCTGTATAGACCGTTGGCATCACAGGCGGCTACATCCAAGGAGGAGGACACTCACCTCTCAGCTCCATCTACGGGATGGGGGCCGACCACGTCCTAGAGATGGAAGTAGTCACACCAGACGGCCACTTCGTCACTGCCTCCAAATCCGAAAATGAAGAACTCTTCTGGGCCCTCCGTGGCGGTGGCGGCAGCACTTACGGCGTGGTCACCTCCATGACCCTTAAAGCCCGTCCAGACATGAAAGTCACCACGACAACCTTCACCTTCACATCCGGCGGCACCGTCACCAAAGAAAACTTTTGGCAAGGCGTCCGCTACTTCTTCGACTACTTCATACCCTTCACGGATGCAGGCACCTACAGCTACTTCTTCCTCATGCCCGCAGGCCCTGAAGACTTCCTCTTCCTCATGCAGCCCTTCTTCGCTCCGCAAATGAGCATTGAAGAGACCGAAACCCTTCTAGGCCCCTGGTTCACGCAGCTCGCTGATCTTGGCATTACCGTGCAGGCCAACTTCACCCACCACTCCACCTTCCACGCCGCCTGGTCCTCCTCCTTCCCGCTGGAAGTAATCGACAAGCGCTACAACGCCGACGGCTCCCGCCTCTTCCCCCGCGCCAACTGGGAAGACAAAGAAACACTAGATGCCACATTCAACGCCTGGAAAACCTCAATCGAAAAGGGCATTATCACAATCAACTTCAACATCGCCCCGACTCTCGCCCGCGGAAACTTTGCCGGCGGCGACGCAGATAACAGCGTCAATCCGGCCTGGCGTGAGACAGTTATGCATTCTATCCAAAGCATTTCGTGGGCCCCGGATCTGTCACCCGAAGAAATCCTCGAGGTGCGCGATAGTTTTACGAATGGCGATATGCAGCGCTGGCGCGATGTGAGTCCCGGGGCTGGCTCGTATCTGGGCGAGGCAGACCGTATAGAGCCGAATTTCCAGCAGGCGTTTTATGGGAGTCATTATGAGCGGTTGCTGGCTTTGAAGAAAAAGGTGGATCCGTGGGATGTGTTCTGGGCGGCGACGGCGGTAGGGAGTGAAGGGTGGGAGGTGGTGACGGAGAATGGACTGCCGCATGAGAATGGGAGATTGTGCAGGGTTGAGAAGGTTGTTTGATGATCCTTTGGAAGAGGTCAAGAGTATTTTCTTCTTTTCTTCTTTTTACAATGGGTTGGGATGTTTAAGGTAGTTAATTGTTTGTAGATGTGGTATTTTCTCCTGTTTTGTTCCTGGACTATTTTATGGTATCCTTGGAATATCCCCTCCCCGCTTCCCCCCGCTTTCCATCTCTACCAGCACGCAGTATAGAACTGAATACGAAAAATATCGCCCTTACGGCGCATAATTTGAGTCTCAAAAATCTTCATGTACTTTTACCTTTTTGTCCTCATGTCAGTTGTCGTCTCCGGTTTACTTTCCGCACCATGCGTTGCTAGTCATTTGCACACACTTATCATGAATTCGTGAGAATCTTAATGACCCAGTGCCCAGAAGCCCCGAGTTATTTGGATCTGCCCTAGAGACACAATTTGT
This sequence comes from Helicocarpus griseus UAMH5409, assembly GCA_002573585.1. NCBI lineage: Eukaryota > Fungi > Ascomycota > Eurotiomycetes > Onygenales > Ajellomycetaceae > Helicocarpus > Helicocarpus griseus. Next base: position 274 of record PDNB01000054.1, on the reverse strand, counting down.
AATCCGGTAGAAAGACTAACGGAAAAAACAAGACGTTGAACCAGGGATGACGTTGAAGTTGAAATGTAGTATTGATGTACCCTGTAAATCAACGATATAAGTACTTACTATAGTAACGTAATCAACCACCCAACGAACTCTTCCACCCAACGAACTCTTATTTTCAACCTTCGCCAGCTGCAACCACCTATCTTTAAATCCATCCCCAATGCCCAACGAAGAAGCTATACAGTCGGCGATTGATGTTTTAAAATCCCAGGAAGTCCCCAAATAT